>CAHIKZ030004759.1:487500-562500 GCA_903632075.3 Acanthosepion pharaonis | reverse complement strand
CCATTTAATCTCAAGTCTTTGATTATGCAAACCCAACAGAGGAATTCTTCCCTGAATGAAAAAAAAATCCGTATTCTCTTGGGAAATAATTTTTGTTTTCTTAATCAAGCGAAACCTTAAAGAAATTATAAACCAACATTTCAGCACAGGAAAAAGACCCGGATTTTATCACTGAATTAATCTTCCAGAAAATTATTTAAAAGAACCAATTAAACTGTTTTTTTTTCAATGATAATTCGATTCCCGTCGAAGGAAAATGATTAAATATTTCGTTCGAAAACTTGCTGAAATGGAGCGGAAAATGAAATGAAACCCAAAAATGCAAAATGAAAGAATATCTAAATATCTCTTGAAATAAACGAGGAAAGGTGTCGGCTGCTTTCAAAGGCTTATGATTTAAGGTCGATTACACTGGGGCAAACGAAAATGACGGCCATTTTGAAATCGTTTTGTTTCGACTGGAAATTTAGAAACAAAAGCCGTTACCAATAGGAAAGGATTAAGAAAATAACAACATATTTTTACAAACAGAAACGATTGTAGTAAAATGAATCTTCTTTTTAATAAGATTTTACAAGCAAATAGTAGTTATGTAGTAATTTTGGATATAACTATGCCCGGATGTGGAGGGAGAGTGGCGTAGCTAGGGGTGGCGGAGAGGACAATACGCCTCCTTTAGCACTCTTGATCCGCAGTGAGTTTTCAGAAAAAAAAAACAAACAATAGGATAATTTCAATAATTTCTGCACAAAAAAGCAGCGATGAGATCCAATGACAGGACCCAAAGAGTGTGAGTTCAATACCCGGTTAAGGCAGTCGAGAACACAGAGAGGGGAATTAACAGGAGATAAC
Source organism: Acanthosepion pharaonis (assembly GCA_903632075.3). NCBI lineage: Eukaryota > Metazoa > Mollusca > Cephalopoda > Sepiida > Sepiidae > Acanthosepion > Acanthosepion pharaonis. The sequence continues at coordinate 561,648 of CAHIKZ030004759.1, read as the reverse complement.
TGATAACTGACATCCATTAAACATGGCACGTGGAACTAGAACAGTTTACCCCATTTAGCGAAATAAAGGATTCAGTTCAACATTCCAACCATCTGAAGAAGGCTGGAGTGTACAACGGCCGACACGTTGTAATGAATATGGCGGCAAAGATGAGGACAATATTCCGAAAAATGTAAATAGTGTACATAATTAATATTTCCTTGTAAAATTTTTACATGCAATTACCAGTTATGTAGTTTGGACAAATAAAAAAAAACAAAACAAAGCCTAATTTGTTTTGTTTTTCTTTTTTTTGTGATTTTTCTTTCAGAGACCAGGAATTTAGTTAACTAATTCATGGCTACGGATGTGCAGATTTTGCGTCGGGCAATGGTAGATGACATAATGCTATTATTTATCATCCTCCGAGGAGGAATCATTAAAGTTCCGAAACATGAAAGTTTTTGTGTAGTGATGGAAAAATGTTTTTATAGTAGTCTATTATAATAGAAATATTTTAATAATATATTTTGCTCTACGCGTGTATTGACCACATTTTAAAAAGTAAATGCTAAGAACAGTGTATGGATTCCAACTCCATCTTTTCTTTGTCTATATATATATATATATATATATATATATATTAAGAAATGGACAAGTTCCGACAATTTATTTATTAAAGACATTTTTTATGTTTAACGTTGTTATTTTATAGATACAAGTATTTAGGCAAATGCTCTGTTTATGATAAAACATTATTAAATAACATTTACCGGCCTGAATGTCTGAGAAATTTTCATAGAAAATATTCGTTCTTTGACAGGATTCGAACCTGCATCCTATACGGAACAATCATATACGCTGACGTGCCTTACCTCTAGGCTACAAAGAAGCGTTCGGTACAAAGAATTCATGGAAGATTGGAGTTTATAAGCAGTAAATTCGACCTTGTCTACCGATTGGTTCTTTGTAGCTCAAGCGGTAAAGGCACGTCAGCGTATATGACGGTTCCGTATAGGATGCAGGTTCGAATCCTGTCAAAGAACGAAAATTTTCTATGAAAATTTCTCGGACATTCAGGCCGGTAAATGTTATTTAATACTGTTTATCATAAACAGAGCATTTGCTTAAATACTTGTATCTATAAAATAACAACGTTAAACATAAAAATATGTCTTTAATAAATAAATTGTCGGACCTTGTCCATTTCTTAATATATGACGTCATTTGTTTACATTCGATACGCCAGATCAGTTATGAATGTACGAGATTCATGGAAGATTGGAGTTTATAAGCAGTAAATTCGACCTTGTCTACCGAACGCTTCTTTGTAGCCTAGAGGTAAGGCACGTCAGCGTATATGACGGTTCCGTATAGGATGCAGGTTCGAATCCTGTCAAAGAACGAATATTTTCTATGAAAATTTCTCGGACATTCAGGGCGGTAAATGTTATTTAATACTGTTTATCATAAACAGAGCATTTGCTTAAATACTTGTATCTATAAAATAACAACGTTAAACATAAAAAAATGTCTTTAATAAATATATATATATATATATATAAAGGAAAAAGGCAATAGAAAAATTGTAGTTTTAGTCGACGCGTTTTGTCCAATATGGACGTTTTCAAGGCAAAAACGAAATAAATTTATTGAAACAAAACATCTATAAAAAACAAACAAAATGTTGTTAGCAACTAGAAGAATTTAGAAACGCTATTGTATATTCATATGTTCAACTGAAAAATTTCGTCAATTAATTTATGCTTGGAGGGAATATTTTCATGTGTAGAAATATCGTTTGTATTGTTGTGTTTACGGATTCAACCGTTTTCTTTTCATTTTTGGATATATTTGTTGCGTAAGTTGGCTTGGGAAAGTAGTGATTCTGTTAGGAAAGGTGATATTAGGAAAAAACTTGGCGTAGATTGATATTTGGATAACATTCAATGGCGGCACTCCCGAGGATTTTCTTTCTGGGTAAATTATTTTCTTTTTTATGAACGTAGCATTTATAAAATCAAAATTGTTCTGGAATTTATTTCTATGTATAACTAGTGCATTTGTTAAATTGTTATTTATGAGGTCACTTTTGTGCTCATACATGCTTTTTAAAATAATATCTACAAGTTTCTCCAGTTCATTGTGAGAAACAGTTTTGGCAATTAATTTTATATATGACTGCTTCAGAAATATTATTACAATGGCTGTTTGATGATCTGATTATATCCATAATGATTTTGGAAGTGTTTGTAATTAATTTAATATTATTTATATGGGATAGGTTGTTCTGGAATGTAACGTCGTAATGTCGGTAATATTATTTTTCTGTTGTCATATAATTTATTATTACGGATGATATTGTTAATTTTTTGGCGTTTGTATATTTTGAATGCCTTTCCTCTTGCATTGTGAATGAATTGATATGGGTATTGTAGGTTTTTGAATGTTTTATATGTATTTTTCTTATTTAGGTAAGTATTAAGGGCTGCAGATTCTTAATGTTCTCAGAAAAAACTTAAGAAGTATGCACATTATCACTCAGATTCAAGCTATGGCTTAAATATCAGGGATGACTAGCCTCTATTCCCAATCATTATAGCGAAAATACTTTTGAATTCAGTATGTGTATGGGGGATTGTCATCAACTATATATATATATATATATATATATGTATTGGATCTTACCCATAATAATAATAATGGACTATTCCATACTTAATAAATACTGCGCCTCAGGAGTAGGCAAGGAGTCAGTAGTTCAAGTCGAGTCAAGAGTCGAGTCAGAGGCAGTTCGAAACAAAGTCGCGTTCAGGCAATTACTGAAAGACATTGGAATAGTGATACTGGTCGAGACTAAATTGTTCTCCCTACTAAATCTGATTGTTCATACTAACACTTTCTACTTCTCTGTATATATTCCTGTTTGTAATATATCTGTGTTATTCCATATCCGTGTTCGAGTTCTTCTTTATTGGTTCTATCTTGGACTATCACTGAGGTACAAGGAACCGGATCATAACAATATATATATATATATCGCACATATAGTGCTGGTGTTAATAAGACAGGGCTCGATGTACACCGTAAATGTTTATATATATATATATATATATATATATATATATATATATATATAAATAAAATATATATATATATATATATATATATATATATATATATATATATATATATTAATAACTAATTATTGCCTGTAGAACAACATTTACGCTTAGAAAAAACACGATTTACGCTTATCCCAAATAACAACTTAAAAGAGACTGTTTGACCAACACAAGGATTGTTAAAGAATTCAGGTTAAAAAGATAAAAAAAATTAAAAAAAAAACAAATGAAAACTACAGACAAAAGTTCATTTTCTCCATGAAGACATTCATTCCTGTAGTTCACTGCTACCAGCAAGCAGATTTTTTTCTCCTGATGATGGCCATGTTGGCCGAAACTATAGAGGAATGTAAATGAAATAATAATAATAAAAACGAAAGAATATCAATCTACAACCCAGTGTGTCTGAAGATTTTAATTTTTTAATATTTTTATTTGTTCAAAATATATCAATAATTATATATATATATATATATATATATATATATATATAACTATTTTTATAAAAAAAAATTGGAACATAAGTATGTTATAAAATCTCTACAAAAATAGCCATTTTGTTTCAACACACTCTGATCACTTGATATGACACAGAGTGTGTTGAAAATGGCTATTTTTGTAGTGATTTTATAACATACTTATGTTATAATTTTTTTTTTTTATAAAAATAGTTATATCTGCTCTACTTTGTATTGAATTGAGCACTCTTTTTAAGAATAGTAATTGTTGGTTATTGGAATTCATTCCGTATATACCAATTATATACTTGGGTATATATATATATATATATATATTTATATATATATATATATATATATATATATATATATATATATATATGTTATGAAAGTCCCATTAATTATATAAGACATTTTATGTTTATACGTTCTTTTTATATTTACTTAAATATTTGTACCTATAAAATGAATGTATAAACATAAAATGTCATATATATATATATATATATATATATATATATATATATATATATATCCCACACCGATCACTCAGAGTTTCATGCACAAACAAATCTTCAGGTGCTGATTATGAACTGACCGTAACGTAATTTGAGTTAAAAAAAATATATATAAAAGAAAACAAGAGGCAGTGAGATATTTATTATACAGCTTAGAGAGAAATAGGAGCCATCTCGGGAGACTTCTTAACGATTCTTACAAGGATGACACCAAGTCTACATTGAAGAAACGATGGAAAGGGGTTATGTCTATATCATTCAACAGGGACTCAATTCTGAGAACGAAGTTCGGGAAGGAGAATCCGGTTGAATCGAGAGTAGAGTTTTAAAATAATTTACGGCAGAAAAATTCAGCTGTATCAGCAGATGTTAACTCTATAAATTGAATGAAGAGAGGATGAATAGAAAAAATTACTCTTATTTAATAGACAATTACATAGTTGCCTGTAATCACGAGTTGTTTGATTCAATACGGTGACTGATTCTCTCAGAGACTTAGCTCCTTCGAGGACATGTTTATATTGATTACGTTCAGCCCCGAATAGACGTTTTGTTGTGGTGGGAACTGTCTTCGTCCTTTAGAGCTTCATCGGACTACTAATTTATATATTTTAAAAAGATTCTTCTGATACATTTAAACACATTTTTTTTTTATTTACCGGATAACAGACTGTAAGATTTTTTTGAAATGAACCTCAAAATAAATAACGAAGAATTATTTTAAGTAACAACGTCTAAGATTAATTTTTACCTTAGGGCGCCACAGTTTCTAGTGTATGAATTTAAAATATGGTTTGAATTATTAACTCCAAAATTGAAGACGAGTTCATATCAGGGTATTAATTGGATTGACTTCTTTAAACCTTACGTCAATTTCTCGTTGGTTATATGCCGATTTCACGTCAATCTTGACAAACATTTAATTCCTTCTAATTCATAATTTGCCATATCAATGTTAGGTATGGGGAACTGAATCAGAAAATATTTGATAATTCACGCCTACGTTTTAGTTCCCGCATATCCTATACTCGCCATTGGGTTTTCGTATCGCAAAAAATAGTGAAGCCCAACTGTTACAGCCTTGAGTAACTTTCTCCAATATGCTCTGTTCTGTCATTTTATTTAGTTTTGCAACTACCATAGCTAGAGTGTGAATACGTATTTTTCGAGATTCAAATAAATCAGCAGACTATTTACTTTCAGATGAATATCCGCTTCGTATTCTTTCAATACTTTATATAGTTTATTTAATTCGCTGTATCCTATTTGAAAACGTATATTCCCAGGAGTCCATTTTTTTTGTATATCCTGCAACAGTGAAGGGGATAATTATCAAAACGGTTTATTGACTCGAGAGTTCCATGAAATGCGCTTAGAGCCTGAAATTGTTTTAAATTAAGATTACTTTTTCTTGATTTGGGTTTAAACATTTTTTCTCAGAAAATAATTTATTAATTTGTTTTATTATTTTTTATTTTTTTTGTATTTCATTTTTATGTTGGTTTAACTCTTTATGCCTCATTCAATGCCGAAATTTGATTTTGGTTTGAATCTTTGAAGTAATAAAAATATATGTTATTCTGCTTTCACAATAGAATCCATGGTAGATGATACTCAGCTTTTGTGCATATACATGTTAGTGTGGACATAATTACTAGAGGCAGTGATATGTGTATTTTATGTTGTAGTTTTGTTATTCTGCTTTCACAATAGAATACATGGTAGATGATACTCAGCTTTTGTGCATATACATGTTTCTGTGGACAGAATTACTAGAGGCAGTGATATGTGTATTTTATGTTGTAGTTTTGTTATTCTGATTTCACAGTTGAATCCATGGTAGATGATACTCAGCTTTTATGCATATACATGTTTCTGTGGACATAATTACTAGAGGCAGTGATATGTGTGTTTTATGTTGTAGTTTTGTTATTCTGCTTTCACAATTGAATCCATGGTAGATGATACTCAGCTTTTGTGCATATACATGTTTCTGTGGACATAATTACTAGAGGCAGTGATATGTGTGTTTTATGTTGTAGTTTTGTTATTCTGCTTTCACAATTGAATCCATGGTAGATGATACTCAGCTTTTGTGCATATACATGTTTCTGTGGACATAATTACTAGAGGCAGTGATATGTGTGTTTTTTGGTGTAGTTTTGTTATTCTGCTTTCACAATAGAATCCATGGTAGATGATACTCAGCTTTTGTGCATATACATGTTTCTGTGGACATAATTACTAGAGGCAGTGATATGTGTGTTTTATGTTGTAGTTTTGTTATTCTGCTTTCACAATTGAATCTATGGTAGATGATACTCAGCTTTTGTGCATATACATGTTTGTGTGGACATAATTACTAGAGGCAGTGATATGTGTGTTTTATGTTGTAGTTTTGTTATTCTGATTTCACAATAGAATCCATGGTAGATGATACTCAGCTTTTGTGCATATACATGTTTGTGTGGACATAATTACTAGAGGCAGTGATATGTGTGTTTTTTTGTGTAGTTTTTGTTATTCTGCTTTCTGAATTGAATCTATGGTAGATGATACTCAGCTTTTGTGCATATACATGTTTGTGTGGACATAATTACTAGAGGCAGTGATATGTGTGTTTTATGTTGTAGTTTTGTTATTCTGCTTTCACAATTGAATCTATGGTAGATGATACTCAGCTTTTGTGCATATACATGTTTGTGTGGACATAATTACTAGAGGCAGTGATATGTGTGTTTTATGTTGTAGTTTTGTTATTCTGCTTTCACAATTGAATCTATGGTAGATGATACTCAGCTTTTGTGCATATACATGTTTGTGTGGACATAATTACTAGAGGCAGTGATATGTGTGTTTTTTATGTTGTAGTTTTGTTATTCTGCTTTCACAATTGAATCTATGGTAGATGATACTCAGCTTTTGTGCATATACATGTTTTGTGTGGACATAATTACTAGAGGCAGTGATATGTGTGTTTTATGTTGTAGTTTTGTTATTCTGCTTTCACAATTGAATCTATGGTAGATGATACTCAGCTTTTGTGCATATACCTGTTTGTGTGGACATAATTACTAGAGGCAGTGATATGTGTGTTTTATGTTGTAGTTTTGTTATTCTGCTTTCTGGTTGAATCTATGGTAGATGATACTCAGCTTTTGTGCATATACATGTTTGTGTGGACATAATTACTAGAGGCAGTGATATGTGTGTTTTATGTTGTAGTTTTGTTATTCTGATTTCACAATAGAATCCATGGTAGATGATACTCAGCTTTTGTGCATATACATGTTTGTGTGGACATAATTACTAGAGACAGTGATATGTGTGTTTTTTGGTGTAGTTTTGTTATTCTGCTTTCACAATTGAATCTATGGTAGATGATACTCAGCTTTTGTGCATATACATGTTTGTGTGGACATAATTACTAGAGACAGTGATATGTGTGTTTTATGTTGTAGTTTTGTTATTCTGATTTCACAATTGAATCCATGGTAGATGATACTCAGCCTTTGTGCATATACATGTTTCTGTGGACATAATTACTAGAGGCAGTGATATGTGTGTTTTATGTTGTAGTTTTGTTATTCTGCTTTCACAGTTGAATCCATGGTAGATGATACTCAGCTTTTGTGTATATACATATTTGTGTGGACATAATTACTAGAGGCAGTGATATGTGTGTTTTATGTTGTAGATTTGTTATTCTGCTTTCACAATTGAATCTATGGTAGATGATACTCAGCTTTTATGCATATACATGTTTCTGTGGACATAATTACTAGAGACAGTGATATGTATGTTTTTTGTTGTAGTTTTGTTATTCTGCTTTCACAATTGAATACATGGTAGATAATACTCAGCTTTTGTGCATATACATGTTTCTGTGGACATAATTACTAGAGGCAGTGATATGTGTGTTTTTATGTTGTAGTTTTGTTATTCTGCTTTCACAATAGAATCCATGGTAGATGATACTCAGCTTTTGTGCATATACATGTTTCTGTGGACATAATTACTAGAGGCAGTGATATGTGTGTTTTATGTTGTAGTTTTGTTATTCTGCTTTCACAATAGAATCCATGGTAGATGATACTCAGCTTTTGTGCATATACATGTTTCTGTGGACATAATTACTAGAGGCAGTGATATGTGTGTTTTATGTTGTAGTTTTGTTATTCTGCTTTCACAATTGAATACATGGTAGATGATGCTCAGCTTTTGCGCATATACATCTTTGTGAGGGCATAACTACTAGAGGCAGTGATATGCGTGTTTTATGTTGTCGCTTTTTGAAGTTATATTTAGAAATACAGTTTGATTTCTCTAAGAAAATGTTGGATATTATATGAATTAATGCCATGAATGTTCTTTCACGTTGGTTGGTTGATGTTGTTTAGCGGCATATATAACTCTTGGGGTTATTTAATGCCGAATTATACAAATTTTGAACACAATTTTAGGGCTTCAACTAAGCATATTTTAAACTTTATTGTATACCTTCAACTAGAGATAAAATGTATTGTTGGTAATTCCATAAAATTGTAGTATTTTGGATTTATACTTTCATTGTGTTTTGTTTTTGTTTTTACGATTTGCCCATAGCTGGGAGCCTAACAACAGAGACCTGGAAATAACAGCAATTAAGAGGTCGTTCCACGTTCCTCAATCTCCCGTTCAGAGATCTTGCTGCCGGATATAGATTTTCGTCATACCCAGGACTTGCTATTTTGTAACGGAAGCGGTCGTAGGATTTTTATACATGTAAAAGAAGAGAATGAAAAAAATATATTTACGTGCATATAAATATCTAAAAAAAAATTAAAGAAAATATCAATTTACTTAGTGTATGATATGAGCCACGTGGTTGGGTTGAAATTTTGGCAGTCGGCTATCCGGGGAAACAAGATCTAGAATGGAAAAGAGAAAGGGGGAGAACGTATCCTTCCTTTTATAGTCCTGAATAGAACATGATCTAACGGGGGTCTTGGTAGGTGAATCCTCACAATTTATAAAACGAGAAACTAACAAGCTTGTAATGAGCATACGGTATAAAACACTCCCGAAATTTCAGCGATGAAGTAAAAGAATTGTACAAAATCTGAACGTGAACATGGGGAATTAACAGATTGCGACATCTATTAGGGAGATATGATTAAATATACTTTATTTTTTTTTAATTTATTATTATTATTATCATTTAGGTAATAAGAATTATAACATAGCACAAATTGCTATATTGTGGAAAAACGAATTTTAAATAATATTTACAGATTACGACAGGTATTAGGGAGATGTGATTAAATATATTTTAATGTCTAAAAATAATTTATTCAGTATTATTATTTCTTAGGTAATAATCATTTATAACATAGCACAAATAGCTATATTGTGGAAAAAGTGAATTTTCGGCTCTAACCGAATGTTTTTAGTTATTTATGGTAAACTTTTATCAAAAACGATATTGTTGTACATGTAGTTATGGATAATATCATACATTAATTACTATTTTTTTTAAATTAATAATTATTTATGCTTATTTTTTGACCTTAATAGTTATCTACTGTTGTGTTAAAATTTTGGAATAATGCAATAATAAAAATTCAAATTTCATCTCCCTGATTGATGTCACGATCTGTAAATTTAACTCAAACTAGATTACTACAATATCTTAATTCGTTTCACAAACCCACACAAAGCTGACAACCACAGACTTCCTCCCACTTACATACACGTGAATATAAGAATCCAAACAATTTTATTTTTGAACATTTTTTTTACACATCGTGACTGCTATTAGGGAGATGGGATTAAATATTCCTTAATATTCCAAAAGAATTATTCAATATTATTACTATTTAGGTAATAAGCTTTATAATATAACACAAATAGCTATATTGTGGAAAAGTAATTTTCGACAATATACGCATTATTTACGTATTTATGCTTATTTTTTAACATTTATTAAAAACGACATTCTTGTACACGTAGATATGGATGACATTATAAAACAATTAGTATTATATTTTAATTAATAACTATTCGTGGTCAGTTGTTAACATTAATAGCTATCTGCTGATGTGTTATAATTTTGGAATAATGCAATAATAAAAATGTAAATTTCATCTCTCTGATAGATGCCGTGATCTGTAAAATAGCATACAAACTATTTAGATATTGGCATTAAATAACACATAGAGGTTGAAATATGAATTACTTTTATTTTCTATTAATTAATAAATTTAAAATTATACATTAATTACTATTTTTTAATTAATAAATATTTGTGCTCAGTTGTAGACATTAATAGCTATCTGCTGATGTGTTAAATTTTTGGAATAATGCAATAATAAAAATTTAAATTTCATCTCTCTCATAGATATCGCGATCTGTGAATTTAAGCCAAACAAGATTACCACAATATCTTAATTCGTTTCACAAACCCACACAGAGCTGACAATCACAGACTTCCTCCCACTTACATACACGTGAATATAAGAATCCAACCAATTTTATTTTTGAACATTTTTTTACAGATCGTGACTGCTATTAGGGAGATGGGATTAAATATTCATTAATGTTCAAAAAGAATTATTCAATATTATTGTTGTTTAGGTAATAAGTATTATAACATAGTACAAATAGCTATATTGTGGAAAAAGTGAATTTTCGACAATGTACGCATTATTTACGTATTTATGCTTATTTTTTTAAACTTTTATCAAAAACTACATTCTTGTACATGTAGTTATGGATAATATTATACATTAATTACTAAATTTTTTAATGAATAACTATTTGTGGTCAGTTGTTGACATTAATAGCTATCTGCTGATGAGTTAAAATTTTGGAATAATGCAATACTAAAAATTTCAATTTCAACTCTCTGATAGACATCGCAGATCTGTAAGTAAAAAGAACAACTTATAAAGACACACAGAAAAAACACATTGTTTATTATATTCTTTCGTAAGAAAAGCCAAATTATTTCGGCGAAATCTTCACAGACAGTGAGATAACTAAAACTGCTTGTTGTCGAAATTAATATCTGTCGCGGAAATAATTTATATTCAATTGATAAGTAATACTAATGTATTAAAACCAAAAAAATAATATGAATTTATTAAAACTAGTGAAATAATATATAACGCTTGTGCTCAGTATGCGGGGATGACCTTGACACTGGGGGTGGGTGTATTGCAGGATGACCTTGACTTGGAAAACTGGGGGGTGGGTGGATGCAGGATGGCCTTGACTTGGAATCACACGGGGCGGGTGGATGCAGGATGGCCTTGACTTCGAATTACTGGGGGCAGGTGGATGCAGGATGGCCTTGACTTCGAATTACTGGGGGAGGGTGGATGCAGGATGGTCTTGACTTCGAATTACTGGGGGCGGTTGGATGCAGGATGGCCTTGACTTGGAAACACTGGGGGGCGGGTGGATGCAGGATGGCCTTGACTTGAAACACTGGGGGCGGGTGGATGCAGGATGGCCTTGACTTGGAAACACTGGAGGTGGGTGGTTGCAAAATGACCTTTGGAAACACTGGGGGCGGGTGGATGCAGAATGACCATTACTTGGAAACACTGGGCGCGGGTGGATGCAGGGTGACCTTGACTTGGAAACACTGGGGGGTCGGGTGGATGCAGTATGACCTTGACTTGGAAACACTGGTGGCGGTTGGATGCAGGATGACCTTGACTTGGAAACACTGGGGAGGTGGATGCAGGATGACCTTGACTTGGAACCTCTGGGAGGGCGGATGCTGGATGACCTTGACTTGGAAACACTGGGCGCGGGTGGATGCTGGATGACCTTGACTTGGAAACACTGGGGGGTGGGGTAGATGCAGGATGACCTTGACTTGGAAACACTGGGGGTCGGGTGGATGCAGCATGACCTTGAGTTGGAAACACTGGAGGTAGGTGAATGCAGGATGACCTTGACTTGGAAAGACTGGGGTGGTGGGTGCGAAGATGACTACTTGAATCTAATCTTCGTCCTGAAATGTCTGTTACAGATGTTTCATGGGGAAAGGGCTAAACCAGGCCGGCAGGCGGGACCCTCTTGATCTTTCCTTTTCTAGTGTCTCTGTCCCTGATTCTTTTCTCTTCAAAATCAGGCGGACCTTACAAGGGAAATCCAGACGACACGGTTCTCAGCATAATCTTCCCAGGTGGAATGATGAATTCCACAATGTTTGAGAGACACCTTTAGCGTGTCTTTTCTTTTGCGGGGTGGGGGGTCTCACGCGTGAGCGCTTGTCTGTAGATAGCTCCCCATAAACAAATCTCTTGGGGAGACGATAGTCATCCATACGGCGGACGTGGCCAACACACCGGGACTGGTAGCGCAGTAGGATGGCACGGATGCTCTCCTTTGGAGCACGTTGGAACACATCAATGTCTGGGACTCTGGACAGTGAAATTATACGAATGTATGAAAAGCAAAGAAATAATCTGAGTGTATTGAATAAAACTAGAGACATAATGAGAAGCTATTAAAAAACATACAAATAGCACGAATATATTTAAGACGACAGAAACAACACGAATGTATTTGTATTAGTGTCTGTAAATAAGATACTGTTGTAAAAGCAGTACCCCACAGTGAATGTCAGTCGAGCTACCTATGTTGACCTGACAAGGGCTATACCAGAGATTGATCTATTTCATAACAAAATAGTAATTGCTGACAAGGTTAACCTGGCCGGTAATCTCAAAAAGGACCTCTAATCTGTGCTTGACTAGGGCAGGGAATGGCTTGTTAATTTTAATGCCTCCAAAACGAATCTGTTCTCATTTACTCACCATAGCGAAACCTCCTTGCCTCCTATCAATATGGCTGATGCTCAGCTTCATGAAAACATCTCTCAGCGCCTTCTTGGTCTTAGGTTTTCCACTGATCCGAGGCGGAACAACTACATCGAATCAATGTCTCGGCTTGACGGTCGAACTTTCTGCCTCTGAGCAGAAAGGAACCCGGACGAGGCTCCGCCGAAGGGCAGAATCTCGTTCGGGGAAAATGACCAACCCGATCTCGTTTATACGGGTTCTACGGGCATTTTTTGGCCGAGCCTACGGGCTCGAAAAACCCACGTAAAACCTCGGCCTCGAGCCACATGCAACCCTCGTGGGGGTGGCTAGATACTGAATCAATGTCTACATCTACCGCAAAGTAAATATGGTTCTCTGTGTCGCACCAGAATGTTTTTTTCTCGCCTTAGTCCATCCGTCTTTGCTTTGAATACTCTTGCCATATATGGTCTGGTGCACCCCCCCCCCCGCTGTTTACCTCGAGGTCCTCGACAAAATCCAGAGACGGATATGCAATGTGATAGGCCCTGACCTGGCATCTCGTTTACAGCCACATTCTCACAGACGTGCTGTGGCTTCCCTCTGTCTTTTCTAAAAATATTTTTCATGTCAACTGCTCTGACAAGCTACTTTCACTGGTATCCCAACTGCATGAATTTAAATGTGTTACTCAGCTTGCATCTCGGTCACACCCTTTCACTGTCGAAACTTCTACTCCAACAGCTTCTCCTCTCGCACTTCTCGACAGTGGAACTCCCTTCCTCTTAGTTGATTCTCTGATAACTAGAACCTTCTAAAATTAAATCTCAACATCTGATGCCTTGAACTTGATCACCTTCCTTTTCTTTATCATTTCCTCAGATACCTCTCGTTTCTCTTACTTACACTCTCTGTAACCCTTGCGTGCTATTGGCACCCAGCTTTGCTTCGGGTGAGATGCTTAAAGAAATATGGCGTCGCCAACAGGATCCCTAACCGTGTTGGATGAAGCGGAGCAAGTAGAAATGTGGTTTAGATGTTTCGAGGTATTGGCTAGGTTAAAGAAACTGAAAGACCAGAAAGCCTCCGAAGGGGAGAATCAAATCACTGATTTATTTTTGGCTTAGGCAGAATGTGAAGTCTTAAAGAAAATATCCATTATTGTGTACCCCCAAATTCTGAAAGACTTAACATATGAGGAAATTTTAACCATTATAAAAAGAAACATGCGACAAAAAAGCTGGTTATTGTAGAAAGAAGACCAGTCCTGGAAAATAGACAGAACCCAAATGAAACTACAATGCAATATTTACACAGATTGAAATAAGTATCACGATATTGTGAATTTGAAGAACTGGGTTCGAGAAAAATGTCTATAGAAGACGAATTGATCCTTCTAAGACGAATTGAAGGCACGCATGACGTTACATACGAACATAAGATCTTAGAACGGTTACAAGCGAATGATAAGAATTTGGAAGCAAGTGTAGAATTCTTGCCACAATTAGAATTAATTAATGAATTTAATAATTCTCAAAACAATGTGAAATTCTACAACACAACTAAAATCCTAATTAAGTGCAAATATAGCGACACGAAACACGAAAGAACACGAAAGGAACAAAAGCAAATATCCAGCCTAGGAAAATTGTTTAAACTGTAAAAGAAAAAAAAAATTCCAAAAAGAGAATAGAGAGGGTAGCACTGAAAATATAGAAGTATATCCGATGAGAACACCTGCAAAAGGTAGAGCGGCAGTAAATTTTCCCATTCAGGTTGACACGGGGAGCATGTTACCTTGATTGCAAGGAATTTCTGGAAATAAAATAGGTAAACCCAAATTAAGAAGTAATCTTACTTTGAAACAATTTGATGGATCTGTCATCAAAACTCTAGGCTCATTTCAAGGAACCTTCGAGACAAGTAACTGTTTTAAGGTTATTCCCATCACTGTTGCAGAATGCACAAAATCATGGACTCCTGGGAATAGACTTCTTAAAGGTAGATACATCGAAATTAATAAAGTATAAAAAGTCAGAAGAATCTGACGTAGGAAATTTGAAAGGATATAAAACGAGAATTCCTCTAAAAGAACAAAGCCACCAGATCCATTTTGACTCTCGAAAAATACCTATTCCCATTCTACCCGTGATAGTTGCAAAACTAAAGAAAATCATAGAACAAGGTATAGAGAAAGTTACCCGAAGTGATAGCATTTGGGCTTCACCAATTGTTGCAATATGAAAGCCCAATGGTGATTTGAGGAAATGCGGGGATTATCAAGTAGCTGTGAATCATCAGATATGCTCCGATTCATTCCCCTTACCTAACGTAGAAACAGCAAGTCATGAATTAGCAGGAATGAAATACTTTGTCAAGATTGACCTGACATCAGCATATAAAAATTGACAGAAAATTTAATGTCACTAAAATTAATACCCGAATAGGCTTATTAAGATAAACTTGTCTTCCATTTGGAGTTAAGACTTCAAGCCATATTTTAAAAAAAGGTAATTCGAAAAGTTCTATTGAGAGGGTATATATATATATATATATATATATATATATATATATATATATATATATATATATATATATATATATATTTACGTTTCACCCCAAGCAAGGTGGGAAGCCACTAGGACGCAAGGGGTTACAGAAGATTTGGAGCAAGATCAGATAGGATTGATAGAGGAAAGGATGAGGAGAATGATAATGGATAGATCAAGGCAAATGGAGATGTCGATTGACATTACATTTGAATAGTTCGAGATTATAGCTTATAGAGAAACTGGAATAGGAAAGGGAGTTTCACAGGCGAGAGGTGCGATCAAAACTGTTGTAACCCAAAATATTAGGAACAACAAAATATAACAAAGCACAGATAAATATATTTTAAAACACAACAATATTTGTTTTTATTCTCACTGGCCAGGATAAAAAAGGATTGAGTTGGATAAACAATTCTCTGTCTACAGGTGGTGTATTGTCCAGCAGCCATGTTGTTGTCTGGTACTGTACCTTTTTTCGTGAAAAGTCAATGATCTATTAGGGAAGAGTTGTCTTCCCTAACGAAGACGAAATGAATAAAAAAAAAGCTGAACAAATTTTAAACAGATTAAAAACTACTGGTATGACAAAAAATAGCAATAAATGTAAGTTAAATTGTGACAAAATATTGTATTTGGGATACATTTAAATTTCTGAACATTAAAATCGATTGGGAAGCAAGAAGCTGGAAGAGATTTCCACATGCAAGAAGTGCGAGAGAAGAAACTATTAGCATAGAACTTACGGTTACATCTAGTCATTTCAATTGTAAGATGACGACACCTTACCGCCAATCTAATACTTAAATTCGTAAAGTCGAGAGTTCCACAAGCGAGAAGTGCGAGAAAGAAAGTGTTAGCATAGAACTTTACGGTTACATCTAGTCATTTCAATTGTAAGATGACGACACCTTACCGCCAATCTAATACTTAAATTCGTAAAGTCGAGAGTTCCACAAGCGAGAAGTGCGAGAGAAGAAAGTGTTAGCATAGAACTTACGGTTACATCTAGTCATTTCAATTGTAAGATGACGACACCTTACCGCCAATCTAATACTTAAAATTCGTAAAGTCGAGAGTTCCACAAGCGAGAAGTGCGAGAGAAGAAAGTGTTAGCATAGAACTTACGGTTACATCTAGTCATTTCAATTGTAAGATGACGACACCTTACCGCCAATCTAATACTTAAATTCGTAAAGTCGAGAGTTCCACAAGCGAGAAGTGCGAGAGAAGAAAGTGTTAGCATAGAACTTACGGTTACATCTAGTCATTTCAATTGTAAGATGACGACACCTTACCGCCAATCTAATACTTAAATTCGTTAAGTCGAGAGTTCCACAAGAGAAGTGCGAGAGAAGAAAGTGTTAGCATAGAACTTACGGTTACATCTAGTCATTTCAATTGTAAGATGACGACACCTTACCGCCAATCTAATACTTAAATTCGTAAAGTCGAGAGTTCCACAAGCGAGAAGTGCGAGAGAAGAAAAAGTGTTAGCATAGAACTTACGGTTACATCTAGTCATTTCAATTGTAAGATGACGACACCTTACCGCCAATCTAATACTTAAATTCGTAAAGTCGAGAGTTCCACAAGCGAGAAGTGCGAGAGAAGAAAGTGTTAGCATAGAACTTACGGTTACATTTAGACATTTCAACTGTAAAATAAAGAGACCTTGCCACCAATCTAACACTACACTTACATTCATAAAGTCTAGGTACCATAGGGTAAAGTTTATTAGAATAATTACCATGAAAGTATTTATAGAAAAGACACATGGAAAGAGACTGATTTGAGGATATGCGGGGTTTACAAAGTAGGTGTGAATCATCAGGTATGTTCTGATTCATGCCTCTTTCCCAGCATGGAAACGGCAAGTTATGAACGTGCAGGAATGGAATAATTTGTCAATATTGAATGAAATCGGTATATAAACAAATAGAAATTGACAAAAATTTTAAAGGAGTCAATCCAATTAATATCCCGATAGGCTTACTAAGATGAACTTTACTTCCATTTCGAGTAAAGCTTCCAGCCATATTTTTCAAAAAATAATTGAAAAAATTCTATCGGAGGGGTTATAAAATATAATCATATATTAAGACATTATAGCCGTAGGTGCTTGCAGTAAAAAAGAATAAAAGTAACGGAAAAAGTTTTTTAAAAATTAAAAATCTTGATATTAAGATAAAATACTAATAAATGTGAGTTAAATTGCGATAAAAATATCGTATTTGGAATACACGATACCTAAAGAAGGAATTTAATCAGACAATAAACTTCTAAATAAATTATCGGAGGTATCTACACCAAAAAATAAATAAATTAATTAAAATACTTTTTTGGGATTGACTATTTTTGTAGCAAATATCTACCTAGATACACCGACTTAATAGAACCATTTGCAGAATTACAGAATTCAAATGGGGGGCAAGGATAAAAGATAAAAAAGGCACTAATATGAAAACCGATTGCAAAAATCTTTGACCCCACCAAAAAAAGAAGTGACATTGATTACAGGTGCAATTGAACACGCTATAGCCGCAATTTTATCTCAAGAAGGTCATCTAATAAAGTACCTGTCGAGAAAATTAGCGTCAGCTCAAGCTAACTACTCAAATTTTGAGTTATGGGTTAGTATTATTATGGAGCACAGAAAAAGCTCAAAATTTTTTGTTAGGAAGAAAAATTTTGTTAACGTCAAGTCACGGATGTTTAGAATTTATAATTAACCCAGAAAAGGAATTCCTAAAATTCATATCTTCTAGAATTTTAAGATGGGCTATAAAACTCACGGTCTTTGATTTCGACATCATATACGTAACGGGGAACAATATTCCAAACGTGAATGCGCTATCCAGGCTAGATTTCGACAGTAAAAAATTAGAAACGTCTGGACATTCAGAAGATAAAATATTGCACTGGGTGGAAACGGGCGTGTTACCCATTAATCGTCTCTGTATGGAAACCATAAAAGTTCCAGTGTTAAGAAGAATTTCAGACAGATTAAAAGAAACACATGGAACAATTGTTCAAACGCAAAAAGACTTTACAAAGAATCAAGGTATAAGTTAACTGTAGAGAAAGGCATAATATGCATTGGAGATAATATAATACTCCTACAAAGTTTAAGAAAAGATTTAATAAAAGGTGTACATGATTATGTACATTGTGGTATAAGAGTGACACAAATATGATTAAAATTACAAGTGTGGTGGCCAGGATATTCTCAAGATGTAGAACACTATGTAAAAAGATGTCCAACATGTACTGAAAGAAGAAACTTTCAGCAAAACAAAATCCACTCGTAGCCTAAAGAAAAGAACCTTGGGCTCGGATACACATGGATCATGTCTATATTAAAATTATGGGCTATTTTTAATTTTAGTGGACACATTTTCAGGATGGCCAGAAGTAAATAAGGTTGCTGACAGAAATGTCACCACTGTAAAACAAATGTTAAGAGCAATATTTTCAAGGAATGGGGTTTCTAAAACTTTAGTCTCAGATAACGTGCCAGAATTTTGCGTGTAAATTTTGTGTTCATGGCTAAAGCGTATTAAATGCATCCCGTATAAAACACCACCTTACCACCCACAATAAAATGGAATCGTAGACAAATGGGGCAGATTTAAAAATGGGACTAAAAACATTTTCCCTATCTAGTGGTGATATACAGAGTTACTTAGTAAGATTACTGTTAAGCTATAGAACAATTCCACATGCTGGCAGACTACAAATCCCTTGGCATTAATGGATAGACAGATTAGAGCTACCATAACAATGACCTTTCCAACAAGTGAAAGTGTATGGTATAAAAAAGACAAAGAATCTAATCCAGAGAAGGCGAACTTTGAATTACAGAAAGGACATGACAGCAATACTAAAGAAAAATGGACAAAATGTAGTGACCAATGCGGACCATTTGAAAAGCAGAATGGAAGCAGGGGATGTATAGATGGATGAAGAATCTGAAGATGATGAACATGATAGGGAGTAGTGGACTAATGAATCCAGTAACGAAACGGAACAATCTAAGGATGATAATGACTAGAAATCTGACGTGGAGTCGGAAGAGGAAAATGAACTTTAACCTAGGTCCCCTATAAGAAAATATCAATATACACACAAAAAAAAAACAGTTTAGGTTCCCAAGAATAATTAGAAGTCAAAGATCAATGAAAGGCATAAGGCCATTTAAGTTCAAGGAGATGTAGTATTGTACGTAAATGAATGCTAGTTGAACTATTATCTGTTGACCTGACAACTTCTATTCCAGAGAGTACTCTACTTCATAAAATTATTAAAACCAGAGAAATAATAAAAACGTATTAAAACTATAAAAATAATACTAATTTACTAAAAAACATAGAAATAATAGGAATATATTAAAACCAAAAAAAGAATACGGGTGTATTATAAACAAAGAAAAAATGCGAATGAATTAAAATGACAGAAATCGTACGAATGTATTAAATAATCGCATTGCAAAATCACCGAAAAAAAATTTATATCGAAGGTGACGCTTTTCAAAAGAAAATTATAGTTTCCGCATATTTCTGAAAGTCTAATTTAAAAAAAAAAAACGAAATGTCATTGTCTAAAAGAAGAGAGAAAATATATTCTAGTAAGAGTAGCAGTCGTAATACTGGCGATAAATTTACAATTTATTATTATTTTTCGTGTTGCTTAAGAGAAGAAATTGCAGAGACTTCACTCTACTTGTGGCGATAATGGTATTAAACCTAGAATTAAATTCTTTCAATTTAATTTCTGTTGCTTTCGTATTCTCTGACAGACTGGCTAAATTTACAACTGCGAAAAAAATGGGCGGAGATTCTACTGTTGTAATTGGTGTGGTGATGGTGCTAGATGTGCCACGTGTCATTATTATTATTTAAGAGAAGAGAGAAAATGGCGGAAACTACTGTAACAATAGCAGTAGTTGTGATGGTGGCGGTAAATCTACAATATATTATTATTATTATTATTATGAAAAGACAGGGTAGGCGGAGGCTATACTGTAGTAGGAGTAGTGATGATCGTTTTCGACGCAAAATTTATTATTATTATTATTATTAAAAAAGAAAAAAGGGCGGAGATTGTACTTTAATAGGAGTAGTAAGAAACGTGTTCGACGGAAAATTTATTATTATTATTATTATTATTAAGAAAAGAGAAGAACGGGTAGACATTGTACTTTACTAAGACTCGTGGTGATCGTGTTCGACCGGCAAGTAACCATCATCATTATTATTATTATTATTATTATTATTATTATTATTATTTAACACATCCGTACATCAAAGTTTACTGAACCCGGCATTACCAATCTGTTACCCAAATAGTTACTGACCAGCCTCGACGTTGCTTAACGTTGGTAATCGTAGGAGTATCGATGTTTCAATTTGATTTAGCCGTAAGTTCTTTATACCAGCCATACATCCAAGCTCACTAAACCTGGCATTACCAATCTGTTACCCAAGTAGGTACTGACCAGCCTCGACGTTGCTTAACTTTGGTGATGGTAATGTAATCAGTCTTTCTATATGACGTGGGCGCAAGCACTTTATACTACCCGCACATTAACGCTCACAGAACCTGGTATTCCCAAGCGTTTACCCATATAGGTACTGATCAGACTCGACGTTGCTTTACGACGTTGATCGTAGGAGAACAAGTGTTTCAATGAGGCATAAAGAAAAATGTAATATATTAATATTAAGTAATATTAAGGTAATATTGCTAATATTTATTTTTATTTTATTTATAGGGCAGCGTCTATCTTTATATATTATATATATAGCGACTGTCTATATAATGAGATAATACATACATACATACATATATATATATATATATATATATATATATATATATATATATATATATATATATATATATGTGTGTGTGTGTGTGTGTGTGTGTGTGTGTGTGTGTATGTATGTATGTATAGGTAGGTTTGTCGGGCTCTCTAGGTTTAACTAAGTCTGCTCTACTTACCGTATTGAGCACTTTATTTAGTTATTTTGCTTACTCGTATCGTTTTTTTTTCTTTGGGCTTTGGACTTGGATACTAGACGATTATTATTTTAGGCTAACGTACATGTTCTTGGTTCTTTCTTTTCTTGTACATTTTTCCCCTTTGGTATTGGTTTGATTATTTGCAAATCAAGACAATGAAGGTTTTCCGAACGAGTATAGTTTCTTATACTTATAAGATTACTACTAATAATAATAATATATATATATATATATATATATATATATATATATATATATATATATATATATATATATATATATATAAAGAAATATAGTCTTAAGGTGTGCTATATTTATGGGATAAAGTGCTCAATATCAGAGATCGAGCGTGTGTAAATATAAAAGTGAACATAGAAGTCAACACTTAGAGGCGACAGCCTGTTTCATGCTATATGCAATCGTCAGGCCAAGTGTGCTGTTATTTTTCTCGGCTATTTATATATATACAGGTCAGTGGTGCATTGTGGGTAGTCTATTATGGCGGTTATTTTACCGGAAGTCGTTTATTTATTTATTTGGGTTAAATTATTTTGCTTGTTTTTATTTATTTTTATTTTTTATTTCTTATTTTATTTATTTTTTTGTTTTTAATCGGTGTTTTTTCATTAACGTAGTAAAAGTTTTTTTATATCACTTATTTAATATATATATTATATATATATATATATGTGTGTGTGTGTGTGTGTGTGTTTTGTGTGTGTGTGTGTGTGTGTGTGTGTGTGTGTGTGTGTGTGTGTGTGTGTGTGTGTGTGTGTGTGTGTGTGTGTCTTGGGCAATAAAAATGTTAAAAAATTAAAATTTCAGGCACACTGGGTTATATGTTAATATTTTGGTTTCGGCCAGCTTGGGACATCATCAGGAGAAAAAAATCGTTGCTTGTTCGGAGTGAATGACTGTCTCTGAAGAAAGTGAAGTTCGTAGTTTTTGTTTTTGGTTTTGTTTTTTTATCGTTAATTTTGACCCGTCATTTCAATTATTTTTTTTTTTAATAGAGACTGGGAGATTTCCTCTGTCTCAGTTTTTCCTCCTTAGTCATTTCGACAGTTTCATTGTTTGCTGGGAAGGTATGCTATCTTTTAGATTTGTGTGTGTGTGTGTGTGTGTGTGCGTGTGTGTGTGTGTGTGTGTGGTGTCTATGTGTACATATTTTTGTGAGTGTGTGTATGTGAGTGACCTCAATACCTTAAGGTAATTACCCACTTGCCTCGAGTTAAAGTAAAGTTCTTTAATCCTTTTTATTTCGCGTCACCTTTGAACCTTTAGTTAATGTACCGCTTATACACTTAAATTAGGATTATCTATTTTTAAAAAGTATAATTTTTATGATTTATTTATTAACACAAGCAAAAATACCTAAATAAATAAACGGTAAATTCTGTCAGTCCGTCCGTGTTTTTGAAACCTCTGTAATTCGGTCCATACTTGCTCTTCATTTTAAACCAGGATGATCCCAGGATTAGAAATCTGCCCTTCTTTTGGTGCTTGAACATCCAGCATTGGGATTTGCTTCCGAAAGAGAAGGGAAGTGATAAAGTTCAAATTTTAAAATAACAAAAAAAAAATTGTGATTTTAAAAGATTTTAATTTATATTGGATTTAAAGTAACACAGAAAGTTTGTGAATTTAATTTTTTTTTGTTCTAAATTCAGTGTAAAATATCTCACAAACTGTTAGAATTGGGCAAATTCATTTTATTTCTTCAAAATGGCAAGGAATCAGAGTTAAAATAACAGGTTTCGTGACGTGAGGTTTTGAAGCTCCGCAGTGCTTGCGATTTGAAGAATTCAGATCAATTGAAATTCTACGGAGATTATGATTTGAAGAACTCAATTTTCGGCCTCAATTGGAAATCGAACTTTCAGTCCAAATGGGTCTTTTGGTCAGAATTGGACGAATAGTCCAAATAAGCGTTAAACTTTTGACTTTCCATGGAGTGAATTGAGGAATTCAAAGTTAATTTTTCAACATTATCATTTCCGTTTTCTAAGCTGGAGAAGATCTGCCTTTAGTTTCGGCCGGAGACCAAATTAGCTCCCCGTGGTAGCTAGCTTAAAAGTCTGTAATTAATTATTTAAAATAAAGACGTATATTTATTTGTTTTTCTGTTCATTCTAAATTCACATTTAATGAAACATCTAAACATGACTATTCTTTTTAGAATATTTTCTTTGCAAGGTCGAATTTTGACCAACCATACTCGTAAATCATTTCCCCAAGACTCTAGCCATGATCGATTTTTGTTTTTAATATTGTTTATTACAGAAACGTTTGCTTCGCACAAATATAACACTGAAAAGGGAAGAAGAATTTCAGTTGCTTTATGTAATATTTGGAAATTCACCCTTAAGAGATATCTTAAATGATATAATGACTATAAGAATTATGCTCGTATTTTCAATGCGTTTTAAAAGTTTCAGAAAGTATCCAGTGATTGATGACTAGAGCGTATTAAGTTCAGGGTAAGAAAAAAAAAGGTACGTTCTGCAAGTCAGTCTTAAAAGAGCGTCATTGAAAAAGTTCTAAGATTCTCCTCAAAAGACTTGGAGAAACAAGACAATTTGTTCATATTTTTTTCCACATAGTCTCACTTGATCAAGGCACTTGGTCTGGCAATGCATAACCATTTTAATCACATCACAGAAGATATGTACACTTACGAGGGTTATTCAAAACGCTCACCCAGAAGGAGCTGAAGAAAGATGACAGTTGTTCATTATTTATCAATATACACCCAACTTTGACATCAATACGCCTGGCCCAATGAGTCTTAAGTATTGCAATTCCATCACAAAAAAAAACCAGTGGTTTCCAAGTCCTCCAAAATCTCTCTACAGAGCCTATAATCTCATCATTGTTTTCAAAATGCCGATTACATATCTTGCCATTTCAACTGAAAAATGATGAGACCTTTCTGCCGGTCTGCTACTTCGCTTAAATTCATAATTACATCTCCGATTGTCTTGCACCTGGGGGTAAAGATCCTAGTATTAGTATCAGATGAAGATGTATTGCGATTACCCTGATCTATAAAGAAAGAAGTTGGCGTCCTGATCCTTCAAAAACTCTTCAAATGATCTCATCATTGTTTTCAAAATGCCGATTATATATCTTGCCATTTCAACAGAAAGATGATGAGATCTTGACGTTAAACTAGTACTGGGCTAAAATTCATAAAGTCTAGGTACCATAGCGATTAGTTCATTAAAATAATTACAATGAAAGTATTTATTTAAAAAAATGACATAAGTAACTTACGTTACGGTAGTGAGAAAGTGACTGAAGCCGAAATGCCAAGCGAGGACCAATAGCGTTGCGGATTCTTTGGAATTTATCAAGAATCAGGTGCAAAGAGATCGTAAACCGCTAATATTCAAATTTCAGAAAGCATCCATTGATTGCCCACCCCGACTAGAGCGTATTGGGATCAGGGTAATAAAGATACGTCCTGCAAGTCTTTTTTAAGAAGTTCGTTGAAAAAGTTCTAAGACTCATCCAAAAAAAAATTGGAGAAAAAAGACAATTTGTTCACAATTTTTCAATATAGTCCCCCTTGATCTAGGCACTTGGTCTGGCAATGCTTAACCATTGTAATCCCATCACGGAAGATATGTACCCTTACGTGGGTTATTCAAAACGCTCACCCAGAAGACAGTTGTTCATTATTTATCAACCCGACCCTTGACATCAATACGCTTGGCCCAATGAGTCTTAAGTATTGCAATCCCATCACAAAAAACAGTGGTGTCCAAGTCCTCCAAAAATCTCTCTACAGAACTTATAATCCCATCTTTGTTTATAAAATGGAGACCAACTAGGTGGGATTTGCGTTTAGGAGGAAGAATTCAGATGGAGCTAAGTCTGGTGAGTAAGGGGGATGAGGTAGCAATTCTAAACCACATTTGACTGATTCAGCTAGTGCAAACAGTACGAACGGGAGCGTTATACTGGAGTAAGGGTACGCCTATCCTCAGCTTCTCTCTGCGGTTCGACCTGATTGCTTCCTTCTATTGGCTTAATTTTTATCCATATGAAGGGGAATACTCAGCAACTCTCGGTACCATGACCTCATGGATTTTCTTGGATGACATACATTTCTTTTGCAGAAACCTTATGACAGCGCCGGCCTATGTTTAGATTTGTCGCACACCTCTCACCTGCACGGAAATTAACCCCTTGAGTCCTAACCAGGGCTTTACTGGTGGCAGAGAAACATGACGTAAAACCCAGCCACCGGTTGAACGGTGGTAGAGAAAATGACGTAATGCTCTGCCACCGATTGATCGGTGGTAGAGAAAATGGCATAACGTCCATCCACCGGTTGAACGGTGGTAGAGAAAAATGACTTAATGCCCAGCCACCGGTTGAACGGTGGTAGAGAAAATGACGTAATGCTCTGCCACCGATTGAACGGTGGTAGAGATAATGGCATAACGTCCATCCACCGGTTGAACGGTGGTAGAGAAAAATGACTTAATGTCCAGCCACCGGTTGAACAGTGGTAGAGAAAAATGACTTAATGCCCAACCACCGGTTGAACAGTGGAAGAGAAAAATGACTTAATGCCCAACCACCGCTTGAACGGTGGTAGAGAAAAATGACGTAATGCCCAGCCACCGGTTGAACAGTGGTAGAGAAAAATGACTTAATGCCCAGCTACCGATTGAACAGTGGTAGAGAAAAATGACGTAATGCCCAGCCACCGGTTGAACAGTGGGTAAACACTTGTAACTATTTTTCTATCTACCGCTGAAACATTACATACCATTTTTTTAAAAAAATTTTACTCATGAGCTAGAAGAGTTAAAATTGTTCAGGAAGGCAGAGCTCAATTGGTTAAGACATACATCCTAATTAGTTTTTTCTGCTTATACAGTGTAACCCGGATATAAGAGACCCGGATATAAGAGAAACCCGGATATAAGAGACTTCTTCTACGGTCCCGCCAACTCTCTTATATCCGGGTTACACTGTATATGAAATTGTAGTGTGTTACCACAATACAAAATATTCATCTATAGCTCTTTCTAGTGAGGCTGAGAACTTTTTAAACGACCCTCGTATTGTACTTTAGATTTCTTTCGAAAATAATTTTCGTCGTATACCCACGATCGTCTCAACTCACTAATATGACGTGGCACACCAGTTCGAAAATCACTGATTTACAGCGTAAATCTGTTACCTGCAGCTTCCAGACTATTGAAGTTTGCCTGCTTTTGAAGTCGGCTCTTCACTGAACTTCTGTGTGTCTGAAATATTTCCATATGATAAATTTTGAACACTTTCCCGCCTCATACAAGTCTTCTTTGCTTGTTCAAAGCCTAGGAAAATCCAAATGCTTGCTATGAAGATTATTAGGCCGAATAATGTCTGGAATATATACTGTAAAAGAAAAGCTGATCTATTGTCCACATTAAACCGTGTTCGGGTAACTTTGATTGCACTCACGTAATACTTATCCGAATACCTGTGTTGTGCGAAAGGAATTTACACGAGTTGGTGCGATTGTATGTACATAAGAAGCATACGAGCACGCCTATATACACTCAGTTTAACTCACATTCAGTCTGGACAACACCTACTCTGGGCTGAAATCATAAATTTAGAGTTAAAAATCTTTAATATTCCTTAGTATTTAAATTATTTTTATATCCAAATTTATGATTTTAATCCTTGCTCAGCTTAAGAGTTCCCAAGACTTAAATAGTTTTTAGTATTTAATTTTTGTTTATTTTCAAATTCATATTATATTGCTTAGCCCAGAGTAGGCGTTGTCCAGTCTTAAATACGTTTTTAGTAATTAGGTTTGTTCTTTTTCAGCCCAGGGTAGATTATCTCGAAAGTTAGATATTTTTTTGCATTCAGGTTTTGTTTATATCCCAATCTATGATTTTATTTCTCAGCCCGGGGTAGGGTTGGTCGAAACTTAATACTATTTTTTAGTTTTCAAGTTTTCTTTATATCCAAATCTATGATTTTATTGCTTAGCCCAGGGTAGGTTTCGTCTCGACTGAATGTCAGATAATTATAAAATAATATCAAACTTTAAAAGACTGAATTTTGGGGGAATTATTCGTTGATGAATATCATTATTTTTTAAAGCTTTCTTTATTTTATAAGAATATTTTTTGACAATCATTGAACTCAAATACACGAACATACACTCAATTTGAATGAAAGTGAAATGTACTTTTTGATTGCACGACGAATTTTCAATTTGTGTCTGGTAACAATATTTGGATAATAAGTCGATCCTTTTCTAGCCATGACTTCTTGAGGAGTTTAAATATCGTGGAAGTTTTTTTTTTTTTAACATAAGACGGAAAATGCGTCGGAATATCAAAAGATACTTTGCAAAAACTGAACAAAGAACATAAAAACTTTAAATGGGAACAAAGAAAATAGTGCAGGACTGCTATGTAATACGAATCCTCGTATATGGCAATGGATGCTGGACAAAGATGAGGTAAGAGAAACAAAGAAAAGAGTGATGATTTCTATGTAATATTATTCCGCCAATATGGCAGTGACAGCTGGACAATTTCCTCACAGATGAAGAGGAGACTTGAAGCAAGAGAAACAAAGTAAAGAGTGCTGAACTGCTATGTAATATCAATCCTCCTATATGGCAGTGAATGCTGGACAATTTCCTCACAGATGAAAAGGAGACTTGAAGCAAGAGAAACAAAGTAAAGAGTGCTGAACTGCTATGTAATATCAATCCTCCTATATGGCAGTGAGTGATGGACAATTTCCTCACAGATGAAGAGAATTGAAGCAAGAGAAACAAAGAAAAGAGTGCTGAACTGCTATGTAATATCAATCCTCCTATATGGCAATGAATGCTGGACAATTTCCTCACAGATGAAGAGGAGATTTGAAGCAAGAGAAACAAAGAAAAGTGTGCTGAACTGCTATGTAATATCAATCCTCCTATATGGCAATGAATGCTGGACAATTTCCTCACAGATGAAGAGGAGACTTGAAGCAAGAGAAACAAAGAAAAGAGTGCTGAACTGCTATGTAATATCAATCCTCCTATATGGCAGTGAATGCTGGACAATTTCCTCACAGATGAAGAGGAGACTTGAAGCAAGAGAAACAAAGAAAAGAGTGCTGAACTGCTATGTAATATCAATCCTCCTATATGGCAATGACTGCTGGACAATTTCCTCACAGATGAAGAGGAGACTTGAAGCAAGAGAAACAAAGAAAAGAGTGCTGAACTGCTATGTAATATCATTCCTTCTATATGGCAGTGAATGCTGGACAATTTCCTCACAGATGAAGAGGAGACTTGAAGCAAGAGAAACAAAGAAAAGAGTGATGATTTCTATGTAATATTATTCCGCCAATATGGCAGTGACTGCTGGACAATTTCCTCACAGATGAAGAGGAGACTTGAAGCAAGAGAAACAAAGTAAAGAGTGCTGAACTGCTATGTAATATCAATCCTCCTATATTGCAGTGAGTGATGGACAATTTTCTCACAGATGAAGAGGAGACTTGAAGTAAGAGAAACAAAGAAAAGAGTGCTGAACTGCAATGTAATATCAATCCTCCTATATGGCAATGAATGCTGGACAATTTCCTCACAGATGAAGAGGAGACTTGAAGCAAGAGAAACAAAGAAAATAGTGCAGGACTGCTATGTAATACGAATCCTCGTATATGGCAATGGATGCTGGACAAAGATGAGGTAAGAGAAACAAAGAAAAGAGTGATGATTTCTATGTAATATTATTCCGCCAATATGGCAGTGACTGCTGGACAATTTCCTCACAGATGAAGAGGAGACTTGAAGCAAGAGAAACAAAGAAAAGAGTGCTGAACTGCTATGTAATATCAATCCTCCTATATGGCAGTGAATGCTGGACAATTTCCTCACAGATGAAGAGGAGACTTGAAGCAAGAGAAACAAAGAAAAGAGTGCTGAACTGCTATGTAATATAAATCCTCCTATATGGCAGTGAATGCTGGACAATTTCCTCACAGATGAAGAGGAGACTTGAAGCAAGAGAAACAAAGAAAAGAGTGCAGAAATGCTATGTAATATCAATCCTCCTATATGGCAATGAATGCTGGACAATTTCCTCACAGATGAAGAGGAGACTTGAAGCAAGAGAAACAAAGAAAAGAGTGATGATTTATATGGCTGAATGTAAAAATATTATTCCGCCAATATGGCAGTGACTGCTGGACAATTTCCTCACAGATGAAGAGGAGACTTGAAGCAAGAGAAACAAAGTAAAGAGTGCTGAACTGCTATGTAATATCAATCCTCTTATATGGCAGTGAGTGATGGACAATTTCCTCACAGATGAAAAGGAGACTTGAAGTAAGAGAAACAAAGAAAAGAGTGCTGAACTGCTATGTAATATCAATCCTGCTATATGGCAATGAATGCTGGACAATTTCCTCACAGATGAAGAGGAGACTTGAAGCAAGAGAAACAAAGAAAATATTGCAGGACTGCTATGTAATACGAATCCTCGTATATGGCAATGGATGCTGGACAAAGATGAGATGTAAGAGAAACAAAGAAAAAAAAAAAGAGATGATTTCTATGTAATATTATTCCGCCAATATGGCAGTGACTGCTGGACAATTTCCTCACAGATGAAGAGGAGACTTGAAGCAAGAGAAACAAAGAAAAGAGTGCTGAACTGCTATGTAATATCAATCCTCCTATATGGCAGTGAATGCTGACAATTTCCCTCACAGATGAAGAGGAGACTTGAAGCAAGAGAAACAAAGAAAAAAGTGCTGAACTGCTATGTAATATCAATCCTCCTATATGGCAATGAATGCTGGACAATTTCCTCACAGATGAAGAGGAGACTTGAAGCAAGAGAAACAAAGAAAAGAGTGATGATTTCTATGTAACATTATTCCGCCAATATGGCAGTGACTGCTGGACAATTTCCTCACAGATGAAGAGGAGACTTGAAGCAAGAGAAACAAAGAAAAGAGTGCTGAACTGCTATGTAATATCAATCCTCCTATATGGCAATGAATGCTGGACAATTTCCTCACAGATGAAGAGAGACTTGAAGCAAGAGAAACAAAGAAAAGAGTGATGATTTCTATGTAACATTATTCCGCCAATATGGCAGTGACTGCTGGACAATTTCCTCACAGATGAAGAGGAGACTTGAAGCAAGAGAAACAAAGAAAAGAGTGATGATTTCTATGTAATATTATTCCGCCAATATGGCAGTGACTGCTGGACAATTTCCTCACAGATGAAGAGGAGACTTGAAGCAAGAGAAACAAAGTAAAGAGTGCTGAACTGCTATGTAATATCAATCCTCTTATATGGCAGTGAGTGATGGACAATTTCCTCACAGATGAAAAGGAGACTTGAAGTAAGAGAAACAAAGAAAAGAGTGCTGAACTGCTATGTAATATCAATCCTCCTATATGGCAATGAATGCTGGACAATTTCCTCACAGATGAAGAGGAGACTTGAAGCAAGAGAAACAAAGAAAATAGTGCAGGACTGCTATGTAATACAAATCCTCGTATATGGCAATGGATGCTGGACAAAGATGAGGTAAGAGAAACAAAGAAAAGAGTGATGATTTCTATGTAATATTATTCCGCCAATATGGCAGTGACTGCTGGACAATTTCCTCACAGATGAAGAGGAGACTTGAAGCAAGAGAAACAAAGAAAAGAGTGCTGAACTGCTATGTAATATCAATCCTCCTATATGGCAGTGAATGCTGGACAATTTCCTCACAGATGAAGAGGAGACTTGAAGCAAGAGAAACAAAGAAAAGAGTGCTGAACTGCTATGTAATATCAATCCTCCTATATGGCAATGAATGCTGGACAATTTCCTCACAGATGAAGAGGAGACTTGAAGCAAGAGAAACAAAGAAAAGAGGATGATTTCTATGTAACATTATTCCGCCATGGCAGTGACTGCTGGACAATTTCCTCACAGATGAAGAGGAGACTTGAAGCAAGAGAAACAAAGTAAAGAGTGCTGAACTGCATGTAATATCAATCCTCCTATATGGCAGTGAGTGATGGACAATTTCCTCACAGATGAAGAGGAGACTTGAAGCAAGAGAAACAAAGAAAAGAGTGCTGAACTGCTATGTAATATCAATCCTCCTATATGGCAATGAATGCTGGACAATTTCCTCACAGATGAAGAGGAGACTTGAAGCAAGAGAAACAAAGAAAATAGTGCAGGACTGCTATGTAATATACGAATCTCGTATATGGCAATGGATGCTGGACAAAGATGAGGTAAGAGAAACAAAGAAAAGAGTGATGATTTCTATGTAATATTATTCCGCCAATATGGCAGTGACTGCTGGACAATTTCCTCACAGATGAAGAGGAGACTTGAAGCAAGAGAAACAAAGAAAAGAGTGCTGAACTGCTATGTAATATCAATCCTCCTATATGGCAGTGAATGCTGGACAATTTCCTCACAGATGAAGAGGAGACTTGAAGCAAGAGAAACAAAGAAAAGAGTGCTGAACTGCTATGTAATATCAATCCTCCTATATGGCAGTGACTGCTGGACAATTTCCTCACAGATGAAGAGGAGACTTGAAGCAAGAGAAACAAAGTAAAGAGTGCTGAACTGCTATGTAATATCAATCCTTCTATATGGCAGTGAGTGATGAACAATTTCCTCACAGATGAAGAGGAGACTTGAAGTAAGAGAAACAAAGAAAAGAGTGCTGAACTGCTATGTAATATCAATCCTCCTATATGGCAATGAATGCTGGACAATTTCCTCACAGATGAAGAGGAGACTTGAAGCAAGAGAAACAAAGAAAATAGTGCAGGACTGCTATGTAATACGAATCCTCGATAAGGCAATGGATGCTGGACAAAGATGAGGTAAGAGAAACAAAAGAAAAGAGTGATGATTTGAACTATGTATTATCCGCCAATGGCAGTGACTGATGAAGAGGAGACTTGAAGAGAAGAAACAAAGAAAATAGGACAAACGAACTCGTATATGGCAATGGATGCTGGACAAAGATGAGGTGAAGAGAAACAAAGAAAAGAGTGATGATTTCTATGTAATATTATTCCGCCAATATGGCAGTGACTGCTGGACAATTTCCTCACAGATGAAGAGGAGACTTGAAGCAAGAGAAACAAAGTAAAGAGTGCTGAACTGCTATGTAATATCAATCCTCCTATATGGCAATGAATGCTGGACAATTTCACAGATGAAGAGGAGACTTGAAGCAAGAGAAACAAAGAAAAGAGTGATGAACTCTATGTAATATCAATCCTCCTATATGGCAGTGACTGCTGGACAATTTCCACACAGATGAAGAGAGACTTGAAGCAAGAGAAACAAAAGAAAAGAGTGCTGAACTGCTATGTAATATCAATCCTCCTATATGGCAGTGAATGCTGGACAATTTCCTCACAGATGAAGAGGAGACTTGAAGTAAGAGAAACAAAGAAAAGAGTGCTGAACTGCTATGTAATATCAATCCTCCTATATGGCAATGAATGCTGGACAATTTCCTCACAGATGAAGAGGAGACTTGAAGCAAGAGAAACAAAGAAAATAGTGCAGGACTGCTATGTAATACGAATCCTCGTATATGGCAATGGATGCTGGACAAAGATGAGGTAAGAGAAACAAAGAAAAGAGTGATGATTTCTATGTAATATTACTCCGCCAATATGGCAGTGACTGCTGGACAATTTCCTCACAGATGAAGAGGAGACTTGAAGCAAGAGAAACAAAGAAAAGAGTGCTGAACTGCTATGTAATATCAATCCTCCTATATGGCAGTGAATGCTGGACAATTTCCTCACAGATGAAGAGGAGACTTGAAGCAAGAGAAACAAAGAAAAGAGTGCTGAACTGCTATGTAATATCAATCCTCCTATATGGCAATGAATAGTGGACAATTTCTCACAGATGAAGAGGAGACTTGAAGCAAGAGAAACAAAGAAAAGAGTGATGATTTCTATGTAATATTATTCCGCCAATATGGCAGTGACTGCTGGACAATTTCCTCACAGATGAAGAGGAGACTTGAAGCAAGAGAAACAAAGTAAAGAGTGCTGAACTGCTATGTAATATCAATCCTCCTATATGGCAGTGAGTGATGGACAATTTCCTCACAGATGAAGAGGAGACTTGAAGCAAGAGAAACAAAGAAAAGAGTGCTGAACTGCTATGTAATATCAATCCTCCTATATGGCAATGAATGCTGGACAATTTCCTCACAGATGAAGAGGAGACTTGAAGCAAGAGAAACAAAGAAAATAGTGCAGGACTGCTATGTAATACGAATCCTCGTATATGGCAATGGATGCTGGACAAAAGATGAGGTAAGAGAAAAAAAAGAAAAGAGTGATGAACTTCTATGTAATATTATTCCTCCTATATGGCAGTGACTGCTGGACAATTTCCTCACAGATGAAGAGGAGACTTGAAGCAAGAGAAACAAAGAAAAGAGTGCTGAACTGCTATGTAATATCAATCCTCCTATATGGCAGTGAATGCTGGACAATTTCCTCACAGATGAAGAGGAGACTTGAAGCAAGAGAAACAAAGAAAAGAGTGCTGAACTGCTATGTAATATCAATCCTCCTATATGGCAATGAATGCTGGACAATTTCCTCACAGATGAAGAGGAGACTTGAAGCAAGAGAAACAAAGAAAAGAGTGATGATTTCTATGTAATATTATTCCGCCAATATGGCAGTGACTGCTGGACAATTTCCTCACAGATGAAGAGGAGACTTGAAGCAAGAGAAACAAAGTAAAAAGAGTGCTGAACTGCTATGTAATATCAATCCTCCTATATGGCAGTGAGTGATGGACAATTTCCTCACAGATGAAGAGGAGACTTGAAGCAAGAGAAACAAAGAAAATAGTGCAGGACTGCTATGTAATACGAATCCTCGTATATGGCAATGGATGCTGGACAAAGATGAGGGAGACTTGAAGAGAAACAAAAGAAAAGAGTGATGATTTCTATGTAATATTATTCCGCCAATATGGCAGTGACTGCTGGACAATTTCCTCACAGATGAAGAGGAGACTTGAAGCAAGAGAAACAAAGAAAAGAGTGCTGAACTGCTATGTAATATCAATCCTCCTATATGGCAGTGAATGCTGGACAATTTCCTCACAGATGAAGAGGAGACTTGAAGCAAGAGAAACAAAGAAAAGAGTGCTGAACTGCTATGTAATATCAATCCTCCTATATGGCAATGAATGCTGGACAATTTCCTCACAGATGAAGAGGAGACTTGAAGCAAGAGAAACAAAGAAAAGAGTGATGATTTCTATGTAATATTATTCCGCCAATATGGCAGTGACTGCTGGACAATTTCCTCACAGATGAAGAGGAGACTTGAAGCAAGAGAAACAAAGTAAAGAGTGCTGAACTGCTATGTAATATCAATCCTCCTATATGGCAGTGAGTGATGGACAATTTCCTCACAGATGAAGAGGAGACTTGAAGTAAGAGAAACAAAGAAAAGAGTGCTGAACTGCTATGTAATATCAATCCTCCTATATGGCAATGAATGCTGGACAATTTCCTCACAGATGAAGAGGAGACTTGAAGCAAGAGAAACAAAGAAAATAGTGCAGGACTGCTATGTATGTAATACGAATCCTCGTAAGAGAACAAAAGAAAAGAGTGATGGCAATGGATGCTGGACAAAAGATGAAGAGGAGAGAAACAAAGAAAAAAGAGTGAAGAACTTCTATGTAATATTATTCCGCCAATATGGCAGTGACTGCTGGACAATTTCCTCACAGATGAAGAGGAGACTTGAAGCAAGAGAAACAAAGTAAAGAGTGCTGAACTGCTATGTAATATCAATCCTCCTATATGGCAGTGACTGCTGGACAATTTCCTCACAGATGAAGAGGAGACTTGAAGCAAGAGAAACAAAGAAAAGAGTGCTGAACTGCTATGTAATATCAATCCTCCTATATGGCAGTGAATGATGGACGATTTCCTCACAGATGAAGAGGAGACTTGAAGCAAGAGAAACAAAGAAAATAGTGCAGAACTGCTATGTAATATCAATCCTCGTATATGGCAATGGATGCTGGATGAAAGATGAAGTAAGAGAAACAAAGAAAAAAGTGATGATTTCTATGTAATATTATTCCGCCATATGGCAGTGTCTGCTGGACAATTTCCTCACAGATGAAGAGGAGACTTGAAGCAAGAGAAACAAAGAAAAGAGTGCTGAACTGCTATGTAATATCAATCCTCCTATATGGCAATGAATGCTGGACAATTTCCTCACAGATGAAGAGGAGACTTGAAGCAAGAGAAACAAAGAAAAGAGTGCTGAACTGCTATGTAATATCAATCCTCCTATATGGCAATGAATGCTGGACAATTTCCTCACAGATGAAGAGGAGACTTGAAGCAAGAGAAACAAAGAAAAAGTGTGATGATTTCTATGTAATATTATTCCGCCAATATGGCAGTGACTGCTGGACAATTTCCTCACAGATGAAGAGGAGACTTGAAGCAAGAGAAACAAAGTAAAGAGTGCTGAACTGCTATGTAATATCAATCCTCCTATATGGCAGTGAGTGATGGACAATTTCCTCACAGATGAAGAGGAGACTTGAAGTAAGAGAAACAAAGAAAAGAGTGCTGAACGGCTATGTAATATCAATCCTCCTATATGGCAATGAATGCTGGACAATTTCCTCACAGATGAAGAGGAGACTTGAAGAGAAGAGAAACAAAGAAAAATAGTGTATATGGATGGATGCTGGACAAAGTAATAGAAAAGCAAAGAAAAAGAAGTCCTGATTTCTATATGGCAATATGGATGCTGGACAAAGATGAAGAGGAGACTTGAAGCAAAGAGAAACAAAGAAAAGAGTGATGAACTTCTATGTAATATCAATCCTCCTATATGGCAGTGAATGCTGGACAATTTCCTCACAGATGAAGAGGAGACTTGAAGCAAGAGAAACAAAGAAAAGAGTGCTGAACTGCTATGTAATATCAATCCTCCTATATGGCAGTGAATGCTGGACAATTTCCTCACAGATGAAGAGGAGACTTGAAGCAAGAGAAACAAAAGAAAAGAGTGCTGAAACTTTATGTAATATCAATCCTCCTATATGGCAATGAATGCTGGACAATTTCCTCACAGATGAAGAGGAGACTTGAAGCAAGAGAAACAAAGAAAAATAGTGCAGATGAAGAGAGGAGACTTGAAGTAAGAGAAACATATGTAATATCAATCCTCGTATATGGCAATGGATGCTGGACAATTTCCTCAAGATGAGGTTGAGAGAAACAAAGAAAAGAGTGATGATTTCTATGTAATATTATTCCGCCAATATGGCAGTGACTGCTGGACAATTTCCTCACAGAGATGAAGAGGAGACTTGAAGCAAGAGAAACAAAGAAAAGAGTGCTGAACTGCTATGTAATATCAATCCTCCTATATGGCAGTGAATGATGGACAATTTCACAGATGAAGAGGAGACTTGAAGCAAGAGAAAACAAAGAAAAGAGTGCTGAACTGCTATGTAATATCAATCCTCCTATATGGCAATGAATGCTGGACAATTTCCTCACAGATGAAGAGAGACTTGAAGCAAGAGAAACAAAGAAAAGAGTGATGATTTCATATGTAATATTATTCCGCCAATATGGCAATGGATGCTGCTGGACAATTTCCTCAGAGATGAAGAGGAGACTTGAAGCAAGAGAAACAAAGTAAAAGACTGCTGAACTGCTATGTAATGTCAATCCTCCTATATGGCAGTGAATGATGGACAATTTCCTCACAGATGAAGAGGAGAATTGAAGCAAGAGAAACAAAGAAAAGAGTGCTGAACTGCTATGTAATATCAATCCTCCTATATGGCAATGAATGCTGGACAATTTCCTCACAGATGAAGAGGAGAATTGAAGCAAGAGAAACAAAGAAAATAGTGCAGGATCTGCAATGTAATACGAATCCTCCTATATGGCAATGGATGCTGGACAAACAGATGAAGAGGAGACTTGAAGAAGAAAACAAAGAAAAAGTGCTGAACTGCTATGAATTTCTCCTATGTAATATTATTCCGCCAATATGGCAGTGAAACAAAGAAAAGAGTGCTGGACAATTTCCTAAGATGGCAGTGAATCACAATTTCTCACAGATGAAGAGGAGACTTGAAGCAAGAGAAACAAAGAAAAGAGTGCTGAACTGCTATGTAATATCAATCCTCCTATATGGCAGTGAGTGATGGACAATTTCCTCACAGATGAAGAGGAGACTTGAAGCAAGAGAAACAAAGAAAAGAGTGCTGAACTGCTATGTAATATCAATCCTCCTATATGGCAATGAATGCTGGACAATTTCCTCACAGATGAAGAGGAGACTTGAAGCAAGAGAAACAAAGAAAATAGTGCAGGACTGCTATGTAATACGAATCCTCGTATATGGCAATGGATGCTGGACAAAGATGAGGTAAAAGAAACAAAGAAAAGAGTGATGATTTCTATGTAATATTATTCCGCCAATATGGCAGTGACTGCTGGACAATTTCCTCACAGATGAAGAGGAGACTTGAAGCAAGAGAAACAAAGTAAAGAGTGCTGAACTGCTATGTAATATCAATCCTCCTATATGGCAGTGATTGATGGACAATTTCCTCACAGATGAAGAGAATTGAAGCAAGAGAAACAAAGAAAAGAGTGCTGAACTGCTATGTAATATCAATCCTCCTATATGGCAATGAATGCTGGACAATTTCCTCACAGATGAAGAGGAGACTTGAAGCAAGAGAAACAAAGAAAATAGTGCAGGACTGCTATGTAATATGAATCCTCCTATATGGCAATGGATGCTGGACAAACAGATGAAGAGGAGACTGAAGCAAGAGAAACAAAGAAAAAGAGTGATGAACTTCTATGTAATATTATTCCGCCAATATGGCAGTGACTGCTGGACAATTTCCTCACAGATGAAGAGGGACTTGAAGCAAGAGAAACAAAGAAAAGAGTGCTGAACTGCTATGTAATATCAATCCTCCTATATGGCAGTGACTGATGGACAATTTCCTCACAGATGAAGAGGAGACTTGAAGCAAGAGAAACAAAGAAAAGAGTGCTGAACTGCTATGTAATATCAATCCTCCTATATGGCAATGAATGCTGGACAATTTCCTCACAGATGAAGAGGAGACTTGAAGCAAGAGAAACAAAGAAAATAGTGCAGGACTGCTATGTAATACGAATCCTCCAATATGGCAATGAATGCTGGACAATTAATCAAAGATGAAGAGGATGAGCAAGAGAAACAAAGAAAAGAGTGATGATTTCTATGTAATATTATTCCGCCAATATGGCAGTGACTGCTGGACAATTTCCTCACAGATGAAGAGGAGACTTGAAGCAAGAGAAACAAAGAAAAGAGTGCTGAACTGCTATGTAATATCAATCCTCCTATATGGCAGTGAATGCTGGACAATTTCCTCACAGATGAAGAGGAGACTTGAAGCAAGAGAAACAAAGAAAAGAGTGCTGAACTGCTATGTAATATCAATCCTCCTATATGGCAATGAATGCTGGACAATTTCCTCACAGATGAAGAGGAGACTTGAAGCAAGAGAAACAAAGAAAAGAGTGATGATTTCTTATGTAATATTATTCCGCCAATATGGCAGTGACTGCTGGACAATTTCCTCACAGATGAAGAGGAGACTTGAAGCAAGAGAAACAAAGAAAAGAGTGCTGAACTGCTATGTAATATCAATCCTCCTATATGGCAGTGAATGCTGGACAATTTCTCTCACAGATGAAAAGGAGACTTGAAGCAAGAGAAACAAAGAAAAGAGTGCTGAATACTTTTTCCTCATATGTAATATCAATCCTCCTATATGGCAATGAATGCTGGACAATTTCCTCACAGATGAAGAGGAGACTTGAAGCAAGAGAAACAAAGAAAAGAGTGCTGAACTGCTATGTAATATCAATCCTCCTATATGGCAATGGATGGACAATTTCCAAAGATGAAGAGGAGACTAAGAAGAAAACAAAGAAAAGAGTGATGAACTGCTATGTAATATCAATCCTCCTATATGGCAATGAATGCTGGACAATTTCCTCACAGATGAAGAGGAGACTTGAAGCAAGAGAAACAAAGAAAAATAGTGCTGAACTGCTATGTAATATCAATCCTCCTATATGGCAATGAATGCTGGACAATTTCCTCACAGATGAAGAGGAGACTTGAAGCAAGAGAAACAAAGAAAAGAGTGATGATTTATGTAATATTATTCCGCCAATATGGCAGTGACTGCTGGACAATTTCCTCACAGATGATGGACAATTTCCTCACAGATGAAGATGGAGTGATTTGAAGCAAGAGAAACAAAGAAAAAGAGTGCTGAACTGCTATGTAATATCAATCCTCCTATATGGCAATGAATGATGGACAATTTCCTCACAGATGAAGAGGAGACTTGAAGCAAGAGAAACAAAGAAAAAGAGTGCTGAACTGCTGGACAAAATGAGATGTAATATCAATCCTCCTATATGGCAATGAATGCTGGACAATTTCCTCACAGATGAAGAGGACTTGAAGCAAGAGAAACAAAGAAAAGAGTGATGAACTGCTATGTAATATCAATCCTCCTATATGGCAATGAATGCTGGACAATTTCCTCACAGATGAAGGGAGACTTGAAGCAAGAGAAACAAAGAAAAGAGTGATGATTTCTATGTAATATCAATCCTCCTATATGGCAGTGACTGCTGGACAATTTCCTCACAGATGAAGAGGAGACTTGAAGCAAGAGAAACAAAGAAAAGAGTGCTGAACTGCTATGTAATATCAATCCTCCTATATGGCAGTGAATGCTGGACAATTTCCTCACAGATGAAGAGGAGACTTGAAGCAAGAGAAACAAAGAAAAGAGTGCTGAACTTAAAGCAATAAAACAAAAGAAAAGAGTGTAATATCAATCTCCCTATATGGCAATGAATGCTGGACAATTTCCTCACAGATGAAGAGGAGACTTGAAGCAAGAGAAACAAAGAAAAGAGTGATGAACAATGGATGCTACAAAAAGATGTAACATTATTCCTCCCAATATGGCAGTGACTGCTGGACAATTTCCTCACAGATGAAGAGGAGACTTGAAGCAAAGAGAAACAAAGAAAAGAGTGCTGAACTGCTATGTAATATCAATCCTCCTATATGGCAGTGAATGCTGGACAATTTCCTCACAGATGAAGAGGAGACTTGAAGCAAGAGAAACAAAGAAAAGAGTGCTGAACTGCTATGTAATATCAATCCTCCTATATGGCAATGAATGCTGGACAATTTCCTCACAGATGAAGAAGGAGACTTGAAGCAAGAGAAACAAAGAAAAAGAGTGATGAACTTCTATGTAATATTATTCCGCCAATATGGCAGTGACTGCTGGACAATTTCCTCACAGATGAAG
Organism: Acanthosepion pharaonis; assembly: GCA_903632075.3. Lineage (NCBI taxonomy): Eukaryota > Metazoa > Mollusca > Cephalopoda > Sepiida > Sepiidae > Acanthosepion > Acanthosepion pharaonis. The sequence goes on along the minus strand of CAHIKZ030004759.1, from coordinate 520,735 downwards.
AGGAGACTTGAAGCAAGAGAAACAAAGAAAAGAGTGCTGAACTGCTATGTAATATCAATCCTCCTATGGCAGTATATGGATGAAGAGTTAAGAAGAGAACAAAGAAAAGAGTGGAACTGCTATGTAATATCAATCCTCCATATATGGCAATGCTGGACAATTTCCTCACAGATGAAGAGGAGACTTAAAGCAATAAAAAACAAGAAAAGAGATAGAGTGAACAAAAGAAAAGAGTGATGAACTCTATGTAATATCAATCCTCCTATATGGCAAATGAATGCTGGACAATTTCCTCACAGATGAAGAGGAGACTTGAAGCAAGAGAAACAAAGAAAAATAGTGCTGAACTGCTATGTAATATCAATCCTCCTATATGGCAAATGGATGCTTTCCTCAAATGAAGAGGTTGAAGCAAGAAAACAAAGAAAAGAGTGATGATTTCTATGTAATATTATTCCGCCAATATGGCAGTGAATGCTGGACAATTTCCTCACAGATGAAGAGGAGACTTGAAGCAAGAGAAACAAAGTAAAAGAGTGCTGAACTGCTATGTAATATCAATCCTCCTATATGGCAGTGATTGATGGACAATTTCCTCACAGATGAAGAGAATTTAAGCAAGAGAAACAAAGAAAAGAGTGCTGAACTGATATGTAATATCAATCCTCCTATATGGCAATGAATGCTGGACAATTCCTCACAGATGAAGAGGAGACTTGAAGCAAGAGAAACAAAAAGAAAATAGTGCAGGACTGCTATATGTAATATTAATCCTCGTATATGGCAATGGATGCTGGACAATTTCCTCACAGATGAAGGTTGAAGAGAAACAAAGAAAAGAGTGATGAACTCTATGTAATATCATTCCTCCAATATGGCAGTGAATGCTGGACAATTTCCTCACAGATGAAGAGGCAGACTTGAAGCAAGAGAAACAAAGAAAAGAGTGCTGAACTTCTATGTAATATCAATCCTCCTATATGGCAATGAATGATGGACAATTCCTCACAGATGAAGAGGAGACTTGAAGCAAGAGAAACAAAGAAAAAGAGTGCTGAACTGCTATGTAATATCAATCCTCCTATATGGCAATGAATGCTGGACAATTTCCTCACAGATGAAGAGGAGACTTGAAGCAAGAGAAACAAATGAAAAGAGTGGATGCTGATTTCAAAAAAGAGTATGATTTCAATATTATTCCGCCAATATGGCAGTGACTGCTGGACAATTTCCTCACAGATGAAGAGGAGACTTGAAGCAAGAGAAACAAAGTAAAGAGTGCTGAACTGCTATAATATCAATCCTCCTATATGGCAGTGATTGATGGACAATTTCCTCACAGATGAAGAGAAGACTTAAAGCAAGAGAAACAAAGAAAAGAGTGCTGAACTGATATGTAATATCAATCCTCCTATATGGCAATGAATGAATGCTCCTCACAGATGAAGAGGAGACTTGAAGCAAGAGAATGAAAGAAAATAGTGCAGGACTGCTATGTAATACAATCCTCGTAGAAACAATGGATCACTGGAAAAGATGAGGTGCAGAGAAACAAAAGAAAAAGTGAATTTCTATATAATATTATTCCTCCAATATGGCAGTGAATGCTGGACAATTTCCTCACAGATGAAGAGGTCTTGAAGCAAGAGAAACAAAGAAAAGAGTGCTGAACTGCTATGTAATATCAATCCTCCTAAATGGCAGTGAATGCTGGACAATTTCCTCACAGATGAAGAGGAGACTTGAAGCAAGAGAAACAAAGAAAAGAGTGCTGAACTGCTATGTAATATCAATCCTCCTATATGGCAGTGAATGATGGACAATTTCCTCACAGATGAAGAGGAGACTTGAAGCAAGAAAACAAAGAAAAGAGTGCTGAACTTTCTATGTAATATCAATCCTCCTATATGGCAGTGACTGCTGGACAATTTCCTCACAGATGAAGAGGAGACTTGAAGCAAGAGAAACAAAAGAAAAGAGTGCTGAACTGCTATGTAATATCAATCCTCCTATATGGCAATGGATGCTGGACAATTTCCTCACAGATGAAGAGGAGACTAAGAAGAAAACAAAGAAAGAGGATGAACTTCTATGAAGAAACAAAGAAAAGTAATATTCCCTCCTATATGGCAGTGAATGCTGGACAATTTCCTCACAGATGAAGAGGAGACTTGAAGCAAGAGAAACAAAGAAAATAGTGCTGAACTGCTATGTAATATCAATCCTCGTATATGGCAGTGATTGCTGGACAATTCCTCACAGATGAAGAAGAGAATTGAAGCAAAAGAGAAACAAAGAAAAAGAGTGCTGAACTGCTATGTAATATCAATCCTCCTATATGGCAATGAATGCTGGACAATTTCCTCACAGATGAAGAGGAGACTTGAAGCAAGAGAAACAAAGAAAAATAGTGCAGAACTGCTATGTAATATCAATCCTCGTATATGGCAATGGGACAATTTCCTCACAGATGAAGAGAGGAGAGAAGAATAAAAACAAAAAGAAAAGAGTGCTGAACTGCTATGTAATATCAATCCTCCTATATGGCAGTGAATGCTGGACAATTTCCACACAGATGAAGAGGGACTTGAAGCAAGAGAAACAAAGAAAAGAGTGCTGAACTGCTATGTAATATCAATCCTCCTATATGGCAGTGAATGCTGGAAAATTTCACAGATGAAGAGGAGACTTGAAGCAAAGAGAAACAAAGAAAATGGCAATGAATGTGATGATTTCTATGTAATATTATTCCATATATATGGCAGTGACTGCTGGACAATTTCCTCACAGATGAAGAGGAGACTTGAAGCAAGAGAAACAAAGAAAATAGTGCTGAACTGCTATGTAATATCAATCCTCCTATATGGCAGTGAATGATGGACAATTTCCTCACAGATGAAGAGGAGACTTGAAGCAAGAGAAACAAAAGTAAAGTGCTGAACTGCTATGTAATATCAATCCTCCTATATGGCAATGAATGCTGGACAATTTCCTCACAGATGAAGAGGAGACTTGAAGCAAGAGAAACAAAGAAAAGAGTGCTGAACTGCTAATACGAATCCTCGTATATCAATGGATGCTGGATAGGTAAGAGAAACAAAGTGATGATTTCTATGTAATGGACAATTGCTGGACAATTTCCTCCACAGATGAAGAGGACTTGAACAAAGACTTGAAGCAAGAGAAACAAAAGAAAAGAAAGCTGAACTGCTGATGTAATATCAATCCTCCTATATGGCAGTGAATGATGGACAATTTCCTCACAGATGAAGAGAGAATTGAAGCAAGAGAAACAAAGAAAAGAGTGCTGAACTGCTATGTAATATCAATCCTCCTATATGGCAATGAATGCTGGACAATTTCCTCACAGATGAAGAGGAGACTTGAAGCAAGAGAAACAAAGAAAAATAGTGCAGAACTGCTATGTAATATCAATCCTCCTATATGGCAGTGAATGCTGGACAATTTCCTCACAGATGAAGAGGAGACTTGAAGCAAGAGAAACAAAGAAAAAGTGCTGAACTGCTATGTAATATCAATCCTCCTATATGGCAGTGAATGCTGGACAATTTCCTCACAGATGAAGAGGAGACTTGAAGCAAGAGAAACAAAAAAAGAGTGCTGAACTGCTATGTAATATCAAATCCTCCTATATGGCAGTGAATGCTGGACAATTTCCTCACAGATGAAGAGGAGACTTGAAGCAAGAGAAACAAAGAAAAGAGTGCTGAACTGCTATGTAATATCAATCCTCCTATATGGCAGTGAATGATGGACAATTTCCTCACAGATGAAGAGGAGACTTGAAGCAAAGAGAAACAAAGAAAAGAGTGCTGAACTGCTATGTAATATCAATCCTCCTATGGCAGTGAATGCTGGACAATTTCCCACAGATGAAGAGGAGACTTGAAGCAAGAGAAACAAAGAAAAGTGTGCTGAACTGCTATGTAATATCAATCCTCCTATATGGCAGTGAATGATGGACAATTTCCTCACAGATGAAGAGGAGACTTGAAGCAAGAGAAACAAAGAAAAAGAGTGCTGAACTGCTATGTAATATCAATCCTCCTATATGGCAATGAATGCTGGACAATTTCCTCACAGATGAAGAGGAGACTTGAAGCAAGAGAAACAAAGAAAATAGTGCAGGACTGCTATGTAATATCAATCCTCCTATATGGCAATGGATGCTGGACAATTTCCTCACAGATGAAGAGGAGACTTGAAGAAGAAAACAAAGAAAAGAGTGCTGAAGGATAATGTTCCTCAATGAAACAATTTCAAAGATGAAAGGAGACTGATGAAGAAAAGAGTGCTGAACTGCTATGTATATTATTCCGCCAATATGGCAGTGACTGCTGGACAATTTCCTCACAGATGAAGGGAGACTTGAAGCAAGAGAAACAAAGAAAAAGAGTGCTGAACTTCTATGTAATATCAATCCTCCTATATGGCAGTGAATGATGGACAATTTCCTCACAGATGAAGAGGAGACTTGAAGTAAGAGAAACAAAAGAAAAGAGTGCTGAACTGCTGCAAATATCAATCCTCCTATATGGCAATGAATGCTGGACAATTTCCTCACAGATGAAGAGGAGACTTGAAGCAAGAGAAACAAAGAAAAGAGTGCAGAACTGCTATGTAATATTAATCCTCCTATATGGCAGTGAATGCTGGACAATTTCCTCACAGATGAAGAGGAGACTTGAAGAAGAGAAACAAAAGAAAAGAGTGCAGAACTCTATGTAATATTAATCCTCCTATATGGCAGTGAATGCTGGACAATTTCTCACAGATGAAGAGGAGACTTGAAGCAAGAGAAACAAAGAAAAGAGTGCTGAACTGCTATGTAATATCAATCCTCCTATATGGCAGTGAATGCTGGACAATTTCCTCACAGATGAAGAGGAGACTTGAAGCAAGAGAAACAAAGAAAAGAGTGCTGAACTGCTATGTAATATCAATCCTCCTATATGGCAATGAATGCTGGACAATTTCCTCACAGATGAAGAGGAGACTTGAAGCAAGAGAAACAAAGAAAAGGGTGCTGAACTGCTATGTAACATTATTCCGCCAATATGGCAGTGACTGCTGGACAATTTCCTCACAGATGAAGAGGAGACTTGAAGCAAGAGAAAACAAAGAAAAGAGTGCTGAACTGCTATGTAATATCAATCCTCCCATATGGCAGTGAATGCTGGACAATTTCCTCACAGATGAAGAGGAGACTTGAAGCAAAGAGAAACAAAGAAAAGAGTGCTGAACTGCTATGTAATATCAATCCTCCTATATGGCAATGAATGCTGGACAATTTCCTCACAGATGAAGAGGAGACTTGAAGCAAGAAAACAAAGAAAAAGAGTGATGATTTCTATGTAATATTATTCCGCCTATATGGCAGTGACTGCTGGACAATTTCCTCACAGATGAAGAGGAGACTTGAAGCAAGAGAAACAAAGTAAAGAGTGCTGAACTGCTATGTAATATCAATCCTCCTATATGGCAGTGAATGATGGACAATTTCTCACAGATGAAGAGGAGACTTGAAGCAATAAAACAAAGAAAAAGAGTGCTGAACTGCTATGTAATATCAATCCTCCTATATGGCAATGAATGCTGGACAATTTCCTCACAGATGAAGAGGAGACTTGAAGCAAGAGAAACAAAGAAAATAGTGCAGAACTGCTATGTAATACAATCCTCGTATATGGCAATGGATGCTGGACAAAGATGAAGGTAAGAAGAAAAAAAAGAAAAGAGTGATGATTTCTATGTAATATTATTCCGCCAATATGGCAGTGACTGCTGGACAATTTCCTCACAGATGAAGAGGAGACTTGAAGCAAGAGAACAAAGTAAAGAAGTGCTGAACTGCTATGTAATATCAATCCTCCCATATGGCAGTGAATGCTGGACAATTTCCTCACAGATGAAGAGGAGACTTGAAGCAAGAGAAACAAAGAAAAGAGTGCTGAACTGATATGTAATATCAATCCTCCTATATGGCAATGAATGCTGGACAATTTCCTCACAGATGAAGAGGAGACTTGAAGCAAGAGAAACAAAAGAAAATAGTGAACTGAATTCTATGTAATACGAATCCTCGTATATGGCAATGGATGCTGGACAAAGATGAAGTATGCTGGAGAAACAAAGAAAAGAGTGATGATTTCTATGTAATATTATTCCTCCCAATATGGCAGTGTCTGATGGACAATTTCCTCACAGATGAAGAGGAGACTTGAAGCAAGAGAAACAAAGAAAAGAGTGCTGAACTGCTATGTAATATCAATCCTCCTATATGGCAATGAATGCTGGACAATTTCCTCACAGATGAAGAGGAGACTTGAAGCAAGAGAAACAAAAGAAAAAAGAGTGCTGAACTGCTATGTAATATCAATCCTCCTATATGGCAATGAATGCTGGACAATTTCCTCACAGATGAAGAGGAGACTTGAAGCAAGAGAAACAAAGAAAAGATTGATGATTTCTATGTAAATATTATTCCGCCAATATGGCAGTGACTGCTGGACAATTTCCTCACAGATGAAGAGGAGACTTGAAGCAAGAGAAACAAAGTAAAGAGTGCTGAACTGCTATGTAATATCAATCCTCCTATATGGCAGTGAGTGATGGACAATTTCCTCACAGATGAAGAGGAGACTTGAAGTAAGAGAAACAAAGAAAAGAGTGCTGAACTGCTATGTAATATCAATCCTCCTATATGGCAATGAATGCTGGACAATTTCCTCACAGATGAAGAGGAGACTTGAAGCAAGAGAAACAAAGAAAATAGTGCAGGACTGCTATGTAATACGAATCCTCGTATATGGCAATGGATGCTGGACAAAGATGAGGTAAGAGAAACAAAGAAAAGAGTGATGATTTCTATGTAATATTATTCCGCCAATATGGCAGTGACTGCTGGACAATTTCCTCACAGATGAAGAGGAGACTTGAAGCAAGAGAAACAAAGTAAAGAGTGCTGAACTGCTATGTAATATCAATCCTCCTATATGGCAGTGAGTGATGGACAATTTCCTCACAGATGAAGAGGAGACTTAAAGCAATAAAAACAAAGAAAAGAGTGCTGAACTGCTATGTAATATCAATCCTCCTATATGGCAATGAATGCTGGACAATTTCCTCACAGATGAAGAGGAGACTTGAAGCAAGAGAAACAAAGAAAATAGTGCAGGACTGCTATGTAATACGAATCCTCGTATATGGCAATGGATGCTGGACAAAGATGAGGTAAGAGAAACAAAGAAAAGAGTGATGATTTCTATGTAACATTATTCCGCCAATATGGCAGTGACTGCTGGACAATTTCCTCACAGATGAAGAGGAGACTTGAAGCAAGAGAAACAAAGTAAAGAGTGCTGAACTGCTATGTAATATCAATCCTCCTATATGGCAGTGATTGATGGACAATTTCCTCACAGATGAAGAGAATTGAAGCAAGAGAAACAAAGAAAAGAGTGCTGAACTGCTATGTAATATCAATCCTCCTATATGGCAATGAATGCTGGACAATTTCCTCACAGATGAAGAGGAGACTTGAAGCAAGAGAAACAAAGAAAATAGTGCAGGACTGCTATGTAATACGAATCCTCGTATATGGCAGTGAATGCTGGACAATTTCCTCGCAGATGAAGAGGAGACTTGAAGCAAGAGAAACAAAGAAAAGAGTGCTGAACTGCTATGTAATATCAATCCTCCTATATGGCAGTGAATGCTTGACAATTTCCTCACAGATGAAGCGGAGACTTGAAGCAAGAGAATTAAAGTAAAGAGTGCTGAACTGCTATGTAATATCAATCCTCCTATATGGCAGTGAGTGATGGACAATTTCCTCACAGATGAAGAGGAGACTTGAAGCAAGAGAAACAAAGAAAAGTGTGCTGAACTGCTATGTAATATCAATCCTCCTATATGGCAGTGAGTGATGGACAATTTCCTCACAGATGAAGAGAATTGAAGCAAGCGAAACAAAGAAAAGAGTGCTGAACTGCTATGTAATATCAATCCTCCTATATGGCAGTGAATGCTGGACAATTTCCTCACAGATGAAGAGGAGACTTGAAGCAAGAGAAACAAAGAAAAGTGTGCTGAACTGCTATGTAATATCAATCCTCCTATATGGCAGTGAATGCTGGACAATTTCCTCGCAGATGAAGAGGAGACTTGAAGCAAGAGAAACAAAGAAAAGAGTGCTGAACTGCTATGTAATATCAATCCTCCTATATGGCAGTGAGTGATGGACAATTTCCTCACAGATGAAGAGAATTGAAGCAAGCGAAACAAAGAAAAGAGTGCTGAACTGCTATGTAATATCAATCCTCCTATATGGCAATGAATGCTGGACAATTTCCTCACAGATGAAGAGGAGACTTGAAGCAAGAGAAACAAAGAAAAGTGTGCTGAACTGCTATGTAATATCAATCCTCCTATATGGAAGTGAATGATGGACAATTTCCTCACAGATGAAGAGGAGGCTTGAAGTAAGAGAAACAAAGAAAAGAGTGCTGAACTGCTATGTAATATCAATCCTCCTATATGGCAATGAATGCTGGACAATTTCCTCACAGATGAAGAGGAGATTTGAAGCAAGAGAAACAAAGAAAAGTGTGCTGAACTGCTATGTAATATCAATCCTCCTACATGGCAGAGAATGTTGGACAATTTCCTCACAGATGAAGAGGAGACTTGAAGCAATAGAAACAAAGAAAAGTGTGCTGAACTGCTATGTAATATCAATCCTCCTATATGGCAGTGAATGCTGGACAATTTCCTCGCAGATGAAGGGGAGACTTGAAGCAATAGAAACAAAGAAATGTGTGCTGAACTGCTATGTAATATCAATCCTCCTATATGGTAGTGAATGCTGGACAATTTTCTTCGCAGATGAAGGGGAGACTTGAAGCAATAGAAACAAAGAAAAGTGTGCTGAACTGCTATGTAATATCAATCCTCCTATATGGTAGTGAATGCTGGACAATTTCCTCGCAGATGAAGGGGAGACTTGAAGCAATAGAAACAAAGAAAAGAGTGCTGAACTGCTATGTAATATCAATCCTCATATTTGGCAAGGAAGGCTAGACAATTTTCTCACAGATGGAGAAGGGACTCTAATCAAGAGAAACAAAGAAAATAATGCTGAACACCTACGTAATATCAATCCTCAGAAAAAAGCAGTGAATGCTGAACAGTGTCTGTTTCATATATATATATATATATATATATATATATATATATATATATATATATATATATAGAGAGACAGAGAGAGTAAGAGAGAGATAATGTATATTTATATATTTGCCACTTAGCTGGACAATTTATGTTATCTTCAACATCCAGATTATCGTACACGGAGCATCCAGAAATAACACTCTCCACTTGTCAAGGCGCATCAATAATTGACTGTTCACTTTCTCTTCGTGCAATGTTTTTCCATAGTTTGTGCGTGTATATGTGCGTGCGTGTGTGTATGTGTGTGTGTCCACGTGTGTGTGTGCGTGTAGAATGTCATGGTGATTTCATCTCTGACTTTTTTTCACTTTACACCCACTCCTTATTGGTTTATAATTTTTCTCTTTTCTTTCACTTGTAGCTATTTAGACATCTGTTTTTTCAGACATGCAATACCCTTTGTACATTCTTGAACTCTCTGTATTTCATTCTTTACATAAACATTTTTTAAATACTTATATTTACCTGACAAGGTGTGGTGGTTGAGTTTTTAAGTAATTTCTCAGGTTTTCGTATATTTATTTTTTCTTTTCCACATTGACGGTAAGAAGGAATGTATTATAAATAATATGCATTATGTTGAAAGTAATTTTCATTTAGTCCAACTAAAATTTTGTACAATATTTACATTATTCGGACTGTTATCCTCATCTTCATTTTTCAAACCTTCGGCCTTGTTTAAAAACCGCTCCTCTCGCAACAGCTACAATATCTTAACAACAAAACTAAAAATCGCCGCAAAAGAACTAAAAAACATCCATCATATTGTCACCAGAGGAGCTGACAAAGCTTATATATATATATATATATATATATATATATATATATATATGGGTGGGTATTATATAGATTGTCCGAATTCATTTGAAGCGCTTTCCAAGATCTATTTTATTTTAATTTTAACTGAATATATGCATTGTTTTATGTATGTATCTAGCAATGTTTTATTTTACAAACACGTTCAGCGCATAGTGGCGGTGTTCATATTTGATATTATTGAGTGTTGGCTTTTTCTTTTTTTTATTAATAATATTTCCAATATTTTTTACCCTTTTTACATGTGAATGAGGCTGTTATTAGCATGTTGCGTATAATGTTTGTAATTGTCTCTGTGTGTGTTTAAATGAGACCTAATTGATCTATGGTCAGAGAGATGGAACGTGTTTATATATATATATATATATATATATATATATATATATATATATGTCACTCGCAGACACTGCTCCTCAGCGCGACTAGATATCCGAATGCTTCAAGCTAGGACCAAAATCCGACCGATCTTGTGTCAGATTCTCTACCATTGAGCGAAGATAGTGATGAAACTGTGACTGATACTCTAAAATTCAGCAGAGACAATTAGCTAATTCTAGCGTATTGCTTTAACGAGTGTAAACAAACGCGAATCAGTCAGAGGGCTCAAATTCATTTTACTGAAGAGCTTTGGATTAACGCAGGTGATTGTTGTTTATAGAATCAGCTTATCTCTCAACATTGTTCAATTGAAATATATTTTTCAAGAGCTTAATTATATATATATATATATATATTGACATTTTTATGTTTATACATTTTTTATAGATACATATATTTAAGTAAATGCTCTGTTTTATAATAAACAGTATTAATAACATTTACCGTCCTGAATGCCTTAGAAATCTTCTTTCAAAATATTCGTCCTCTGACAGGAATCGAACCTGTATCCTATACAGAACCGTCATATAGCCTGACGTACCTTAACGATTCGGTTAGGAAGGTCGATTTTACTGCTTTTAAACTACAATCTCTCACGTACATTCATATCTGTTCAAAGTGTATCCAAATGTAAACAAATGACGTCACACATTATGAAATGGACAATTATTTTCAGACATTTTTATGTTTATACATTCTTTTTATGGTTACAAATATTTAAGTAAACTATTTCAATTACTTAAATATTTGTATCTATAAAAAGAATGTATAAACATAAAAATGTCTTAAAAATTAGTTTGTGTTTGATGCCGCGTGTATATATGTGTATATATGTATATACGTATGACAGTGCACTTATTTCTGTAGGTTTTCTTTTTATCCTGTTTTCCTTCGCCTAATATATAATAAAACTATTATCAACTTATATGATTAAAATATATGTTTTTATTGATATTTGTGGTTTTGGAATTTTCGTTTTAATATATTAAATAATATTATTTTTAACCATTTTTATCTTTGTATATTTGCTCGCTTAAGTTATATTTTAATAAGTGGCTAGTATTTGTTTAATGATACTTTCAGTCTTAAATATTTATTGGTTGTGGTATCTGATTGTCTAGATCATTGTCTGTGGATGTGTGTACGTGTATCTATCGGTGTCTATGTGTATGTAGAGTGTATTCACTTTTAATTGTGTGTGTGTAGGTGTTGGTTTCCCCGTTTCCTTTTTTCATAAAGGGCTGTAGAGATGTTCCTGTCTCGTCGCTTTTTTGTGTGTGTATATATATCTAAATATGTCTGGGTGCTTATGTATTATAATCTGATTGTGTTTGTGTTGTTTTGCGCGTGAGTTTAAGATCCCATTCACACACTTGGGATTAAAATATATATACATGTATTGTCAAATGACCGGATATTGTAGCGTCTGTTCTAACGTAATTTCAACGAAGAAATAAATTGAATAACATATGTATTTTTTCTTTTCTCCTCAGTAATTTTATAGTTTTTAAACTTTATAGTGATTAAATTTGGATTTTAAAATTGGCAATTTTTAATTTTAATATCAAATTTTATCATATCATTTAATAATTATTGGTTAGAATAAATTCTTTTTAATATTACCCGTGTTTTAAAGATCTGAATAGCTATTATAACATGATTTCATTGTCAAGCTTTTGAATCTTCCTATACTTGGGTTTTGATTGGTCATTCTAGCTTTTGTAACAATGTTTTCCCCTAGCGAAGGATCGTTAATTAATTTGAAACTTTTAAAACCATTTATTTTTTATTCGACATCACTACTTGACAAGACACCGAGGGTGTTGAAACAAAATGGCTATTTTTGTAGTGATTTTATAACATATTTATGTTATAAATTTTATTTTTTATAAAAAATAATCATATCTATCTATCTGTCTATCTATCTATATCTATATATATATATATATATATATATATATTGAACAATAAGAAAATAAAAATTAAAAATTAAAATCATTAGACACACTGGGTTGTAGATTAATATTCTTTCGTTTTTTTATTATTATTATTCCATTTAGATTCCTCGACTAGTTTCGACCGAAATGGCCATCATCATCAGGAGAAATATTTCTGCTTGCTGTTGGCAGTGAACTACAGAAATGAATGTCTTTTGTTGGAGAAAATGAACTTTTGTCTGTAGTTTTCATTTGTTTTTTATTCTTTTATCTTTTTCACATGAATCTTTTAACATTCCTTGTGTTGGTCAAACAGTCTCTTTTAAGTTGTTATTTGAGATAAGAACTGGTTAGATACATTTTATCCTGAATTCTCTGGTCAGTTTGACAGTTTTATTGGACCTGGTGAGGGATGTGTCTCTGTTTAGTGTTTGTGTGTGTGTTATTTGGTTCTTAGTGAGTGAGTGAGTATGATATGTGTAAGCGTGTGTATTTGCTGTAGGTGTGTGTGTTATCATTTGGCTCATTAGGGAGTGAGTGAGTATGGTGTGTGTACGTGTGTATAATCGTGTGGGTGAGTGTATAAGTGTGAGGCCTCCATTCCTCCGTAAGCATGTCTGTCTTTGTGTGGGTGAGAAATGTGGGTAGGTTTTGATTTGTTGATTGTTACTATTATATATTGTTAAATTTATGATTTAGCCCGGCTGGGTATTGTGTTTTTAGACGTTGTATCCACTTATTTTCATGGGACTCTAAAATCTTTCTAGTGTTATCTGCTCTGAACTTTTCTATTCTCTCAATATATATATATATATATATATATATATAGGTATTCATTAAAATATGATGTTTAATATATTAAGAAATCTATATTATTTGAAATGTAAGTAGAATTTACGTATATTTCTTATGGGTCGGTGGATCATTCTGTACACCAGGGAAACATCTGCCCCAATCTATAACGGTGACGAAACCAGTAGACGACGAATGTACAACAAAACAGACTGCTCGTCAAGCTATACCATAGTGAATTCATATGTATCTAGCAGACATATTGGTAGTCTTAATTTTGCGTTACCGCTGTATAGCGCTAGGCTTGAAACATTCAGTGACTACCAATCCTTTGACAACGACTGCTGAATCTCATAGGAAGATACGTTGGCGATCTGGAATGGTCATAGCGGTCAAAGATATAACTATAACTGCATGTGACATGTAGAGATAAGATCTCTTTGATAAGAGATCACCTATATGTTAATACGCGCACGCCATCGTCGCTCGCCGTCAAAAGCCGATTCAAAGAGTGTTTAGGAGTGGCAACAAGTTCGGACATCCAGACCGTTCGTTCGTAATGCTTGAATCATGAACATGATAATAGCCAATGTTCTTTGGTTCACGTTGCCTTTACGCATTGAGAAACATCAATTCCTGAAAGGCTTCCTTGACGGAAGACATCCCGTTCAAGCATTCATGTTGAATTTGGACTCTCTAATGGCCGTAATGCCATCTATTAACGCTTTTATGACAGGTGGCTTTCTGTCCATTCTTCCCTACCACACAATATCCATTATTATCGCAAAGAGAAAAAGAGAAGCAGTGACATTAAGACAATATCTAGATTTTGACAGCTCTGTGCACATCACACTAAAAGCAATTATGTATCACAAAAGTACACACGGAGCTAGAACCCATATTAATATATAGTTATCCACACACACACGGACGCTAACACCCACCTGATATATATATATATATATATATATATATATATATATATATATATATATAAATATAGAATTGTGTGTATACGGAATAAATTCCAATAACCAACAAAAAAGAGTGCTCAATACGGAGTAGAGCAAATATAATTAATTATTCGAAAATTGTAACATAAACATGTTATAAAATCCCTACAAAAATAGCCATTTTGTTTCAACAGTTCAGGTGTCTTAACAAGTGATGGAAACTCTTTATTCTACATTCAACACCATCACTTGATAAGACACCAGAAATGTTGAAACAAAATGGCTATTTTTGTAGGGATTTATAACATTATTATGTTATAATTTTCAAATAAATTATTATATATATATATATATATATATATATATTAATAAAAGACAGACCACGTTAAGATTCCATGTAATAAAATTTCACCATAACCCCTTTAACAGGGTTCTGGATCATCAGACTTTACTTCCAAAAAGCTGAAATGAAAAATGAAAAGAAATTCACACGTTTTTGACGGACCTCATCAAGTATCTAATAATTCTTTAGAGATTGAGGGTGAAAAATCGATGATATCAAGTTGTATAAAAAGTAGTATTATTTTTATTCTTTATTTTTTGGAACCAGTTAAGGGTGTCAGATGAATCTTTCCAAAGGTTTAACGGGTATCATCCTCCTCAGGTCTACCCATACGGATTACCTAAGTTTGATAAACTAAACATATATATATATATATATATATATATATATATATATATATATATATATAAATATATATATATATATATATATATTTATATATATATATATATATTTATATATATATATATATATATATATATATATATATATATATATATATATATATTGGACATTAGGGACAGCAGATCCATATTTAAGTTGCAAACTTTTTTTGTCTTTATTTTCACCTGAAAATAAAGCAAATATACAGAGTTTTAGATCCGTTCATGATCAAACATAATAGACATTCATATATGTTTATATATATATATATATATATATATATATATATATATATATATATATATATATATAGTAATGGTCTTACTAATTAACCCATAGTTGGGGGAGAATCGGGGGAATTTTCGCGTAAGTAAACATAAAGAAATTCCACCGGAATTAGAATTGGGTTAATCTATTAACAGTTCCAAGACACCGCAATTAAACCATGCTTATATGGTACTGACCATGCTCGGCTTTGGCTTAACTTCGGTGATCGGGCGGGTACCGGTGTTTCAACGTAATATAAACCATAATCTTACAGATGACAAAGAAAAAAGAAGCTGTGGAGAGTGATGATCACCTAGAGCAGTGGTTCCCCACCGATTTGGGCCATGTCCCACTTTGGCATTTCTAAAATGATGGTGCCCTCTTTATAATATTTAATATTTACACATTCAAAGTTTTGGTGTTTAAGGAAACTTATCGTTCCGATAAACTTCACCGTTAACGAAAACTACATCCGTTCTGGGGTTTTGAGGAGTGTGGAACCACCTCTTAATTGCTGGTGTTCTCAGGTCCACCTTGACCCGGCTGGTAGCGGTTGTTACTATGACGATACATCCATCCGCGTCCTGGGCAAGACGATAAACTACATCCGGCAGCAAGGCCTCTGATCAGGAGGTTTTGAGGAGTGTGGAACCACCTCTTAATTGATGGTGTTCTCAAGTTCACCTTGACCCGGGCTGGTAGCACTTGTTAGGGCCGTTCTGGGTATGACGATAAATCGTTCCTGGGCAAGACCATGACCGATAAATTTTGAGGAGTGTGGAACCACCTCTTAATTGCCGAACCGTCACTGTTAGGGCCGTTCTGATGATGAAAATCATCCGCGTCCGGCAGATAAACTACGGGCCTCTGATCAAGAGGTTTTGAGGAGTGTGGAACCACCTCTTAATTGATGGTGTTCCAGGTCCACTTGTTACCGTTCGGGGTATGATTTGATAAATCACATCCGCGTCCTTAAGGGATAAACCGTTCTGATCAGGAGGTTTTGAGGAGGCTTGGACCACCTAAACTCTGGTGTCCCAGGTCGTCACCTGTTAGGGCCGTTCTGGGTACGATAAAATCACATCGTCCGACAAGATGATAAACTACGTCCGACAGCAAGGCCTCTGATCAGGAGGTTTTGAGGAGTGTGGAACGACCTCTTAATCGATGGTGTTCTCAGGTTCACCTTGACCCAGGGTGGTAGCACTTGTTAGGGCCGTCCTTGGCATGACGATAAATTACATCCGACCGGATAGCCTATGTTCAGGAGTTTTTTAGGAGGGCGGAACCACCTCTTAATTGCTGCTATTCCCAGGTTCACCCTGACCCGGGGTGGTAGCACCTGAAAGGATCCCAGGTATGGGCAAATAGTTAACCCGAAACTGAGGTCAAAACGTATAAAAATAGGTTTTAATACCCGTAATAAATTTTTGTAAAAATTATTACCAGCAATAAATTTTCGAATAAAAAATTATTACCAGCCATACATTATTACAAAAAATACATTTTGGAAAATTATTACCAGCAATATATTTTTGAAAAAAGAAATATTACCAATAATACATTTTTAGGAAAGTAGCTCCTCAGAGCAGCTGCCATAAAAAAAAAATAATATTTTTAGAAAAGACAGAGGGAAGCCACAGCACGTCTGTGAGATAGTGGGTGTAAACGAGATGCCAGATCAGGACCTACACATTGCATATTCGTCTCGGGATGTTGTTGAGATCCACAAGATGAACAGCGAGGGACACCAGACCATATATGGAAAGAGTATTCAATGTAAGGACGAATGGTTGATTTCTAGATTTGAAGGATGGACCCAGGCGCGAAACAGAGAACCAACTTTCCTTGCGGTAGATGAAGCTATTGATTCAATGTAGTTGTTACACCTCAGGTCAGTGGAAAGCGTGATGCACAGACATAAAGGAGTTGTTGTAACTGACCTGTAAATTATTTCCCCTAATGTTTCTTCTAAAAAAAATATTTACAAAACGGAATTTATTTATTAATCAATAAATTTTGAAATATTTAAATAATAAATATGGCGACAAAGATGAGGACAATAGTCCGAATAATGTCAATAGTGAATATTGGTTTAGAAATTATAACGTGGCCATAAATTACTATCGCTCTTTCTCTGGAACACGGGTGTAACCTTCATGAGTCTCAAAGAACAAAACTAACCTGAAACAAAAAGTCAGTTCTTTTAATCCTTCCTTGGTCTCGGACAAGAAACCCAAATCTCTCGCTTGTGTTAGCCTCGTTCTCGCCGATAACGCATGCGCTGTGTCACTTTAATATTGATTTGCTGGAGTTCGCCTCGCACGTCTATGATGTCTGCAAGCACATGTACAGACAATTCATCTTCTCTTGCTTCGGCGAGGTATGTATAGGAAAAAGATCTATATTGCGTGTTTTCAACTACAATGATGGAAATAAGTATAAGACAACCCCATGAAATAATAATAATTTCTTTATTACTGCACAAAATCCTCTGAAAATTTGTGTGTGGTACCTAGATCCAATGGTATTAGTATACATATTCGATTTTATAACAACTTTTCACAATAAAAAGTTATTAAGAAACTTCGTTTACGAGAGTGGAAATAATTATAAGACTGTTTTGAAAATTTGCATATCTTGTTTACTTCAGAATGCCAAAGGAAGAATATGTGCATGCGCATATTATGAAAAAGACTCTTATCATGATTTTAAGCCATGTGAGTCCTATTTAAACATTTCATAATTGTATACAGTTACTGTAAAATGCCTAGGAACCCCTCTCTTAATGAAAATGAAAAAGGGCAAGTTTCTGCCTATAAACTTGAAGAAAAATATATAAGTTTCATTGCAAGGAAACTGTCGAGGTCCCAAACAGCTGTGAGAAATTATCTAAAGGACCCTGAATCGTATGGCACCAGAAAACGTCTAGGTCGTCCATCTAAATTTAGAAATGCAGCCAGACGTCGACTTTTTGAGAAGCTTCGAAAGACAATCAAGCTCAAGAGATCTGCAAAAATCTCAGAATTTTCCCATCACTCCAAGAAGAGTTCGTCAACTTATCCATGAATCGCCGAATCCTGTGTATCGAAACAGTAAGACAGTCCTTCCTTTAACTGCTAAACACAAGAAGATGCGCATAGATTGGTAAAGAAAAAAAGTAACATGGACAAAGGAGAAATGAGAAACCGTGGTGTTTTCTGATGGGTAAAAGTTTAATTTGGGCCTGATCGCTACCAGCAAGAAAGGAGAAGCAGCTGGTTTCAAAAAGACCATTTGGAGGAGGATCTTTAATGGTTTGCGTAGCTTTTTCTGTATCTGGAAAGTATGATTTAATAGTGATGGAAGGCAAACAAAACTCTGATCGATATATCAAGGTGTTGGAAAAGATGAATTGCCTGGACACCAATAATGCCATTTTTCAACAGGACAACACAGCCATACACACTTCTAAGCTCACGAAAGACTGGTTTAAAACAAAAAAAAATACTGAAGTCTTCGACTGGCCCACAAAGTCTCCTGATTTAATCTTAATAGAAAATTTGTGGGGAATTTTGTCAAGAAGAGTATACAAAAAAACAACGTCAATTTGAAGATAGAGAAACTTTAAAATCTTGCATTAAGCAGTGTTGGAATAAAATTCCATCTGAAACTCTCAGAAACTTATTGATTCAATGCAAAAACAGGTGTGTTGAAGTATTCAATTAAATGGGAATGAATGTAAATATTGAATTTTGTACAATTTTTCTGTTAAATACAAGTTTTCAAGACTGTCTTATTATTTACACATTTCAAAACGTTGTAAGGAGACCACAGTTGTTTTCCCTTGGGTTGAGCTAATGGGAGTTCGGCCCCTTTACAGTGGAGAACGTTTCAGTCCCTTTAGTTTTTACTTCTGTTTTTTGAGGAACAGCCTCTTTACCTTCTGTTATGGGACCTTACCCATAATAAGATAATGGACTATTCCATACGTAATAAATACTGCGGCTCAAGAGGAAGCAGGGAGTTCAGTCCGAAGTCGGGCGACCGGCTGACCGGCTGATCGGTTGAACTCTCTGCCTTCGGGCGGGGAGGAACCCGAACGAGACTACGCCGAAGGGCGGAGTCTCTTTTGGGGAGGTAAACCGACCCTGAACCCGTTTATCCGGATTCAAAGGGCATATTTTTGGCCGAGCCCACGTTAAATCGGCCTTGTGCCAGATGATGCCCTCGTGGGTTGAGGGTGACTAAATGCTGTTCCGTCTGAAGTCTGGAGTTCCATCTGATGTCTGGAGTTCAGTCTGAAGTTTGGAGTGAAGTCCGTCAGGAGTCAGTCAGTCGAGTCAGAGGCAGTCCGAAACAGAGTCGCGTTTCAGGCAATTACTACTAAACCTGATTGTTCGTAATAACACTTTCTACTTCTCTGTATATATTCCTGATTGTAATATATCTGTGTTATTCCATATCCGCCTTCGAGTTCTTCTATATTGGTTCTACCTTGGACTATCACCGTGCTTCAAGGAACCGGACCATAACACCTTCCTGACCACCAGAGCGTCTACACTCGTGGAAACTGGTCAACATGGGCACGGCACATCGAAAGAAAAAAGTAATTTCTATTCACTAATCTGCAAACGATCTAAGGCCGTAAAGCTGGTATGTTATCTCTTTGTTCTCGTTCTGTAAACCTTCTTTGGGACAATATGAAAAATGCAATAAGTTTTTTGCCTTATTAAATGATTTGTTTGTTACGGTCGCGTATTTCGTCTTTCTATATTCGCGTTCAGTGTTAGTGTATCAATGGCTACATTAATTCTAATATTAGTATCGGTGTGCTACTGCCAGGCTAAATCACGTTATTCTTCCTAACACAAAATAGTCGGTAACCTATGTATTGCCGATACTAATAACGTATTTTTCTTAATAACCTACTTAATAACTTTTTGGGGTGGAAAGTTGTTATAACATCGAATATGTATACTAATACCCATAGGATCTACGTACCATACACACATTTTCAGAGGAATTTGTGCAGTAATTATTAACACTTTCATGAAGTGACTTATACTTATTTCCACTACTGTACGTCTGAATTGTATCAACCTAGTTTTTGACCCGAACGAAAACACTATTGCGCCAAAGCTATTCGGGGACTACCACGTGACACACGTTAGCAATAAATATGAAACGTCATTCATCTTCGACAGTGAGCCGAGCAGAATCCTTTGAAGTCGTTACAGAGTTCCACACATTACGTTAAAGTTCATTAACATAATTTCATTCTGAAAAGAACACTCACTCACGCAGCAATATTTTATCACAAACAAATAACTCAAGTTTTCCACATTCAACTTGATACACGAACCTTTGTCATACGCTTTCAAGCCCAACGTTGATTATTGCGATTAACATAAAAACAGCTTGTTAAGAATCACTTACTCCAACTACAGAATATTCTCTTCAAACGACACAAGTGAAAACATAGTCAAAGAGCGACAACTTCGTAAACATTCAAGTAACTCGTGAACACTATTTCTCTACTTTAGTACTTTAGCATCCCTATACCTCTTACCAATGTTGAAATTTGTACAAATCTGTGCAAAAAGTGGACCAAAGAGCTTACCCAGCTTCAAACATATTTTCAGGAAATCTCAACTAAATGGTCAATAAACAAACAAGTGAGGTTTGCAATCCACCGACGTAAAAGTCTTTTTCTTGCCCCAGCGCGTGACCAAGTCAGGTTTTCACGCTCTTTTTCCACGATCCTGTCACGTGGTTACATTAATTATAAATATCAGATACGAGTTCGATCTCTCTTCTCTTTCTTGATTTCATTCGCCTACGAAAATGTAACATTAAGACGTACATGAAAACATATTCACACACGCACAGAGGCACGTACGTACGAAATTTTCCAAACTACATTACAAATATACGAAACATTTCTAAACCAGGAACAAGAACTTTAATCTTTAAAATACTCTTCTAAAACCAAACGTTTATTCATCATTTCTCAGCTTTATAATTCTTTCAACTTTCTAACAGTTTCGGCCTTTCAGTATCTGTCTATATTTCTGAGATGAGGTATTATGTACACTATTTACATTATTCGGACTATTGTCCTCATCTTTGTCGTCATATTTGTAAAAACGTTTCTGCCTTTCTGTATAAGTCTTTATTTATGAGATGAGGTATTATGTACACTATTTACATTATTCGAACTATTGTCCTCGTCTTTGTCACCATATTTATTGTTGTGGAGTAGTTTCACAGTGGAGGCTTGTATTTGTACTAAGTCGGTCCTAAAATAGGTTCGACGTACAAAACGTTAGGAACTTGATATAATACGTAATGACGCAGAGAAATCTAGTCGTAGTCGCTGATACTTTTAGTATCCGACTAACTGTCGTCCGGCATCGACTGACTGACCGAGCGAGTGACCGAGCGACTGACCGAGCGACTCCTACGTTACTCTTACTACCGCTACTTATTATAGGTGGGAGAGTTCATTAACTATAGTATAGGTGTGTTTCACTATAACATTTATTACAAAGTTTCGGCCGTTGTACGGGCTTCTTCAGTTGGTTGGAATGTCGAACTGAAGCCTTTATTTCACTAACTGGGGTAGACTGTTCTAGTTCCACTTGCCATGTCTACTGGATGTCAGTTATCAGTTCTCCTGTTAATTCCCCTCTTCAAGTTCTCCATCGCCTTAACCAGAGATTGAACTCACACTCTTTGGGTTCTGTCACTGGATCTAACTAAGGCTTTTATCCACTGTGCCATGGGTATTTATAATGGTTATTATGAACAGATTGTCTTCAGTAAGCATTTTTTACAGTGCTCATATTGCAATTTTTGCTGTTATCATTGCATATAACCTAAATAATAACCTCTTCTTGCGTACATCATTATACAAATATGAATAGTGTTGTTGTTGTTAAAAACCGTTTTGTGTTACTTCTTGTTGTTTCATATTTTGTGGTATTTTGCGTTAAATATAAATCGTGAGTTCATATCAACTAACGGGCCTCTACAGTACAAAATTGAACCGATTATATTTCTTTTAATTACAATAATACTCAAGCACATGTTCTCATATAGTGGGTTGTCAGTTATAGTGAAGTGTATGAGTGTTGAAACTTGCGACTCGGTGCTCGAATCGGACTCGTTCGTTTGTAATGCGATCAGGAACGAGGAGTGTTCGAAAGCGCTGTCGTGTGTGTGTGTGCGCGCGCCCGCGACATTTCCATCGTTTGCCCGCCGCCTCCCAGGATGTCGTTTCGTCGGTCACGAATCGAATTGCCGCCGCCGAGTGCCTGTTCTTCCCGCGTGTCTTGGCTGCTTTCTTACGCGTCGGGAAAACAGATAGACGGACCTCGTACGTATCGCGAATATCTGTCCACCTCTATCCGCGATGCCGCCGCCCACGCGCCTCCGTCAGGGTAGTACCTCGTTTGTTTCGACAGACACCGGAAAGCCCGCTTGGTGACGTTCTTCACCGCCGCCGCCGTCACATCATTAGTTTGATTTGGCCTTGTTAGTTAGATAACACAAAATAAGAGGAGTTTTAAACAAGAAAATCAAATTGTAAAGTGAAACAACAAATTTATATACATATAAATCAATTAAGGTCTTTACAAATAAAATTCATGTATTTTAGTTGATACAAGGTCGTCAAAATGTTCGTAGTAATCCTTGCAAGAATGAGCTTATATGTACGTAGGCAGGAACGTATGTGTGGATGTATGTATGTATATATTAGTGTTAGTTATCGAAGGTAGAGATGTCTTTGAAGTAATTGCTCAGTCTTAAAATGTTCCGTTCGTTTATCAAATATAAAAGAGGTGAAGGAGAAAGGTAGAGATAATAATAACGATCGCTTGACGTTTGTCAAGGGACGTGTTAATACGCTCGTCTCCTTCTCTCTGGCGACAGGCGAACTTGCCAGTTTTTTTATTTTCTTTGTGAAGCTTGAAAAGGTCATTTGTGAATTCACTCCCTGATATGATTCGGGCCTTTCCATTTGACGACGAACAAACTTCGCGTCGGCGTATGTATGTATGTATGTATGTATGAGTGTTATCGTAGGGTAGGAATGTCTTTGAAGTAATCGCTCAGTCTTAAAATGTTCCGTTCGTTTATCAAATATAAAAGAGGTGAAAGGTAGAGATAATAATAACGATCGCTTGACGTTTATCAAGGGACGTGTTAATACGCGCGTCTCCTTTTCTCTGGTGACAGGCGAACTTGCCCGTCTTTTATTTTGTTTGTGGGGCTCGAAAAGGTCATTTGAGAATTCACTCCCGGATATGATTCGGGTTTTTCCATAGGACGACGGAACAAACTTCGCGTCGGCTCGCGAAAATGTCGCTAAAAGAATTTGTTTTTGAGAATTGAAGATTATTTGAATTTTGTTTTTAAATGTTTCCTAGTTTTCTATTGGCCGAAAAACATTTCGCATCAAGGTGTGAAATTTTCACGAGTTTTGTTTTGAATTCGTTTTTGCGTGTGTTAAGCAAAATTTGTAAATTCGAGTCTTTTTAATTTCTAACAAAATCAATGAGTCAGTGCTTAACATTTGAATTTTAAATCTAGATCTTGTTTTGTCCACTACCCTCATTATTGTACAGAACGTTCAACAATTTATAATCTCTCAAACCTGAACTTTAATAACTCTTCAATCGAAACATAAAAGGATATTTGAACTTTCTAAAGTACCTCTTTACTTCAGTTGTTTGTACCTCTTGTTTATATAAATATTTTATTCGTTGTTGTGCAAAAACTGTTGTTTCTCATGTTTGTTCTTATTCTATGTTTGTAGAATACTGACATTTTAATGTAAGAGGAAATTGCTTATTTCATCACCCAGCCCATTTATTCAACAATTATTAATCCATATAATTTAATCAATTAACTCAACCTCCACCGCAACAGATTATTAATAACTAGAGATAAGTAGACACAACGATATCTAAATGTATAAAAACGAGAGCTCATTAGAACAGATTTAGATCCAGAGCCTTCTCACTCCTTGGAGTAATCTCTCTTTGACTGACCATGTCTTCAAAAAGGTAGCCGTACTCACCACTTGTCTAAATATCACATAGTTGGAGGTTTTGAATTCAGAGCTGTCATATAGACCGTTTGACTCAAAACCCACTGGATTTTGATATTTACCCAGCTTGGGTGGGGTTAGAGGTGGATATTTGTCTTTCACATGGCTATTTGCACAATGTAACGGACTCCACTGGAATTCGAACTCGGCTCTCTGCTTCCTCAATCCAAGTCGCAATCGATTACGTCTCCAATGATATTTACTAATAGATGCAAATATAACTATCGCGCTATTTCTTTTCTCACATCTCTACGCCGGTCACGAAATGGAAGAAATTGACGTAGCTTTTGACTGTCTGCAAATTGGGCTTAACATGAAAAATCTAAATTTGCAGGGATTAACCTTTAACCCGAGTTCATACATTCATTTTCTTCGATGAAATTTCTTGCAAATTCTGTCTGATCTCCTTAAGAATTTTCTGATTTGATTCCAAATTCCAACAAATGTGACCATCTTCTTTCAGTAAACAGTATTAAAGGGGAAAATACGCATAAAATATCTTTTCATTTTGTCTGGCAGACGACACTCTGCATCCATGAAGGAAGCCATATTGTATAAGATCGTCTCTGAATTATCCAAGAATAACTTCCTTAAGCAAAGAGTTACCGGTTTGTTTTATGTGTATGATGACAAACACTATTTATACAGTTTTTCGATATTTCTTTTTCATAATCTGGGTGTGGTTGGTATTCTTAATAATTTAACTTATATTTAAAATTTTAAATCGTTAATGTAATTATTTTTATTTTAATTATTTTAAAATATTTTTTTAATATAAGCTATCTAAAAACAATTTATTGTTAATATTATTATATTTTATTTATAAGCATATTTTGGTAATTTTGACTGGTAATTTTTTTTTTTTTTGGTTATATAAATAAAAAAATAAAATTTATAAATTGTTTTTTAAAACTACTTTTTTCGGGCTTTCATTAATTTCATTCCTCTTTTTTATAACCTAACTTGGTGTTTTTAAGGTTAATATCTGGGCTGAATTTGTGTAGCTTCTTTCCATTTTAGCCAGACATCATCCGTCCTCTCCTTACAACTACATTTGTGTTGTTTGCGATGTTATGCCTTGGCTCCATATCAATTTTTCAAATGCTATTTCTTTTAAATATCGAATTTTACATCTCTAGTTGCGACACTTAATAGAGTTCTCCATTTGAGTTGAATAAAACTAACGCATTGACGTTAGTTGAAATAGTCTATACTCATAAGATAATTTTGGATTGCTCTGTTATTTAATTTATATGCTCTGTTATAATAAATAGATTGAGCTCTTTTGGTGAATCAGTTTTAATATTTTATTTTATTAAGATTGATTTGGATTATATACCAACATATTATTGTGTGTTTGTATATATATATATATATATATATATATATATAATTTGAATGAGATAAATTTGGATTCTCTGTTATGTAATTTATATGCTCTGTTATAACAAATAGATTGAGCTCTTTGTGTTTATTAGTTATAATATTTTATATTATTAGTATCCACTTGGATTATATCCCAACGGATTTATTACCTTTACTATATATATATATATATATATATATATATATATATATATTCATACGTTTCATTAAATAATATAGACAAGTGTTGTCCATTTATTTTATGTAAATTCTTTTCATAACGTCTAATAAGTTTAATAACATTATCATTGAACGAAGAAAGAAATTCACAATATTGATCCATATTTTTTTAATACAATCTAAGCTTTCGGCTTACATAAGCCATTATCAAAGATGTCAATTACAACATATTATTTCGATTTGCCTTTTCACAAGGCTACATTTGTAATTCCAAGTATTGATAGTATTGTGGGCTGCTGGATCATGTAATTTAAATTGTGTGTATTTAGGCAGCATCTTTTCATTCATACACGTTTCATTAAATAATATAGACAAGTGTTGTCTATTTATTTTATGTAAACGATAATGTTATTACACTTATCAGACGTTACGAAAAATTTTTACATACAATAAATAGACAACACTTGAATTTCCCAGCCTCTATTTAAAAAAAAAAATAAATTGAAAGGACTGGTCAAAATTAACGATAAAAGACAAAACAAAAATTACGAACTTCACTTTCTTCAGAGACAGTCATTCACTATGAACAAGCAAGTATTTTTTTCTCCTGATGATGTCCCAGCTCGTCGAAACTTCTCGATGAACCGAATTAAAAAAAAAATTCACATATAACCCAGTGTGTCTGAAATTTTAATTTTTAACATTTTATTGCCCAAGACACACACACACACACACACACACACACACACATATATATATATATATATATATATATATATATATATATATATATATATATTGTCATATCGTTAGGAAATGAGTAACTACTGATATCGAAGTTCGAGCCTGACACTCTGGACTTATGAATATATGTTTTCCTCCAGGTGTATAAATAGCGGTGTCAGTCGACTGACTGGAGTGATTATTGAGTGGAACTATCCAGTCGAATTCGTGTGATGATTTGGGATTCGATTTAGGATTTACCGGACGTTATGACGAGCCGTGCTACTCACAAGGAAGTCACTGAAATTGTTAATAAGCTTTGGTTGACTTTTACTTCTTTGTTCTTGTTAGTTATTTATTTGCGGTTGTAATTAAATACTGTTTTATTTTGACATTGAAGTCTTGTGTTATACTTAATTATTTAACGGACACAGTATGTCACAAAACATTGTTGCCGAGAATTTATGTGTTTAAGCACAGTACTAGTAAATGTCGCATCATTTTACAGTTGAAATGGTTTAGTGTGACCCTAAATTCTATGCTAACCGTTTCTTATCTCGCATTTTCACTTGCGGAAATCTCTTCTGTCTCTTGAATTCTCTCTTCGAAAATATAAATGCAATATCAATCGTGTTTTTTTCTCATATATTTCTAATAATACATTTCGCCTTAGTGACTTTATCGCCTTACATAGGATGATATGATTAACAAAATTTACTCTTGTAAAGGTCAGGCATAGTAGAAGGAGACAATATTTTCGGTAGCGTCCATTCCTTTAACCATTTCCTTAACGTTGTATTGTGGGGACCTACCTACAAATGGACTCTTCCACACCTATATAATATGGCTACCAACTCTGAGTAAAGGGAGTCACCAAGTCAGGGTTACCCAGTAGTAGCCATAGAGTGAGTGAATGAGTGAGTCAGGACAGCAGTGAGAGAAAGTACTCTCCAGTCCACACTTACCTTTGTACTACGTTTCCGAGAATATACTATTTCACCTTATATCCGAGTCCGTGTTATCTTTCTATGGTTCTACACCATAACACGTTGTTAGAAATTGAAGTCTGGAGTGGATTTCTGACCAAATAGACGTTCTAACCTCATTTAGAATACAAACTTTCATCATGGATAGAGAAAATTAGAGGGTCCGATCGATAATGACAAAATGATAATAGCTTTGTCTTTGAGGTACTGAAATTTAGAAGCCATTTTTTCTTTATTTAGCTGTTAGATCCAGGTCAAAGCGGAGATTAATGCTAAGGCTCCGATCATCTTGTCTTTTGTCTTATCTTTTTTCTAGATCTTTCGCTACAAATTCAAAGAAAGTGGCGCTTCTTCTATCGAATATTAGCATTAGTATTAGTGGATATCTTGGCAAGAAAAATGCACCTTTTTATTTTTGTCTGACAGACGACAGGCTACAGCCGAAGCGGCCGCCATATTGTTCTGGCAACGAAACAAAATCGTCCGATTTATCAAACGAATAATTTGCTTACGTGGATCTTTACTGATTTGTTTTATACATAAGAAGTTAAACACCCTTCGTAAACTGGCTTTTGTCTATGTTTTTAATTATATTTTTGTGTTGGATTTTATTGGCCTTTCCAGATGAAAATATATGGTCTATTATGAAAAGAGATGTACGTAGGAAAGAACAAATTGTTTATACAAAGTCGATATCTGAGAAGCAATAAAAACTGTTCTGAGAAAGAGTAGACAATTTAACAAAATCAATGACCGATGGTGGTTCGAGCGAGTGAAACCTGTAGGTTGTAACGAGGACAATCCTTCTTCGAAACTCGTAGACTTGGCGCATTAGAATTATATATATATATATATATATATATATATATATATATATATATATATATATATATATACAAAACAAAGGATGTTTGTCTGTCTGTCTGTCTGTCTGTAGGATACCTTTTCACTCGAGATCCATACAACCGATTTTAACTAAACTTAGCACGTACATTGTATAATGTTTGAAATAATTTCCTGGTGTAAAAAACTGATAATCATAAAAAAATCAAAAAAGATAAATTCAGGTTTTTTCATCTGATTTCGTTCAAACTCGGTATGTAGGTTACTTACATGATGATGAGTTCAACCATACCTCATTTTTTTTTATTTCTATGCCATTGCGTGTAGCGAAAAACCGATTTCAACACAAATCGATTTCAACACATATTTTAAACTAAAAACGCCCTCAATTTTCAAGCAATCTAATACAAACTCCACTCAATTGTGGCCAAAAATAAGTTGATTGTTTAACAGTCATTTAACTTGATAACTGAGTTTACTCATATATTGAAAACCCGCGTGAATAGCGAAAAATTATTTTTCATTGATCTTTTAACCAATTCTTATCAAACATAATTGCTTTATAAATGTGTTCTCTTTTACATCCCTGGTACCACACTGACAAATTGAATTTCAAAACTCCAAAATAATTCTGGTCTGAAGCGGGTTTTCATGTTGCGTGTTTTACCTCTTTATGTCCTCCGCTAACTTCGATTGAATAAGTACAGACTACTTCTGTTATATCAGTAACTGCATTAATTCAAAACGTTTTTTTTAATGAAAGTACTTTAAAGTAATTGAAGAAGATAGATTCTGTTACATTAAAACGTGATGCTGTTTTTGCTCTATTTTAATTAAACGCTTTTTCTGATCGACCAGTTGGGTACAGCTGCTAGTAATGTTCATAATTCGAGCTTTTGCTTCATGTATCGTTGTGCAACATCATGCAGTTTTGAACAAACTCTCCGAGAGATGCATATTCTATGTTCAATTGCCTTATCTTTTGTATTAAATTTGTTAGAATTCATCCAGACACTGAGCTGTTTGAAATGCTAACGTTTTATTAATTCCCCAGCCTGAACTTCTTTTTTTTTTTTAAGCCATGACCATCTTTGAGTAATCTCTGACGAGCTTGGACATGCTATGACCATTTTTGGACCAGTGGCCCTGGAGGGGAAACGACCGTGTGTCACATCTTGACCCCTTGGGAGTCAAGTAAATACCACTTCTTTTTTTTTTATTCTGATGGATTCAGGGTATGAACCGTGTCTGTTTTCATTCCAATTCCAAATCCTAGTTTCCCTTCTGAAAATATTAATGGCCTAATTCTTAGAATATTTGTAAAGAATGGTGATTTTCTTTGTTCACCCTGAAGAAAAAGAAAAATTGCGATAGTATTAGGTTGGTGCAAAAATAATGACGTAATAATGTCGTTTTTTGACGTTAAAAAATACGTCAAAAAACGACATTATTACGTCATTATTTTTGCACCAACCTAATTAGATTGGCGGCAAGGTCTCATCATTTCAATGTTGAAATGGCTAAAATTAAGCATAAGATCTATGTTAACATTTTCTTTTCTCGGACTTTTCGCTGTCAACTTTGACCTTCAAAAATGTCATCTTAATTCTTATTCTTTTATTGTTCTCTCCCCGTAATAGGACAGATGGCCAATCGAATTCGAGTATACCAGTCTACTATGGCGGCTAGCAAATCCCTATTGAAGACGCTTACTCAGGTGCATTTGCATTTATTCAACACCTACAGAAACCACCTGTGATTTATATTGCAGATAACAGAATGCTAAATAAAAAGAAACGGCATCATCTGAGAACATTCAATAGCAGTGAGAACCAAAATTGGTGTCATATATCAGAAGAGAATATATATATATATATATATATATATATATATATATATATAAACATTGAAGTCAACACTCAGAGGTGACAAGATTGTTTATGCTAGACGCAATCGTCAGACGATTGCGTCAGAAGACAACGACTAACATGAAACAGCCTGTCGCCTCTGAGTGTTGACTTCAATGTTTACTTTTATATTTGTATTTACACACGGTCTATCTTTACTCCATAAATATAGCACATTAAAACTATATATATATATATATATATATATATATATATATATATATATATATATATCCATTTGAGGACCTTTTGGCACATAGTACACCAGGTCTCTGTATTCGGGCCTTCAAAAAAGTGTGCACAAAGCCTTCACCACTATAATCAAATCACATGTGTTGATGTCTGGCTGAACGGAGCTGCTTGACACTCATACGTCGAATATGACAGGGAGTGTTCACTCTATCTATCTATCTATCTATCTATCTATCTATATATATATATATATATATATATATATATGTGTGTGTGTGTGTGTGTGTGTATATGTTAAACCTTGTTTTCTATATCATTCGACATGTAGAAATTAGATAAAGTAGGAACTAGAGGCGAGGTCATCGCTCCGCTGTCAGACTTTGCGTAAATGTTACCATAGTGATCCTATAACGGTATTTGTGTGGTGCAAGACAGAAGGTGTTTACGGAAATTATTTGATGCAATATTAGGAGGTGTGAGCTTAGATTTATTATATAAATTTTGTATAACTATTCCTACAATTTCTTTGACAGGAAAATTAGTAAACAGACTTGCTGTATCTAACAAGTCTAGGATGCTGTTTTTAGGTTCATTACAATGTAATTGCCTCAAGCTTACACCCCCTCATATTATATTAAATATATTAAATACTTTCTTGTTGTTCTGCACGGGACATGGATAAGGATCTCGAAAACATCCTAAAATCCTGTAAAAGCTGTGCCTTGGCAGATAAGGCACGCCCAATCAAATATAGTCCTTGGCCTATAGATTTTACAGGCCCTCTAGATTGGTTCTACTATCTTATAATAGTACATAGTTTTTTGAAATAGTCCGAAGTCCTTAGTGTAAAACCGGACCTATGTCAAGTTTTTTGTTTTTTAACTTTTGGAGGAAAAAAACGTACCTTTGCATACCTTTAGACTCTAGTGTAAATCTGAAGCTATCTCGAG
Organism: Acanthosepion pharaonis; assembly: GCA_903632075.3. Taxonomy (NCBI): domain Eukaryota; kingdom Metazoa; phylum Mollusca; class Cephalopoda; order Sepiida; family Sepiidae; genus Acanthosepion; species Acanthosepion pharaonis. Next base: position 489,367 of record CAHIKZ030004759.1, on the reverse strand, counting down.
CTTTTTGACTCTAGTGTGAGAATGGATATGTTTTCAATTTTTAGATCTTTTGGAAACTGGATCAAAGGTGATTTCAAAGCGTAGCGTAGATCTGGCACAAGGCCGAATGTATGGGGAAAACAGTGACGATCAAATTAAATATTTAGTTGTAGGACAAATGGAGCTATATCCACGGTTATTGGTATAAAATGACAAATGGAAAAAATCTTAGATTTTGGCGACGCGTTTCGTCTTCCGACTTTTTGAAAGCAAAAATGAAATCGAAATGTCTTTGTTGTTATAGTTACATTAAAAAATCTAAATTTAGAAAGATAGTTGTTTCTGTCTAAGCCTTTTTCTGGTTAATGTAATCAACGGTTATATCAAAAGCTTAAACCAGACCAATTTTGGGTGACAGAATTAATTTCAACTCGAGTGTAATTTGCAGTTCAAAGCCCGCGTTCAGTTTCTAATAAAAATTTCCCGAATAGTTCCATTTAGGTGTAAATGTAGATGCTTAATTCGAAAATAACAAAGAAATTTTGTTAAAATCTACCGTTTTGGATTTATCGTCAATAAAAGTTCGGACTCATTCGCGTCGCGGGGGGTGAAGTCGAAATTAATTCTACGCCGCAATTAGTCCACTTCATGTCAGTAATAAAACGTCAGACAAAGAAGTCGTAATGATTTGTTCTCCTGGACGTTAGCATCAAACCTGCTGCAGGGAGGCAAGAAAGGTTTATTATGGTGATTAATAATGAACCCTAGTCGTTTTACGGGTACATCACGTTGTAACACCGGATCCTGTATGATCATCGAAGTTAAGCAACGTCGAGCGTGGTCTGTACCTATGTGGCTGACAGCCAGAGAATACCAAGTGCTGTAAACATGGATGTGCGGGTGGGTTAACGGATAATGATTCGGAATTTTTAATCGAAGAGCCGAGTTCAAATTCTCATTGTGTTTGATTTTCTCACAAGTAAAGCTTTCCACTGTGTTCGTGCAGTGTTACAATTTCCGTACGCTTCCTTGGAGTAACGTCCATCGAAAACACTGACGGTAGGACAAGTAATCGACAGTCGAGACAATAGTATTTGGGCGTGATAATACTGCACACCACTGCAAATGATCTAATCTGAGGAAAAAATCGAAATCGATTAAGCCCTGTCTCTCCAGTGGGCCTAAATCTAACGGTAGGAATTAATTTAGACAAGGGTGTAATGTAATTATATGTATCGCTATTACTCGGAAAATAACTACAAATGGCTCGCCTTTCTGCCTCAGTTTTTTTTTTTCGCGTTAGCCTAATTTTCTGTCCTCAACTAGTGATCAAACAGGGATGTGGTTCTTTGTAATCAACGGGTATGTTCAATAATATTATTAATCCTTAATTGCAACCGATTAATGATCAGGAAATCAATTCATTATTTTACTCTCTTTCACTTTCTTCTTTTTACTCAACTCCTTTGTGACTATTTCTCTTGATTGTTTATTTCTCCATCTTTTTGTCTTTTTTTTTCGATTTCTCAGTTTCACTTTCTTTATCTTCCTATATAACACTTTTCTTCTTCTTCTTTTTCTTCTTCTTTTTCTTCTTCTTCTTGTTTTACTAACCTGGGTTTTCCAACCTATCCACACATTTCTTCCTCTTCCTATTCCTCTTCTCCCTCCACCTCTTCTTCTTCTTCCTCCTCCTCCCCATCCTCCTCCTCCTCTTCTTCTTCTTGTTTTAGTTAGCTGGGTTTTCCAACCTATCCACACATTTCTTCTGCTACCTCCTCCTCCTCCACTTCTTCTTCTTCTTCTTCTTCTTCTTCTTCTAACTTAGGTTTTCCAACCTATCCATATATTTCTTCCTCTTTCTATTCCTCTTCTTCTTCCTCCTCCT
>CAHIKZ030004759.1:472500-482500 GCA_903632075.3 Acanthosepion pharaonis | reverse complement strand
ATCTGAGGAAATTGCCCAGCATTCACTGCCATATAGGAGGGTTGATATTACGACAGTTGCAATTCAGACCTCTTTTCATCTTGTTTCTCTTAGGATTCAAGATCTTTTTTTTGTTCTCTTCAAATCTTTTCTTCATCTGTAAGAAATTGTCCAGCATTCACTGCCATATAGGAGGATTGATATTACATAGCAGTTCAGCAATCTTTTCTTTGTTCCTGTAGCCCCAAGTCTCCTCTTCATCTGTGAGGAAATTGTCCAGCATTTACTGCCCTATACGAATGATATTACATAGCAGATCAGCATTCTCCCCTTTGTTGCCTCAAGTATATTTTTTATTTGTGAGGAGATTCTCCAGCATTCACTGTCATATTTTGTTTCTAACGAAATTTTTCTCTTTGTAAATTCTGTTTTTATCATTTGGAAGTCATTCCTTCCGATTCGAAAGCGTCTTCAAGTTTTACTGACACAAATCTAATCAACAGTTGTATCATTTCTCTAAGTATTTGTCATCGAACTTCGTATCTTGTCCTTTTTCATTTGCACTTTTTATAGACATTTTTTCTCATAAGAATCCATCTTGCACATGTATAAAACTACCATTCGTCCGCGTATTGAATATTGCCGCCATATCTGGGCTGGTGCTCCTTTTATTTATCCTGAGATTCTTGCCAAAATTCAAAGAATGTTCTGTAATTTGATCGATCCTGACATGGAATCTTTAGTAACATTTTCACCGATGTGACATGGCTTCCTTCCGTCTTTTTCTACAAATTTTTCACGGCACTTCTTCTGATGTTCTTTACCTGCTTGCTGTCACGATTGCATGAATTTAAGCATGCTACTCGATTGGCAAATACGTCCCACCATCTTGCTGTTGAAATAGCTAGGTGTAACCGTTTGTTCTGTTCTAACAGTTTTTTTTTGTCGCTTTTCTCGTCTGTGGATATATTTTACGTTTTTTTCCTGCCACCTAGACTCTTCAAAAATTTAAATGCAACGCCAATCACCATCGTCTGTTTTCCTTATACCTGTTCTTTTATTGTTCTTCCTTCTCATTGCTTCCATTCTCTTTTACTTCCAGTTGCCCCTTGGGTCCTGGTGTCATTATCGTCTTACGTGATGTGAAATGGTTAAAATAAATACATAAATTTTTGTAATCAGAAGAAATCCTTTAAAAAGAATGAAACAAATTGCAAAGGATTTTTTTTTCATTCAACTACACAAGTATAAGATATAACCTATATCTATCACCCTGTTCACACTCCTCCCGGTATTTCGAACAGGATTTGGTATTTATCCTTCATTTCCTGTTTAGGATGGTTTTCCGGTTCCTTCTAAAGACTTCTTATTCTCTTTTACTCCTTGCGTCTTAGTGGGGTTATCGCCTTGATTAGGGTGAATTTTTAAAGAAAAAAAAAAGAACTACATCGATTGCTTAGCACTAATTTAATCTTGAGATTTTTGATTTATAAAAGAACCTCGTTCATTGTGTACGTAAAATTAAAAAAAAAAAAACATCCTCCGTTATAGTATGCGATTATTTCAAAGAATTTTGTAATGGAAAACTCTTTACTCAATAAAAGAATTAATAATGTGTTGTAGTTATTTTTTTCCTAAAATGATCAATGTATAATTTATTGTTTGCCATCAGCATATATCGTAGATTTAATTTTCATAATCGCAAGATTAGTTAACTTCTGGAGGATACGAAAAAGCATTTTTATTAGGAAGTTATCTGTGCCGATAATTAAATTGTCTGGGCCCAAAAGAAAATCTTTTAAAATGGTTTCATGAAGAGATCTAAAGTTACAGTTAATTCGACTAACATTAAATCATTTAGTTGATAAAAGAAAATGAATATTCATTCCGTAGATTCAATAGTTTCCGAAGTATGTATCTACAAACCAATCCTTTATTCAAAAAAATTCATAATATCGTTATTAAATTATCAAAATAATTGTCCCTGGCTTTGTATGAAAGCTGCCTTTCAGCTAAATTCTATATTGTGTTATCAGATAAATACATTCGCTTTTTTAATTCCTTATAAGCCTAAGAGTTCAGCAGATATACAAAAAAAAAAGAAGAAAATGGATATAGACACGTATGTCTCTTCTCGCCGAACTTATTCAACCGATATAACTAGGTGACCCTGAGAGGATTAGAAATCCCAACAGGATTCAGTATTGGCGGCCACAATCTTAATAACACAGGATATGAAGATGACACAGTGCGGAAAGAAAACTACAAAACCCCCTAGATAAGCGGGGTGAAAAATGTCAAAAGAAAGGACTAAAACATCAACTGCATAAATACCTGGTTGTTAGCAAAACGGACAGACCAACATGAAAATTACAAATTGGAGATAGCAAAATCAAATACAACAATTCTCTCTGTCTTTTTAACAACTACTTTCATGGTAATTGCTCCGATGAGCTGTTTTCGCTGTTTCCAAGTCTTCGCGAATTCAAGCGTCCTACAAGGCTGGCACCCGGCTCTCATCCTTTCACTGTTGAAACTGTTAAATGTAGTCGCCTCTTCTACTCCAATAGCTTCATCTCTCGCACCTATCGCCTGTGGAACTCCCTTCCCTATTCCTGTTTCCCTGATAGCTATAATCTCCAACTATTCAAATGTAATGTCAATCGACATCTCCAGTTGCCTTGATCTATCCACTATCCTTCTCCTCATTCTTTCTTCTTTCACTCCTATGTGCTCTCTCTCCGAATCCTATGTAACCCCTTGCGTGCTAATGGCTTCCCGCCTTGCTAGGGGTGAAATGCTTTAAAAAATATCTGGGAACTGTTTTAACAGAAGATGGAAAACGCAGCACCAAAATCCTAAGGGGGCATTAGGGTAGCAAAAGAGGCCTTCAAAAAGCTAAGCAAAGTATGAAGAAACCGGAAAATCACAAATATTAGATTGCAAGAAGTCAAAGCAGGGTCATCTGCAAATGGAACAGCCCAATATGCAAATTACAAATTGGAGATACCAAAAGCAAACAAATCCAACAATTTAAATATTTAGAAATTGTTTTAACAGAGAAAAGAAAATATGACAGTGAAATCCAAAGGCACTTTGGGATAGTCATATTCCAAACGCTAAGCCGACTATTAAGAAAAAAAAACAAACTTTCGTTAGAATCAAAGAAAGGAGTACTGAAATGTTACGTGATGTCTCTCTTTAATATATGGCAGTGAATGCTGGACAATTTCCTCACAGATGAAGAGGAGACTTGAAGCAAGAGAAACAAAGAAAAGAGTGCTGAACTGCTATGTAATGTGACGGTTACACACCTGGCCCAGGGTCGGATCCTTTGGTTACGGCGCCAACGGTGACGTCGCTCCTCCTGGTCGCTCCTCCTGGGTCCAAGCGTGCCGCTCCAACCCCTTGGTCAGATGATCACCAGCCTCGCCTTTCCCGACTCGCTTCCAATACCTGGTCACTAAAGCAACTGTACCGATCTCCGGTCTGTCTACCCACGCTGTGTTTAGATCTTAGACAGACGGGACCAGCAGGGATTGGGGCCGATACAAGTTGAGTCCGACGGGGTGGCAAAACACAAATAAAAGAGAAAATAAACTCACGAGACAAAAAGATTGCTGATGAAAAAAATGGGTAACAACCCTTTATATCTTAATGTCCGCTACATAAAAACAAAATTGTTCTCATTTCCCGACCCGCTCTGTGGACTATGGCACAAGTTCTATCACACAACCTAAAAGATTTCGAATTGCCTACTCTTTAGAATTGTGTATGTCGGGTGTGGTTTGGTTCGACACTGGGGCTAATTTCTATCGATCATTCGCAGTTGATTCTTCTCCGACTTGAGTTGTATTTTTCTTCTTCGTCGACTTAGGCTGGAAGTTCTCTGTCTTCGACTTGGGTTGTATTTCTTCTTCTTCGTCGACTTAGGCTGGAAGTTCTCTTGTCTTCGACTTGGGCTGGAAGGATCTCTTGCCGCAACTCAGCCGCAACTCTCTGTCGTGGAGGTGATCTCTTCTCGCTGCCGTCCGGGGCTGAACTCTTCTGTCTTCGACTTGGGCTGGAAGGATTTCTTGTCTGAGGATTCTTTTGCCCGCAAAGGGGCGAGTGAATCGGGCCCGATGCCCGCGTTCAGGCTCTTTCCCTGCCCGCGGTCCAGCTGCAACTCTACTCCAACTCTCAACTCAACTGATTTCTGTCGACTGGGGTCCTGCTTTTATTGACGCCGCAACAAACTGGGGTGGGTCTGTCGGCGTCAGGGTTTTCTCGATAATTCCAATAGCCGCATTAATTCTGTTTCCCCATTATCGCTATTGTTTTCACCCCTACTTCCTCATAGTGCTTTTGGTGGGGAGGCGCATATCCATCTTCTCTCGGTCTCTCGTATGTCAGGTGACCGCATTCGACTAATGAGATTCTGATCGAGCATTTCTTTCTTTTCTTTTCCGCAGCCACGTGACCGTTTTCGGCTAATGGGATTCTGGTTGAGCATTTCTTTCTTTTCTTTTCTGCAGCCACGTGACCGTTTTCGGCTAATGAGATCCTGATTGGGCGTTTCCTGCAATCAATCAGGGCGGGCTTATATCGTTCTTGTTCTAAAAAAACAAAATCTAATTTTTCCTTTTTTTTTTTTCACGTACGAAAAATGACCATCTTGGCCTTCTCTCACCTGGACTTTGTCAAACAGCCCGCCGCTAATTAGACTTGACTTCAGAAAGGATCTTTTCCGCCTTCTTGGCGCCCTCTGTGAGCCAAAAGCAATTGTCCCTCTTTTTTACCTCTTTGTTTTTCCTGATAGTCAAAATCTTAATTATCTACATTGAAAATGTCTCCACTTTATTATTGTGGGGTTCTAATTTTAACAGGTCAGAGCCTGTATACCGTTCCACCGGTCACTCCCCTCAACCCAAAGACACTTTTTCTCTGATTAAGATTGTTTCATTGTTCCCAAAATTTCTCTTTATCCAAATTGATAAGGTGTCTTTCCATGCAAAAAAGTAGGCTAGGTGCTTTGACCGATATCTGGCTTCCATCAAGCGGCCCGTTTGATATCATGTCTTTTTTCCTTTCTTTCTTCTTATTATTTCTAATTCTATTCTTCCAATTGTCTTTAAAAAATTCGGTCCAACATGCTAGCTAAGATATCTTTCTGACTCGTGTTTTTGTTAATGACCGTTTTTTTTTTGTATTTCTCGACCTCTCTCTTTCCCTTCCTTCTTCTTCCCTTAGGATCGTCCAGGTACAATCTTAGTGAATTATTTTCAACTCAATTATTTTCCGTTTTAAAAAAAAATCAACAACCTGTTTAGTAAACCGAGTAAGAAAAAATTAAATCATATTTCTATGAATATTTCTAATAATGCAAGGTGCCACAGTAATATCAATCCTCCTATATGGCAGTGAATGCTGGACAATTTCCTCACAGATGAAGAGGAGACTTGAAGCAAGAGAAACAAAGAAAAGAGTGCTGAACTGCTATGTAATATCAATCCTCCTATATGGCAGTGAATGCTGGACAATTTCCTCACAGATGAAGAGGAGACTTGAAGCAAGAGAAACAAAGAAAAGAGTGCTGAACTGCTATGTAATATCAATCCTCCGATATGGCAGTAAATGCTGGACAATTTCCTCACAGATGAAGAGGTGAATTGAATCAACAGAAACAAAGAAAAGAATGCTTAACTGATATATAATATCAATCCTCTCATATGACAGTGAATGCTGGACAGTTTCCTCACAGATGGAGACAGAAGGGAGGAGAAACAAAGAAAAGAATGCTGATCTGTTATGTATTATCAATTCATCTATATGGCGGTAAATGCTACACAATCTCCTCAAAAATTGTTATATACCGTACCTATGAAAACTAATGGGTATGTCCCAATCCTCATAAATACGTTGGACACTATTGTAAGTGGGGGTAATATGCTATCAACGCTGGCAGCGTGGGAAGCTATTGCCGTGTCGAACTCTCTGCCTTTGGAGGAACCCAGACGAGGCTATGCCGAAGGGCAGAGTCCCGTCCTGTGCGGTAAACAGATACCCGATCCCGCGTATGCAAGCTCTACGGGCAATTTTTGCCCGAGTCCACGGGCTCGGATACTCCACGTTAAATTTGACCTTGTACCATATCCTACCTCGTAGGGAGGCAAGTAAATATCGTAATACGCTGTCTAAGTAGTCCACCACTAGCAGTGGTTTACCTACTTCAGACCGCTGGCGTGTATTGTATTTTGTTGATGTTATAAAGATTGCCATTTCATTTCCAACCTCCGTTTTGGTTAATCCCCATTCAGTAACCCTTTCTAGGTTATAACAAAAATGAAGAAAAAGAAAAGAAATGAAGCAAGAGAAATATGGTTCTACAGAATAATCCGGAGGATACCGTGGACTGAATATATCTGCCCCAACGAAGAGAACTAAAAAAGAAACTTTTAATTAACATTAGGAAAAGACAAAATTCCCAGAGCACATAATGAGGAAAGCGGACTTGGAAAAACTAATACTCTCATGATAGGATGAAGGCAAGAGTGACACACGAGAACAAGGCGTAACAGATCTTCAGTCAATGGATCGTGAAATAAGTTTTAGGAAAAGAGAAATCTATATGCTATAAAGGACAGGAAATAGTGGAGAACCATAAATTGCCTACGTCCTGAAGAGACAGCACATAAATATGAAGATCCTTCAACGAATCAAATGAAGGTGACAGGCGATGATATTATGAGAGCACCCCATTTGCTGAGCTATCTGTTGGTGGATGGGCGCTGATTCTCATGGATGAGATCGCTCAATCAAGTCTCCCGTTGAACTGAACAAGTCGACCGGAAGATGGAGAGTCTTAGAGGCTTAAGTTCACCAAGCGTGGCAACCGTTTCTATGCCGTTCTTTCTGTAATAGCCACTTCTCCGTGCACAGTACAGATGTGTCTCGAGAAGCTCCCTTAGCTTTGAAAAACCTGGTTGAAAAACGAAAAAGAGCAGGTGAGGAAAAAGACCATTTTGCGCAGCTTTTCGTCATACGGTCTGAAAAGAGATGAAATTCAATCAAACTTCTAAAGCGATAAACAAAAATTGTTGAGGAAAAATAGACAAAAAAAAAATCTACAACTTTTTGGGGTGTTACTTTTTTGAGGTGCTACTTTTTTGAGGTGTTACATCGAATAACACTGGAAAAAAGAAGGAATTTATGTGACAACCCGATAATTAATCACATGAGACTGATGAGATATTTGCCTGTATTTTTTAACAATTTTTTTATTCATTCGATTTGTAGCATTGTTATTCATTTATTAATATATTTTCCCTGTTTTTTTTATGGCATTCCACCTCCTCCGGTTTACTATGGTGTATTCAATGATATAAGGTACATCTACATAAATGACCTTCCTGACGCCATAAATTTCCAAGTTGGCATCTACGCGGAGGACACCACAATTTATTCCTGCCTCAAAAACAAATCTAGTGTCACTGACAAAACTAACCTGGCCGTGCGTCTCGAAAAGGATCTCCAATCGGTTGTGAACTGAGGCAGGAATTGGCTGGTCCACTTTAATGCCTCAAAAACAAAACTGCTCTCTATTAACACCACAGAGATCCTTCCCTGCCCTCCATTAGAATGTCTGACGCTCAATTTCTCGAGAGCACCTCCCTGCGGCTGCTCGGTCACACGTTGACAGCTGACCTGAGATGGAACAAATACATTGAGTCAATTACTTCGTCCACCGCAAGGAAAGTTGGCTCCCTGTACCGCGCCAGGAAATTTTTCTCCCCGGAATCGATACTTCAAATCTACAAATCAACCATTCCCCCTTGCATGGAGTATTGCTGCCATATATGGTCTGGGGCACCTTCTGTTTGCCTCGGCGTTCTTGATAAGATCCAGAGGCGGATATGCAATATAATTGGCCCTGATCTGGCATCTTGTCTACTGTCACTTTCTCACAGACGCGCCGTCGCCTCTCCCTGTCTGTTTTACAAAAACTTTCATGGTAATTGCTCCGAGGAGCTGCATTCGCTGGTTCCCAAACGTCATGAGTTACAGCGCCCGACGAGGCTGGCATCCCGCTCTCACTCCTTCACTGTCGAAACTCCTAAATGTAGCCGTCTCTTCTACTCCAATAGCTTCATGTCTCGTACCTCTCGCCTGTGGAACTCCCTTCCCTATTCCTGTTTCCCTGAGAGCTATAATCTCCAACTATTGAAATGTAATGTCAATCGACATCTCCAGATGCCCTGATCTATCCACTATCCTTCTCCTCATCCTTTCTTCTATCACTCCTATCTGATCTTGCTCCAAATTTTCTGAAACCCCTTGCGTCCTAGTGGCTTCCCTCCTTTCTTCGGGTGAAAAGCTTAAAGAAAAAAAATCATAGGATAGTTTCTTTTACTATTACATTCATTTCATTCATGTTATAATTAATTGGTTAACAATAAATTATTCACTGATTCTGTCACATTACATCGCATTTCATTTAAACTCCGATTGAATTATACCACATTTCGGTTACACTGAGACTAAATTATAACAACTCTGGATTAAATTCTTATTTATTTATACCAAGTTTCAGTTAAATTGCGACTCAATTATACCACATTTCGTATAAAATTAATTTAATTCTAATTATACCTCATTACGTTTAAATTGCGATTTAATTATACCATATCATGGTTAAATTGCGTTTTAATTATACCACGTTTCCATTAAATTTCTCTTAAATCATACCATGTTTCTGTTAAATTGTTTAATTATACAACGTTTCTGTTAAATTGCTCTTAAATTGTACAACAATTCTATTAATTTACTGTTTAATTATACCATATTTCTGTTAAACTACAATTTTATTATGTCCCATTTTGGTTAAATAGCGATGTAATTTTCCACGTTTCTGTTAAATTGCTGTTTAATTATGCCACGTTTCGGTTAAATTGATATTAAATTATACATTTCTGTTAAATTCTGTTTCCTTATACCACGTTTTGGTTAAATTGTGGTTGTATTATACCGTATTTTGGTTAAATTGCAATTTAATTTTACCAAGTTTCGGTTAAATTGCTGTTTAATTATTCGATGCTTTGTTAAAATTGCGATTAAATTATACCATATTTCGAGTAAATTGCAATTTCCTTATGGCGCATTTCGGTAAAATACGGTTTAATTATACCACATTAGGGTTAAATTGCGAGTTAATTATACCATTTTTCGGTTACACTTCTATTAAATTATACCACAACTCGGTTAAATTGCTGTTTTACTTATACCACTTTCGGTTAAATTGCTATTGACTTATACTATGTTTCTGTTGATTTGCTGTTTAATTATACCACGTCCCGTTTAAATTGCGATTGAATTATACCCCATTTTGATTAAATTGCAATTTGATTGTCGTATATTTTGGTTAAATTACTATGAAATTATACCACGTTTCGATGAAATAGCTGCATAATTATACTACGTTTTGGCTAAATTGCGATTAAATTATACCATATTTCTATTAAAGTGTTGTTTACTTATAACACATTTCAGTTAAATTGCGATTTAATTTACCACATTATGGTTAAATTGCGAGATAATTATACCATGTTTCCGTTAAATTTCTATTAAATTATACCAATATTGGGTTAAATCGCTGTTTGATTACACTACATTTTAGTTAAATCGCTATAGAATTGTACCACATTTCTGCTAAATTGCTTTTTATTTATACCACGTTTCTGCTAAACCATCGATTAAATAAAGTGTTCAGTTCAGAATTCCCTTTACATTACCCAGATCGATATATACCTGAGGAAGGTCGGAAGGGAAAACCGCCGAAGCGTTTTGACAATAACAACAAAGATGAGGGCAATACTCCGAATATAAAAAGTGTCAATAAAAAAAATATTGTCGGAATAGATTCGTTGGCTGATTTTGTTTAGTGGTATCTAAAGTATAGCAAAATTGGCGACATTGTCTATTTATAGTAAAATTAGCAACAATACATATTTATAGTGAAATTAGCAAGAATGCTTAATTATAG
>CAHIKZ030004759.1:450000-467500 GCA_903632075.3 Acanthosepion pharaonis | reverse complement strand
CGTGTTATTAATTGGTTTCCTTTTAAAGATAAATGCATATTTTAAAAAAATTAAATGCTTTTTGTGATGTCAACGAACACCTGTTGTCACTTTCGTAATGATCGTTGTAGTAGAGACTTTGAAATCGTAGATACAAACTGTAGTACATTCTCATACAGAAACCATATTTAGTCGCAAAAGACCTTTTTACCCAGTAGATTCTATTGATGTTGATATGTTGAAGGCTGTCCTGGATCTAGACACGATTGTCTTTCTTTTCCATTCTCGTAATAAAATCCATCTTTTACACCAGAAACCATATTTAGTCTGGATCTAGTCAAAAGACCTTTCAATTTTACCGCAAAAGATCAGATTCTATTGATGTTGATATGTTGAAGGATGTCCTGGATCTAGACATGATTGTCTTCTTTCCATTCTCGTAATAAATCCATCTTTACTCGCAAAACCATTTAACACCAGTAGATCTTTTAGAGTTGACCCGTTTTAAGGTTGTTCTGGATCTAGTCACGATTGCCTTTCTTTTGGATTCTCGTAATAAATCAATTTTACTCGCAAAAAGATCATTTTCCGCAGTAGATTCTATTGATGTTGATATGTTGAAGGATGTCCTGGATCTAGACATGATTGTCTTGCTTTTTCCATTCTCGTAATAAATCCATCTTTACTCGCAAAACCATTTAACACCAGTAGATCTTTTAGAGTTGACCCGTTTTAAGGTTGTTCTGGATCTAGTCACGATTGCCTTTTCTTTTTGATTCTCGTAATAAATCAATTTTACTCGCAAAAGATCATTTTTCCGCAGTAGATTCTATTGATGTTGATATGTTGAAGGATGTCCTGGATCTAGACATGATTGTCTTGCTTTTCCATTCTCGTAATAAATCCATCTTTACTCGCAAAAACCATTTAACACCAGTAGATCATTTAGAGTTGACCCGTTTTAAGGTTGTTCTGGATCTAGTCACGATTGCCTTTCTTTTGGATTCTCGTAATAAATCAATTTTACTCGTAAAAGATCATTTTTCCCCAGTAGATTCTATTGATGTTGATATGTCGAAGGATGTCCTGGATCTAGACACGATTGTCTTTCTTTTCCGTTCACGTAATAAATCTATCTTTACTCGCAAAACCATTTAACACCAGTAGATCTTTTTAGAGTTGACCCGTTTTAAGGTTGTTCTGGATCTAGTCACGATTGCCTTTCTTTTGGATTCTCGTAATAAATCAATTTTACTCGCAAAAGATCATTTTTCCCCAGTAGATTCTATTGATGTTGATATGTCGAAGGATGTCCTGGATCTAGACACGATTGTCTTTCTTTTCCATTCTCGTAATAAATCTATCTTTACTCGCAAAACCATTTAACACCAGTAGATCTTTTAGAGTTGACCCGTTTTTAAGGTTGTTCTGGATCTAGTCACGATTGCCTTTCTTTGGATTCTCGTAATAAATCAATTTTAATCGCAAAAGATCATTTTTCCCCAGTAGATTCTATTGATGTTATATGTCGAAGGATGTCCTGGATCTAGACACGATTGTCTTTCTTTTCCATTCTCGTAATAAATCTATTTTTACTCGCAAAAACCATTTAACACCAGTAGATCTTTTAGAGTTGACCCGTTTTAAGGTTGTTCTGGATCTAGTCACGATTGCCTTTCTTTTGGATTCTCGTAATAAATCAATTTTACTCGCAAAAGATCATTTTTTCCCAGTAGATTCTATTGATGTTGATATGTTGAAGGCTGTCCTGGATCTAGACACGATTGTCTTTCTTTTCCATTCTCGTAATAAATCCATCTTTACTCGCAAAAACCATTTAACACCAGTAGATCTTTTAGAGTTGACACGTTTTAAGGTTGTTCTGGATCTAGTCACGATTGCCTTTCTTTTGGATTCTCGTAATAAATCAATTTTACTCGCAAAAGATCATTTTTCCGCAGTAGATTCTATTGATGTTGATATGTTGAAGGATGTCCTGGATCTAGACATGATTGTCTTGCTTTTCCATTCGCGTAATAAATCCATCTTTACTCGCAAAAACCATTTAACACCAGTAGATCTTTTAGAGTTGACCCGTTTTAAGGTTGTTCTGGATCTAGTCACGATTGCCTTTCTTTTGGATTCTCGTAATAAATCAATTTTACTCGCAAAAGATCATTTTCCCCAGTAGATTCTATTGATGCTGATATGTTGAAGGATGTCCTGGATCTAGACACGATTGTCTTTCTTTTCCATTCTCGTAATAAATCCATCTTTACTGCAAAACCATTTTAACACCAGTAGATCTTTTTAGAGTTGACCCGTTTTAAGGTTGTTCTGGATCTAGTCACGATTGCCTTTCTTTTGGATTCTCGTAATAAATCAATTTTACTCGCAAAAGATCATTTTTCCGCAGTAGATTCTATTGATGTTGATATGTTGAAGGATGTCCTGGATCTAGACATGATTGTCTTGCTTTTCCATTCTCGTAATACATCCATCTTTACTCGCAAAAACCATTTAACACCAGTAGATCTTTTAGAGTTGACCCGTTTTAAGGTTGTTCTGGATCTAGTCACGATTGCCTTTCTTTTGGATTCTCGTAATAAATCAATTTTACTCGTAAAAGATCATTTTTCCCCAGGAGATTCTATTGATGTTGATATGTCGAAGGATGTACTGGATCTAGACACGATTGTCTTTCTTTTCCATTCACGTAATAAATCCATCTTTACTCGCAAAAACCATTTAACACCAGTAGATCTTTTAGAGTTGACCCGTTTTAAGGTTGTTCTGGATCTAGTCACGATTGCCTTTCTTTTGGATTCTCGTAATAAATCAATTTTAATCGCAAAAGATCATTTTTCCCCAGTAGATTCTATTGATGTTGATATGTCGAAGGATGTCCTGGATCTAGACACGATTGTCTTTCTTTTCCATTCTCGTAATAAATCTATCTTTACTCGCAAAAACCATTTAACACCAGTAGATCTTTTAGAGTTGACCCGTTTTAAGGTTGTTCTGGATCTAGTCACGATTGCCTTTCTTTTGGATTCTCGTAATAAATCAATTTTACTCGCAAAAAGATCATTTTCCCCAGTAGATTCTATTGATGTTGATATGTCGAAGGATGTCCTGGATCTAGACACGATTGTCTTTCTTTTCCATTCTCGTAATAAATCTATCTTTACTCGCAAAAACCATTTAACACCAGTAGATCTTTTAGAGTTGACCCGTTTTAAGGATATTCTGGATCTAGTCACGATTGCCTTTCTTTTGGTTTCTCGTAATAAATCAATTTTACTCGCAAAAGATCATTTTTCCCCAGTAGATTCTATTGATGTTGATATGTTGAAGGATGTCCTGGATCTAGACACGATTGTCTTTCTTTTCCATTCTCGTAATAAATCCATCTTTACTCGCAAAAACCATTTAACACCAGTAGATCTTTTAGAGTTGACCCGTTTTAAGGTTGTTCTGGATCTAGTCACGATTGCCTTTCTTTTGGATTCTCGTAATAAATCAATTTTACTCGCAAAAGATCATTTTTCCCCAGTAGATTCTATTGATGTTGATATGTCGAAGGATGTCCTGGATCTAGACACGATTGTCTTTCTTTTCCATTCTCGTAATAAATCTATCTTTACTCGCAAAAACCATTTAACACCAGTAGATCTTTTAGAGTTGACCCGTTTTAAGGTTATTCTGGATCTAGTCACGATTGCCTTTCTTTTGGTTTCTCGTAATAAATCAATTTTACTCGCAAAAGATCATTTTTCCCCAGTAGATTCTATTGATGTTGATATGTTGAAGGATGTCCTGGATCTAGACACGATTGTCTTTCTTTTCCATTCTCGTAATAAATCCATCTTTACTCGCAAAAACCATTTAACACCAGTAGATCTTTTAGAGTTGACCCGTTTTAAGGTTGTTCTGGATCTAGTCACGATTGCCTTTCTTTTGGATTCTCGTAATAAATCAATTTTACTCGCAAAAGATCATTTTTCCCCAGTAGATTCTATTGATGTTGATATGTTGAAGGCTGCCCTGGATCTAGACACGGTTGTCTTTCTTTTCCATTCTCATGATGAATCCATTTTTACTCCCAGAAACCATTTAACCCTAGCAGATCTTTTTGTTATGCTGAATACTGTCATTGCATTCGACACTTTTTTTGTTCAAGATTCTCGTAAGAAATCGATAATAACTTTCTTCATAGTCCTTGCTCTTTCTTAAGATCTTCTGAAGCCTACCTTCGTTTTGTGATGTCAACGAATACTCGTTGTTAATTTCGTAATGCTCGATGTAGTAGAGACTTTGTAATCACAGATACAACTGTAGTAACGCCGTTACACAATACTAGCATTAACACTCGCATTAATAGTACTTGCTCAATAATACTCGCTCGAATTTAACCACCGAATAGTGATCCGTTTAAGAGAAATATTATAGTGATTAGTATAGAGAAGAGCGATCCGAATAGTAATAGAGGATAGAATAGAAATGATGATCAATTAAACGTCACGATAATTCCCATATATATATATTTCGTTTGGATAAGTCTTGCTCTTATATACATCGTCTTTGTTATGTTGTATTGATAATGTAATATTTATGAATATGTCCTGAAGATGGTTTATTAGACTGAAACGTCCGACGTTGACATATTAACATTAAAACAGCATAATTGTATATAAGGATTTTTGTTTGTTTTTTTCCGTATATATATATATATATATATATATATATATATATATATTACCTTTACTATCACGTGATCTACTTATTCAAAATGAAATTACCTGCGTTTTCTCACATGTGAACTCTGTCCCAACTCCAATGTCTATAGCGACATCTTATTCCTATATAAATCTTGTTTGCCAGAATCTTATTAATGCTATTTGATTCGCATAAATATACTTTTAATCCGACATCTTTTTTCACTGCCTGGGGCATCATGCAATCTTAAGATATAAAATGACTTTTAATCCGGTAATTAATTCTGGAACATTTTTTCTTAATTTTTTTCCTTAAGGTTCTAAAAAAAAATAAGATGCGTTAAATGACTTGTGATGGCGAAAGAACAATTTTCCTTTACACTTCGAACATTTCTCTAATATTGTTCATCTTGGAACTTTAGCATTGGAAAATACGTCGATATCTCCGCTAGTCTGCTGGCATACACGCACGCCTGGTCGCTCAGTATTCGTCGAACCCAGAAGGAATCGACGGACGAGGGACGGGACTACCGTTCCGTGAGAGGCCAGTACGCACGAAAACATCAAAACACGCTTCGATTCGTGTTTCGAGCAAAGCTCGTGAAACTTAATCAACTCGCGTTCACAATGAAAGACGGACTGACCGCGGGCATTTGGGGGATTTCATTTTTATTGATTTATGAAAAGTTTCTCGGAAAATTCCATTTCATACATTCAAATTATAACTAACACAATCATCTGTTTTGGTTTTAAATACAACGTTTCGATACCTTTTTCGAACTTCCTCAGTGGCTTTGCTGCAATAAATATGTTTAATATGTTCTTCAATAAACTTAATGCCGAAAAATATCTTCTTTTTTTATTTGATAAATCGAAATATCTTTTTAGTCCAATCTACTATATTCTTTACTAATTTTAATGTAAAAAAGGATTTTATTTCTCCTTAATTATTAGAACCATTTTTTATCAAGCCAATACAGTAGAATCAAAGACAACCTGACTAAGAAGTCCTTCCGGATATGAAGAATTGGTTACAAATCCGGATATGAGGGATTTCGGATATGAGGTATTCCGAATATGAGGAATTCCGGATAAGAGGGATTCCAGATATGATGGCCACTATAATGAACAAGCTGATCACTGATGTTTCTTTATACAGTAGAATCCATAACAAACGGACTAAGAAGTCCTTCTGGATTTAAAGAATTGGTTGCAAATTCGGATATGAAGGATTCCGTTTATGAAGGGAACAAATTTTCGATTAATTATTCGGACAATTTTTTTTTTTATCAAGCCAATACAATAGAATCCCTGACAACCGAACTAAGAAGGCCTTCCGGATATGAGGAATTGGTTACAAAGTCCGGATATGAGGGGTTATATTTAGATTAAATTAAAAGAACTGAAATCAGGTTTAACATTTATTCTCAATATTTTATAGTAAACAAAATAAGCTAATGGTGAGTGAAATATAATGGAATTGATTTTAAGGAATAAGAAATAAATTATGTAACATTAATGAAAATTCATTAAATTAAGTCTGCCACGTATGCAAAACAAATAATGTAACGAGGATTTTTTAATCGCTGTTGCATAATGATTCTTTCTCTTCTAATGTCATTCTCAGAATTTTTCGCATTTCTTTTTGCTTTTGTTCTTAAAATTTCTTAAACGAAAGACACTTTTTATCCCTGCGTGCGTTATTGCAATCGTCATAGCTGAATGCTGGCTTTCTTTCCATAAAACTGACAGCCTTTTCAATAGCCTTTTCAAGTTCAGTCCAGGTTTCATCAGAATCATGTTTTTATTTCCTTCTTCATTGTGAACAGTGTGAACGCTGGAGAATAGTTTCTATGGAAGATTTTATATCATACAATGTTGACTTTTTGAACTCAGCCATTAGTTACAAGGAACTTTCACCAGCGTCTAGTCTGTTTAAATTTTCCACTTTTTGCGATAACTCCAAAATTGTACTTTTCCTCTTATTCTCATCATCTTTTCCACCAATACACGCCATTGGGGTGAAATAAGCATAAGCAATTATCCAAAGTAAATTTCCTGAAAAACAGCAATTTCTAATCAGTTACATATCACCCAAAGAGTTCAAATATACACATCAAAATCTTGTCCGGATATGAGGCACTCCGGAAATTAAGGATTCCGGATATGAGGGATTCCGGATATGAGGGATTCCGGATATGAGGGGTTCCGGATATGAGGGATTCCGGATATGAGAGATTCTGCTGTATATTGTTCAATAAAGTTAATAAAAAAACGTTTTCTATTTTTACTTAATAAATCGGATTATCTTTTTTATCAAGTCATTATATGGTTTAGCAGGCACAGTGGAATAATGGATAGTGGCTCGTTTTAAAGAATCGGAGAGCCAAATTCAAATTCCATTCGAATCCAATACATTCACTTACGTGCTAATACCATTGGTAATCCTCTTCTTCCTCCAGCTATGGGTAAATAGCAGGACAGGACGGGTTGACAATTGGTATACCGCAGAAAGAAATGGCGACCTACCGCGGGAAAATGTCAGTCATGTATCGAAAGATACATGATCGCCTAAGCGTGTATCACGCATGGCACATAACTTACTGTCTGACATTATATTGTTTAATAAAATTTTAAAACGTAATTTTATTAAAAAATTGAAAAACCGTTTTCGCCAACACTACATGTTGTTTAATAAATTTAAATATAAAAAAAAAATAGTAAAAATGTTTTAATCTTTACTTAATGTTATGGGACCTTACCCATAATAACATAATGGACTATTCCATACGTAATAAATACTGCAACTCAAGAGGAAGCAGAGAGTTCAGTCCGAAGTCGGGCGACCGGATGATCGTCTGATCGGTTGAACTCTCTGCCTTCGGGTAGGGAGGAACCCGATCGAGGCTACGCTGTAGGGCGGAGTCTCTTTCGGGGAGGTAAAGCGACCCTGAACCCGTTTATACGGGTTCAAAGGTTATATTTTTGGCCGAGCCCACGGGCTCGGAGATCCCACGTTAAACCGGCCTTGTGCCACATGTTGCCCTCGTAGGGGGGGGTGACTAAATACCGTTCCGTCTGAAGTCTGAGTTCGGTCTGAAGTCTAGAGTTCAGTCTGAAGTCTAGAGTTCAGTCTGAAGTCTGGAGTTCAGTCTGAAGTCTGGAGTGAAGTCCGTCAGGAGTCTGTCAGTCAGTCAGAGCGAGCGAGTCAGTCAGTCGAGTCAGAGGCAGTCCGAAACAGAGTTGCGTTCAGACAATTACTACTAAACCTGATTGTTCGTACTAACACTTTCTCTCTGTATATATTTCTGTTTTTAATAACTCTGTGTTATTCCATATCCGTGTTCGAGTTTTTTCTTTATTGGTTCTACCTTGGACTATCACCATGGTACAAGGAACCGGACCATAACATTTAAAAAAATCACGAAGATTTTGGTCAACCCAATATGTTGTTCAATAAATCAAAATCGAACAACATTTTTCGTCAAAACTAAATGTTACTTAATAAAGTTAAATTCAAAATAAACATGATAAAAATATTTTGACCTTTCACTTAATAAAATCGCAAAGATTTTCGTTAACCCATTATGTTGAACAACATGTTGGGTTGATAACTCATAAATCATCAAAAATCGAACATTTTTCGCCAACACTATACGTTGTTTAATAAAGTAAAATTCAAAATAAAAAATAATAAAATGTTTTGGTCTTTAATTAAAAAAATTGCAAAGATTTTCTTCAACCCAATATGTTGTTCAATAAATCATCAAAAAGAAGAAAAAATAATTTTAATTCATAAAATCGAAAGGTTTCTTTTCGACATCCAATAATATATCACGAAAATAGCGATAACATTTCCAAAACACGGTTTCATGCCTGTCAGAATCAGCGAAGTATTAAACAATCCCATTAGAAATATGGAAGCCGTCAAAAAGATACAATGCAGTGGATTCGTAGACAAGCTCTCCAGCTATTGAATCACAGAAAGAGTTTTCCCCATTATTAAGTCCTTCCTAAGGGGTAGTTCTATGAATGTAATTGTTAATGACCAGTCCTTCTATGAAGAGATTTGCTTCACGATCCCAAACTCTTCCTGTCTCATACAGTGACGTGTAAAAGCTATAGGAAACTACATAAAATTATTATATACCTTTATTTTCTTAAGAAGTCAAGATTATTTAGCAGGATGCTTTTATCAATATCGTCTGTGTACCCTGGGAAATGGAAAATAAGTTGTGGCCTTTTTGTAGGGGCCGTGTACAGAAAGATACAGGTTGAAGCAATGCAAAACTTTTGGGACAATAGAAAGATGATAATATTCAAATAAGTTATCAAAATCGAATATTTTTCTGCCAAGACTATATATTGTTTAATAAAGTTAAATTCAAAATAAAAATGAAAAAGAATTTTTTGATCTTTATTTAAATAAATCGCAAAACGTTTGGTCAAACCAATATGATGTTCAATAAATCATCAAAATCGAACATTTTTCGGCCAACATTATACGTTGTTTAATAAAGTAAAATTCTAAATAAAAATAATGTTGTGATCTTTAATTAAAAATATTGCAAGTATTTTCTTCAGCCCAATATGATGTTCAATAAATCAAAAAGAAGAAAAAATAATTTGAATTCATAAATCGAAAGGTTTCTTTTCGACATCCAATAATATATCACGAAAATAGCGATAACATCCCAGTCTATTTTCCAAAACTCGGTTTCAACTGCCATACCTACCAAAATCAGCGAGGTATTAGACAACAGAACATCACAACGATGATCCTATTAGATATATGGAAGCCGTTGAAAAGATACAATGCAGTGGTTTAGTAGACAAGCTCTCCAGCTATGAAACCACTGAAAGAGTTTTCCCCATTATCAAGTCCATCCTAAGGGGGAGGTCTATGAATGTAATTGTTAATGGTCAGTCCTTCCATAAAGAGATTTGCTTCCCAATCCCAAACCCTTCCTGCATTATACAGTAACGTGAAAAAGTTATGTATATTTATATTATATACTTTTATTTTATTAAGAATTCAAGATTGTTTAGCAGGACGCTTTTATCAGTATTGTCTGTGGACACTGGGAATTGGAATAAAATTTGTGGCCTTTTCGTAGGGGATGGTCACAGAAAGATACTGCTTCAATCAATGCAAAACTATTAAGATCATAGAAAGATGATAAAGTCATGATAATATTCAAATTCCTAAGTAGGAATTGTTCTGTATTATTAACGTTCCGATAATATGCCTTGACAATTTATTGTAGTTGCTTTTTTACACTAAAATCACAGTTAATTTTTTTTTCTATTTGTAAATCATTTCACCCCAAGCAAGGCGATAGTACCACTAAAACGAAAGGAGTTACAGAGAGTGAAAATGAAAGAGAAAACTGAGAATAGTTTGGATTGATGAAAGGACAAAAATGGAACAGGGTTCAAGGGGACAGAAGATGACGATTGACGTTGTAGTTAAATTTTTGAAGATTGTAGTTATGAGGGAAGCAAGAAATCGAAAGGGATTTCCTCAGCTGGGGCAGTGCGAGAAAAGAACACGCTAGAGTATAGGGGTGGTAGTATGTATCTAGTAGTATGCCTGGTCAGGATCGATTACATTAAAGACCCAACATTGGATTTTGTCAAGAATGTCGAGATCGATAGCAGGAACACCAGACCAGATATGGTAGCAGTATTCAATGCATGGACGAATGGTAAATTTACAAATGTGCAAGATGAATTCTGACAGAAAATATAATTCTGGTACGCCACATGACGTCGGTGAGAAAGTGACTGAAGTCGAGATGCCTGGTCAGGATCTATTACAAAAAAAACCCTTCATTGAGTTCTGTCAATAATCTTAAGATATACAGCAGGATCACCAGACCAGATATGGTAACAGTATTCAATGAATGGAGAATAATTGTAGAAAAGACAGCCGGAAGTCATGTTGGTGAGAAAGTGACTGAAGTCGATATGCCAGGTCAGGATTGATTACATTGCAGATCCTTCTTTGAATTTTGTCAATAATCTTGAGATATACAGCAGGAGCACCAGACCAGATATGGCAACAGTATTCAATGCATGGACGAATACTAGATTTATAAACATGCAAGATGGATACTGAGGGAAACAAATACTGGCGCGACACGTCAAGTCGGTGAGAAAGTAATTGAAGTCGAGATGCCTGGTCAGAATCGATTACATAAAAGACCCTTCATTAAGTTCTGTCAAGAATCTCGAGATGTGCAGCAGGAGCACCAGACCAGATATGGCAAAAGTATTCAATATACGTGCGAATAGTACATTTGTATATGTGCAAGTTGGATTCTTACGGAAAAAAATTTTAGCATGTCACGTCGTTGAGAAATTGATTGAAGTCGAGATGCCTGTTCAGCATCGATTGCATTAAAAGCCCCTCACTGGATTTTGTCAAGATTCTTGTGATGTGAAGCAGGAGCACTAGACCGGATATGGCAACAGTATTCAATGGACGGGCGAATGGTAGATTTCTAAATGTGCAAGATAGATTCTGAAACAAAGATGAAGGTTGTTATTTTGAAGGTAGAAATGGACAGAACAAGAGATACTCAGACGACGTAAAATTTCCAGAAACAGTTTCCAAACCATCGAAGACAAGTTTGGTATACATGGATATGTCTTAGGTGAAATTAAAACTGTAAGACCACAAAAGTCAAGAGTGATGAAAAAAAGGTTGTTAATGTCTGGGTGAGCCATGCAAAATTAACACCCACACAAGTGAGAATTGAATGTTATTAGAAAAGTACACGGAGTAATACAAGGTAGACGATGATGTGAATAAACATATAACATAGCAAAAACATTAGTCAGAAAAATAAATCCTAACAGAAGATTGAATTTGTCAAAATAACATCTAACATGGCATCCTGGAAATGGCAAAATGTATATGTTATGGGATCTTACCCATAATAATAATAATAATGGACTATTCCATACTTAATAAATACTGCGCCTCAGGAGTAGGCAAGAAGTCTGTCGCTCACTTCTGAACCGACAGTACGGTTGAACTCTCTGCCTTCGGGCGGAGAGGAACCCGAATGAGGCTACGCCGAGGGGCGGAGTCTCTTTCAGGGAGGTAAACCGGCCCTGAGCCCGTTTATACGGGTTCAATGGGCATATTTTTGGCCGAGCCCACGGGCTCGGAGATCTCACGTTAAAAAGGCCTTGTGCCACATGACGCCCTCGTTGGGGGGTGACTAAATATCTTCAGTTGTTAAAGTCGAGTCAGTAGTTCAATTCGAGTCAAGAGTTGAGTCAGAGGCAGTCCGAAACAGAGTCGCGTTCAGACAATTACTGCAAGACATTGGAATAGTGATACTGGTCGAGACTACATTGTTCTCTCTACTAAACCTGATTGTTCATACTAACACTTCTACTTCTCTGTAAATATTCCTGTTTGTACTATATCTGTGTTATTCCATACCTGTGTTCGAGTTCTTCTTTATTGGTTCTACCTTGGACTATCACCGTGGTACAAAGAACCGGACCATAACAGTATCATTTTTTTTTTTGTTTAATGCGAAATATCTCCTTCATCTGCTTTGTACTCTCAGGAAGTAGGCGATCTTCGTTTTACATAAATCACTGTCCCTTTCAGCTCCTAAAAAACCTTGCTTTCAGGGATTTTTTTTCTTCTAAGTCCTGTTCCGCCATCCATTTAGTTATACTCGTGAAGGAACTTATGCGTTGTTTTCCTCTTGCCAGCTATCTGTCCCGTGAATATCAGATTTTCCAAGCCGTCCTTCCATATTATGTGCCTCAGAATCCTCAACTGTCTCTTCCGGATGTTAAGTATTAGTTTCCTTTTTTCTTCAAAACTTCTTCGCCGCTCACATGTTCGCTCCGTGGTTTCCTCAACATGCTTCTGAAGGACCACATTTCTGTTGCTTCAGATCTCCTCTCCATCTTAGAACAGATCGTCCTGCACTCACTGCCAGACAGGAGGACTGGTATCACATAGCAGTTTAGTACCCAATTCCTTGTTACTAGCGAAATTTTCTTATTTCTTATTACTCAGCTTAGCTTTTGGAATGCTTCCTTGGCTATCCCGATATGCCATCGGATTTCAGTGCCATTCTTTGTTAAAACACTTCTCAGATATTTCCGCACGAGTTTGATTTAGGTACTTCCGATTTGCAATTCACACTTTGGGCGTAACATTCTTTTAACAACCAAGCATTCTGTCTTCTTGAAGTTGATGCAAAATAGAGCTGAATTCTAATGTAAGAGCATATGTAAGAAAGCTAATGACAGAAAGAAATAATTCAAGATACAACGTAATGATAGAGTTTGAATCAAAAGTGATGGTTGACAAAAAACTGGCAAAAGTTGATGGATATCTAAAGGACGAGAAATATATATACATTTATTACGATCTAATCTTTTGCTAAAAAGAGGGAGAGAAAATGTTCGGTGTGGCATTATTCCTTGCTATACATCACGTTCACGTTTGTTGTTGTTCAACTTTTGAAAGACAGGCTAGCGGAGATTGACCAACGAAGATTGACCAACGAAGATTGGCCAGCGAAGATTGGCCATCGGATATTGGCCAGCGGTGATTGACCAATGAAGATTGGTCAGCGAAGATTGGCCAGAAGATAGTGGCCGGTGGAGACTGACCAGCGAAAATTGGTCAGCGAAGATTGGCCAGCGGATAGTGGCCAGTGGAGATTGGCCAACGAAGATTGGTCAGCGAAGATTGGTCAGCGAAGATTGGCCATCGGATATTTGCCAGCGGAGATTGGCCAACGAAGATTGGTCAGCGAAGATTGGCCAGCGAAGATTGGCCATCGGATATTGGCCAGCGGTGATTGACCAACGAAGATTGGCCAGCAGATAGTGGTCAGTGGAGATTGGCCAACGAAGATTGGTCAGCAAAGATTGGTCAGCGAAGATTGGCCATCGGATATTTGCCAGCGGAGATTGGCCAACGAAGATTGGTCAGCGAAGATTAATAAGCGAAGATTGGCCAGCGAAGATTGGCCAGCGGTGATTGACTAACGAAGATTGACCAGCAGATAGTGGTCAGTGGAGATTGGCCAACGAAGATTGGTCAGCAAAGATTGGTCAGCGAAGATTGGCCATCGGATATTTGCCAGCGGAGATTGGCCAACGAAGATTGGTCAGCGAAGATTGGCCAGCGAAGATTGGCCAGCGATAATTGGCAAGCGGACATTAGCCAGCGGAAATTCGCCAGTAAACATTGGTCAGCAATGATTGGCCACGAAAATTGGCCAACGGAGATTGGCCAACGAAGATTGGCCAGCGGAGATTGGCCAGCGACGATTGGCCAGCGGATATTGGTCAGCGGAGATTGGCCAGCGGAGATTGGCCAGTGAAGATTGGCCAGCAATAATTGGCAAGCGGAGATTGGCCAGCGGAAATTCGCCAGCAAACATTGGTCAGCAAAGATTGGCCCACGAAAATTGGCCGGCGAAGATTAGCCAGCGGAGATTGGCCAACGAAGATTGGCCATCGGAGATTGGCCAGCGAAAATTGGCCAGCGACGATTGGCCAGCGGATATTGGTTAGAGGATATTGGCCAGCGGAGATTGACCAACGAAGATTGGCCAGCGAACATTGGCCAGCGGAGATTGGCCAGTGATAATTGGCAAGCGGAGATTGCCCAGCGAAGATATATATATATACAGCGTGGATCAAAAATACTTTTACAAACCTTTTGTTCCTCACACCAAAAAATCAGGCTGATATCAACCATGAAACATAGATAAGTAGAGGAGGACCAATTCCATGTCCTGTACGTTTTCCCCCACTCGACCTCAATCCTTTGGATTTCTATTTGTGAAGTCACCTAAAATAATTGGCTTATGTAGCAGACATTAAAAATACAGAATCGGTTCATCAACGTAGTATGGGGACTTGCTAAAACCATTCGCCACCCTGTGGGAGTATTTGAATGTGCCCACCAGTCAATGATCCGACGGATGCAGGACATTTTGAGCAGTTTTTTATGAGTTAGTGTGTTGAGGTACAAAGATAGCATTTCGATATATGTTTATATGGACCTTTCTCTTTGTTTTCGTGTCAGGAACCGATCCCCAAATGTTTTTAAACTATTTTTGATACTTGATACATCCTGTATATATATATATATATATATATATATATATATATACTGGGTGGAACAGTAACAGGTCAAAATCGTTTTGTCTCAGCCCAACTGTCTTCCAAACTGAGCAATGGTGAGAGGAAAACATTCAGACCTCACAGTAATGGTACCAAGAGTAATACCATGGCTTCCATCTTCAAAGTCCATTCAAGAACCACCAAGAGAAGTGGGAACAGTACAGGGGAAAACTAGATCAGGAGGTCACAACAGGAAGAGGGATCATCATTTCAACTTAGAGCTAAGGCGATCAATTAGAAAAGATCCAACATAAGACGTTTGGCACGTGAGAGTGGTGTTCCAGCTATGACATTTCAACGAACAATGACAAAGAATGAAAATGAAATCGTACGTGAAACCTGTGAGGCAACTGTGAGATTACTTTAGGACAGAAAGTTAGAAGGTTAGATAGGATGAAGATCATCTTGAATAAGTTGAAAAATGACCATGAAATACTAATAATAATATTAACTATAATATATATATATATATATATATATATATATATATATATATATATATACCAATACAAGTGTAGTTGTGACACGACTACATAGGGAGGACGTCCAAGCGTTTGGATTCGAGAATAAAACAGCATATACCCCCAAGGATTTTGAATCCGTCCTCCAGGAATAGCCAACTAACTAACAGTTCTGGTTCTGCTATTGCTGAACATTTACTAAATAGAAGGAAATGTGTGGAAAATTTTAGTGGTGACCGATTTATAATTTTATCTAGGTCCCACTCCACATTTCACCTGAAGGTTCTAGAGTCCTTGTATATCAGATGCCGTGAGCCTTCCCTTTATAAACAGAGTGAATGTTTGCTGGGTCTGAATATTATTGGACTATAGTTTCTTGAAATTTATATTTTTTTTCCCATTCGATTACATTCGTTAATTAAAAATTAATTTACACGCTTTTTAAATTCCCAGAATAAATAAAATTGATAAGTCCTGGGACGAAACCGGTTGTTTTTATTTTAGCTTTTGCTTTTAAAAATGCCTTATAAATATTGTGTTTTCCTATCTATTATTAAATTCTGTACCACGAAAAACTTATATATATATATATATATATATATATAGAGAGAGAGAGAGAGAGAGAGAGAGAGAACTTGGACAATTTTGCTGTTACACGATTTGGACAATTTTGCTGTTACACCAGGTACCCTGATCGTTCTTTGGGAACTACATTGCTCGTGTGTTAACAGCCAATCTTTCTGTCGGAAACAGCTTACTGTCCGTTGTTAATGAAATCGGCAACGTCTCACTTTCTTACAAAATCAAAGACGCATTGAATTCTTAACAATTTCCTCATCGTCTGTGGCTCCATCTCTTGTTAGCGACACGAAAGTCGAACAGACCGACAAATAATTAGTTCAGCCTTGTCAACCAATCAAGAATTGTGCGACATTTAATCAATGGCCATTCGACACTTACTTTAACTTTCACTTTCACTTTCACTAATACTGTCACATTGTCGTGTCAGGAGGAAGCTAGGAATTTGTCGGCTGAAGTCGGGGAGGTAACAGCAACAAAGAACGGACTTCTCAACGCAGAACAATATCCGGTGTTTCAGCCGGAAGTGCGTGGTAAACAGATTCCGGCATCAAGTTTAAGGCCCTGTAGAGTATCAATAATTTTGAGTCAATACACACACACGTATATATATATATATATATATATATATATATATATATATATATATATATATCAGTTAGTTTGCAAATGTCTATCATAAACTTTTCAAAATTTGCGTTCTCTCCT
Source organism: Acanthosepion pharaonis (assembly GCA_903632075.3). Taxonomy (NCBI): domain Eukaryota; kingdom Metazoa; phylum Mollusca; class Cephalopoda; order Sepiida; family Sepiidae; genus Acanthosepion; species Acanthosepion pharaonis. The sequence continues at coordinate 450,873 of CAHIKZ030004759.1, read as the reverse complement.
CCCCCTCTCTGCGTTTCACTCTCTCTCTACACTTTCCTGGGCATCACTCATACGCTTGCTCACTCTGTCTTTCGCTCTCAAACCGTTCGACTCTCTCTCTCTCCCCCATATATAGCATATATATATATATATATATATATATATATATATATATATATATAGTAAGGTACTGAAGGGTTTGGTAATCTGTGTGGATAATTCCAAAGAGAATTCAATGTACACCAGAGCAATTATTAATTAAATAATTAAGAAAGAGACAACCTTAAGGTTCCATGACTATAATTTATTTCACAAGAAAATATATTTCTCCTGGTTCATCAGGCAAGATCTCAAGTTACAAAGCAATATGTTATTTTCATTTTTAATACATGGTTTCTGGGGGTGTAGTTTTAGATTGATATAAGCTGAGAGAGGTGGTGGGAGGGTTATAGAATAGTCTATCTTGGAAATGAAATGTAGAGATAAGGTTGTTAAATGCTCTGTTTATAATAAACAGTATTTACCGGCCTGATTTTTTTTTAATTATAAACAGAGCATTTACTTAAATAGTTGTATCTATAAAAAGAACGTATAAACATAAAAAATGCCTTAAAATAATTGTCGGACTTTGTACATTTCATAATGTGTGACGTCATTTGTTTACATTTGGATTCGCATTTAGCAGATATGAATGTATGAGAGAAAATCTTGGCGAATTGTAGTTTAAAAACAGTATAATCGATCTTGCTAACCGTAAATGTCGTTAATACTGTTTATTATAAAGAGAATATTTTCTTAAATATTTGTATCTATAAAAAGAACGTATAAACATAAAAAAGTGTCTTAAAATAATTGTTGGTCTTTGTCCATTTCATATATATGCATATTCACTGA
>CAHIKZ030004759.1:317500-445000 GCA_903632075.3 Acanthosepion pharaonis | reverse complement strand
TAGTGTTTTTATTATTTTCATAATATTTTTTTCTTTCCTTTCGTTGATTTTGGAATCTTCCCAAAGAACAAATGGCGCTAAATTGTTTTGGTGCTTGTCTCAGATTTTAAATTGGATTTTTGAAGCCGTCTTCCCTTTTCTCTCTTTGAAAACTAACAACTTAATCAAAATAAGATAAGGAAAAAGAAACAATGGGTGCAGTCTTTTATTTTTTGGGTGGGTAGAGGGTGACGTTTGTCACAGATAAAATTTCAGTGATTGTTTTAGCGTAAAGTGTATTTGGTTTAAGTAGGGCAGATCTGTAGCCCAAACATACTGGCAAAAAGACTAGCCTGACTAAAAAGAAGGGAAAAAAAAGAAAAATTCTTATTACGAGTAAAGATCCAAAAATGTTTTAAAATATTAAACGTGGAACTGTTTCCTTTTAAGACGGAAGATATTCATAGAAAAAACGTGTCTTCTTTATTTCGAATGGACTGGTTTGCCGAGTAGTGTGAAATATCGGCTGCAGAGGGGATACCGTTAGTAAATAAATCCTGGGCCAAATTCGCAAGTATTTTCAGGAATACCACGAAAAATGGTAGACACTTTAGGATGGTGGCAGGTCTCAAAGTGTGAATCAGAATCTGTTTCTGTCAACGGGCCAAATATATAATTTCTATAATTGATGCACATCCTTGTGCAAATTAATTGAAACAACCGCTTTAGTCCCCTTTATTTCACGATACGGCCAGTTTTAGACCCGCGGAAGGACAAGGATGTAATAGTTTTCTATTTTTCCATCAAATTAGGTCGTTTGCAATGGTGTGCAATAATATCAATCTATTTTCGAAAGATAGATAGATAGATAGATAGATATGAATAAACTGAGATAAACAGGTACAGCCTTGTGCACATTAATTGAAACAACCGCTTTAGTTTCATTTCTTTCACCATACGGCCAGTGATAGGGTGTAATCGATTTCTATTTTTTCCTCAGATTAGGTCATTTGCAGTGGTGTGCAGTAATATGAATCTATTTTAGATAGATAGATAGATAGATAGATAGATAGATATACAGACAGACAGACAGATAGATAGATATGAATAAACTGAGATTGATAGATACACCCTTGTGCAAATTAATTAAAACAACCGCTTTAGTTTCCTTTCTTTCACCATACAGTCAGTTTTAGACCCACTGGAGTGACAAGGAGTATGCTATTTCTATTTTCTCCTCAGATTAGGTCATTTGCAGTGGAGTGCAGTAATATGAATCTATTTTCGATAGAAAAGGAATATAAGAATCAATTAATTTGCACAAGGTTGGAGATAGATAGATAGATAGATAGATAGATAGATAGATAGATAGATAGATAGATAGATAGATTGATTGGCGCGGAAACTCTCCTGTTTTATGTCCAATCCAGAATCTGTGGTCAATCTGCAAGGAATGACTTTGTGGAATGGACATACGAAGTATTAACATGTGCACTGGGACATGTTTCTTTCGAAAAATACAGAAATAATAAATAAATAATAACGGAATTATTCGTTTTGTTTCAGTTAATTTGGACAAAGGGTGTAGATAGATAGATGGAAAATACGAAAAAGAAAGTAAATAATAACGCAATTTGTTTTGTTTCAGTTAATTTGGACAAAGGGTGTAGATAGATAGATGGAAAATACGAAAAAGAAAGTAAATAATAACGCAATTTGTTTTGTTTCAGTTAATTTGGACAAGGGTGTAGGGTCAATTGTATCGTATCTGGAGGTAAGTCTTTATAGCGGACAAATATTTTACAAAATATATGGCATAAGCCGTCATTGTTTTTGATTGCCTTTTTCCAGACACGATTCGACATGCAAAAAAAAAAAAAAAATGCAATAGCTTTTCATTAAATTTTTAATATGGCTCACTCGCAGTTTCAAAGGAAGAAGTGTCTCTCCTCAAAAAGAAAAATCAGTCAACGTCATAGGATGATAGCATGCTATAGATCCTACGTCAGAATTTTTCTTCTTCATGTTAGATAACATATTGAAGGTTAAGGTGAAGGTATCCAATATTACAGCGGTCCAATTGAGCGCCTGTCGAAAAATTCAGGTATTTCTAAATCATAATGCATGTCCTAAATAAATAATGATCCCATGACAGGATACATCCTCCGTTTCGCAGCTTCTGTATTTAATGCTGCTTCATGTCTATTCAGACTCTTCATCAGAAAAATCTCTGAGGATAATGCTGGCTTATGTAATGCCAGCAGCAGACAGAACTGACATCGTCTCTATGCATACAAGCACATAGAGAATTGGTAATAATTTCGAATTAAATCAATTTGATTAGAAGAGAAATTAATTTATTTATGATGAAAATGTAGAGAAAATGCGCGGAAAGGTTAAATTATTTTAAGGCGAAAATGTATTGAAGATAGGATAAAGAAGGACGTAAAGGCAAATATATATTGGAAGTATAAAAAAAAAGACACTAATTCATAAAGGAAAAAAATATTGAAAGTATACTAAAAAAGACATTCCTTTATTAAGGCGAATATGTATTGAAACTGAAAAATAGAGAGACAAATTCATAGTGGGGAAAATTTATTGAAAGTATACTAAAAAGAGACATTCATTGATGAAGGCACCATGATGAATTTGTATCTCTTTTTTCGTTCACTTTCAATACATATTCGCCTTAATAAATTAATCTCTTTTTAGTATACTTTCTCTAAATTTTCGCGATTATGAATTTGTCTCTGTTTTTTCGTTCACTTTCAATATATATTGCCTTTACGTCCTTTTATTGTTCCAATATTTTTCTATTAATAATCTGATATCCTTTGTACACTTAGAAAAAGATTGTATTTCGTATTCTAAATTAATTTTTTGTAACATTTGTGTTTCACAGGCTTTACAGCATATTAACATATTGGTTATTCGAAAACGCCTGTCTTCACTTGGCGTTTTCTGTTTTACAGCATATCTTCCTTTATTATGATTATTATTATTAGGTTGGTGCAAAAATAATGACGTAATAATGTCGTTTTTTGATGTTAAAAAATACGTAACAAAACGACATTATTACGTCATTATTTTGCACCAACCTAATATTTCAGGGATGATTTCGCCCCTGCGACAATTTTGGTAAATATTACTGTACAAATGAGATGTCAGTGTTATTTTCATATTTGGTTCATTTAGACGACAAATTATCCCTCGCCCCCTGTATACCTATTCAAATGAGATGCCAGTGTTATTTTCATTTCGGCCTCATTTCGACGACAATTTATCCCTCGCCCCCTGTCTATCTGTTCAAATGAGATGCCAGTGTTATTTTCATTTCGGCCTCATGTAGAAGACAATTTATCCCTCGCCCCCTGTATATCTGTTCAAATGAGATGCCATTGTTATTTTCATTTCGGCCACATTTAGACGACAATTTATCTCTCGCCCCCTGTATATCTGTTCAAATGAGATGCCAGTGTTATTTTCATTTCGGCCTCGTTTAGACGACAATTAATCCCTCGCCCCTGTATATCTGTTCAAATGAGATGTCAGTGTTATTTTCATTTCATTTCGGCCTTATTTAAACGACAATTTATCCTCGCCCCCCCTGTATATCTGTTCAAATGAGATGCCAGTGTTATTTTCATTTCGGCCTCATTTAGACGACAATTTATCCCTTGCCCCCTGTATATCTGTTCAAATGAGATGCCAGTGTTATTTTCATTTCGGCCTCATTTAGACGACAATTTATCCCTCGCCCCCTGTATATCTGTTCAAATGAGATGCCAGTGTTATTTTCATTTCGGCCTCATTTAGACGTTATTTTCCTCAATTTATGCCATGCCCCCGACAATTTATCCTATCTGTTCAAATGAGATGCCAGTGTTATTTTCATTTCGGCCTCATTTAGACGACAATTTATCCCTCGCCCCCCTGTCTATCTGTTCAAATGAGATGCCAGTGTTATTTTCATTTCGGCCTCATTTAGACGACAATTTATCCCTCGCCCCTGTATATCTGTTCAAATGAGATGCCAGTGTTATTTTCATTTCGGCCTCATTTAGACGACAATTTATCCCTCGCCCCCTGTATATCTGTTCAAATGAGATGCCAGTGTTATTTTTTCATTTCGACAATTTATCCTCATTTCGACGACAATTGTTATCCCTCGCCCCTGTATATCTGTTCAAATGAGATGCCAGTGTTATTTTCATTTTCGGCCTCATTTAGACGACAATTTATCCCAAGCCCCTGTATATCTGTTCAAATGAGATGCCAGTGTTATTTTCATTTCGGCCTCATTTAGACGATTTTCGGCCTATTTAGACGACAATTTATCCTCGCCCCTGTATATCTGTTCAAATGAGATGCCAGTGTTATTTTCATTTCGGCCTCATTTAGACGACAATTTATCCTCGCCCCCTATATCTGTTCAAATGAGATGCCAGTGTTATTTTCATTTCGGCCTCATTTAGACGACAATTTATCCCTCCCCCTGTATATCTGTTCAAATGAGATGCCAGTGTTATTTTCATTTCGGCCTCATTTAGACGACAATTTATCCCTCGCCCCTGTATATCTGTTCAAATGAGATGCCAGTGTTATTTTCATTTTTTACCTCATTTAGACGACAATTTATCCCTCCCCCTGTATATCTGTTCAAATGAGATGCCAGTGTTATTTTTTATTTCGGCCTCATTTTAGACGACAATTTATCCCTCGCACCCTGTATATCTGTTCAAATGAGATGCCAGTGTTATTTTCATTTCGGTCTCATTTAGACGACAATTTATCCTCGCCCCCTGTATATCTGTTCAAATGAGATGCCACTGTTATTTTCATTTCGGCCTCATTTAGACGACAATTTATCCCTCGCACCCTGTATATCCGTTCAAATGAGATGCCAGTGTTATTTTCATTTTCGGCCTCATTTAGACGACAATTTATCCCTCGTTCCCCAGTGTATATCTGTTCAAATGAGATGCCAGTGTTATTTTCATTTCGGCCTCATTTAGACGACAATTTATCCCTCGCCCCCTGTATATCTGTTCAAATGAGATGCCAGTGTTATTTTCATTTCGGCCTCATTTTAGACGACAATTTATCCTCGCCCCTGTATATCTGTTCAAATGAGATGCCAGTGTTATTTTCATTTCGGCCTCATTTAGACGACAATTTATCCCTCGCCCCCTGTATTTCTGTTCAAATGAGATGCCAGTGTTATTTTCATTTCGGCCTCATTTAGACGACAATTTATCCCTCGCCCCCTGTATATCTGTTCAAATGAGATGCCAGTGTTATTTTCATTTCGGCCTCATTTAGACGACAATTTATCCTCGCCCCCTGTATATCTGTTCAAATGAGATGCCAGTGTTATTTTCATTTCGGCCTCATTTAGACGACAATTTATCCCTCGCCCCTGTATATCTGTTCAAATGAGATGCCAGTGTTATTTTTCATTTCGGCCTCATTTAGACGACAATTTATCCCTCGCCCCTGTATATCTGTTCAAATGAGATGCCAGTGTTATTTTCATTTCGGCCTCATTTAGACGACAATTTATCCCTCGCCCCTGTATATCTGTTCAAATGAGATGCCAGTGTTATTTTCATTATTTTCATTTCGGCCCCATTTAGACGACAATTTATCCCTCGCCCCCTGTATATCTGTTCAAATGAGATGCCAGTGTTATTTTCATTTCGGCCTCATTTAGACGACAATTTATCCCTCGCCCCTGTATATCTGTTCAAATGAGATGCCAGTGTTATTTTCATTTCGGCCTCATTTAGACGACAATTTATCCCTCGCCCCCTGTATATCTGTTCAAATGAGATGCCAGTGTTATTTTCATTTCGGCCTCATTTAGACGACAATTTATCCCTCGCCCCTGTATATCTGTTCAAATGAGATGCCAGTGTTATTTTCATTTCGGCCTCATTTTTCAGACGACAATTTATCCCTCGCCCCCTGTATATCTGTTCAAATGAGATGCCAGTGTTATTTTCATTTCGGCCTCATTTAGACGACAATTTATCCCTCGCCCCCTGTATATCTGTTCAAATGAGATGCCAGTGTTATTTTCATTTCGGCCTCATTTAGACGACAATTTATCCTCGCCCCTGTATATCTGTTCAAATGAGATGCCAGTGTTATTTTCATTTCATTTAGACGCCCTCATTTAGACGACAATTTTATCCCTCGCCCCTGTATATCTGTTCAAATGAGATGCCAGTGTTATTTTCATTTCGGCCTCATTTAGACGACAATTTATCCTCGCCCCCTGTATATCTGTTCAAATGAGATGCCAGTGTTATTTTTTTCATTTCGGCCCCTCATTTGTTCAGACGACAATTTATCCCCAGTGTTATTTTCATTTCCCCTGTGTATATCTGTTCAAATGAGATGCCAGTGTTATTTTCATTTCGGCCTCATTTAGACGACAATTTATCCCTCGCCCCCTGTATATCTGTTCAAATGAGATGCCAGTGTTATTTTCATTTTGGCCTTATTTAGACGACAATTTATCCCTCGCCCCCTGTATATCTGTTCAAATGAGATGCCAGTGTTATTTTCATTTCGGCCTCATTTAGACGACAATTTATCCCTCGCCCCCTGTATATCTGTTCAAATGAGATGCCAGTGTTATTTTCATTTCGGCCTCATTTAGACGACAATTTATCCCTCGCCCCCTGTATATCTGTTCAAATGAGATGCCAGTGTTATTTTCATTTCGGCCTCATTTAGACGACAATTTATCCCTCGCCCCTGTATATCTGTTCAAATGAGATGCCAGTGTTATTTTCATTTCGGCCCTCATTTAGACGACAATTTATCCCTCGCCCCCTGTATATCTGTTCAAATGAGATGCCAGTGTTATTTTCATTTCGGCCTCATTTAGACGACAATTGTATCCCAAATCCAGCCCCCTGTATATCTGTTCAAATGAGATGCCAGTGTTATTTTCATTTCGGCCTCATTTAGACGACAATTTATCCCTCGCCCCTGTATATCTGTTCAAATGAGATGCCAGTGTTATTTTCATTTCGGCCTCATTTAGACGACAATTTATCCCTCGCCCCCTGTATATCTGTTCAAATGAGATGCCAGTGTTATTTTCATTTTTTCGGCCTCATTTAGACGACAATTTATCCCTCGCCCCTGTATATCTGTTCAAATGAGATGCCAGTGTTATTTTCATTTCGGCCTCATTTAGACGACAATTTATCCCTCGCCCCCTGTATATCTGTTCAAATGAGATGCCAGTGTTATTTTCATTTCGGCCTCATTTAGACGACAATTTATCCTCGCCCCCTGTATATCTGTTCAAATGAGATGCCAGTTTTATTTTCATTTCGGCCTCATTTAGACGACAATTTATCCCTCGCCCCTGTATATCTGTTCAAATGAGATGCCAGTGTTATTTTCATTTCGGCCTCATTTAGACGACAATTTATCCCTCGCCCCTGTATATCTGTTCAAATGAGATGCCAGTGTTATTTTCATTTCGGCCTCATTTAGACGACAATTTATCCCTCGCCCCTGTATATCTGTTCAAATGAGATGCCAGTGTTATTTTCATTTCGGCCTCATTTAGACGACAATTTATCCCTCGCCCCCTGTATATCTGTTCAAATGAGATGCCAGTGTTATTTTCATTTCGGCCTCATTTAGACGACAATTTATCCCTCGCCCCTGTATATCTGTTCAAATGAGATGCCAGTGTTTTTTTCATTTCGGCAATTTTCATTTAGACGACAATTTATCCCTCGCCCCCTGTATATCTGTTCAAATGAGATGCCAGTGTTATTTTCATTTCGGCCTCATTTAGACGACAATTTATCCTCGCCCCCCTGTATATCTGTTCAAATGAGATGCCAGTGTTATTTTCATTTCGGCCTCATTTAGACGACAATTTATCCCTCGCCCCCTGTATATCTGTTCAAATGAGATGCCAGTGTTATTTTCATTTTCGGCCTCATTTAGACGACAATTTATCCCTCGCCCCCATGTATATCTGTTCAAATGAGATGCCAGTGTTATTTTCATTTCGGCCTCATTTAGACGACAATTTATCCCTCGCCCCCTGTATATCTGTTCAAATGAGATGCCAGTGTTATTTTCATTTCGGCCTCATTTAGACGACAATTTATCCCTCGCCCCCTGTATATCTGTTCAAATGAGATGCCAGTGTTATTTTCAAATGAGATGCGGCCTTCATTTAGACGACAATTTATCCCTCGCCCCCTGTATATCTGTTCAAATGAGATGCCAGTGTTATTTTTTCATTTCGGCCTCATTTAGACGACAATTTATCCCTCGCCCCTGTATATCTGTTCAAATGAGATGCCAGTGTTATTTTCATTTCGGCCTCATTTAGACGACAATTTATCCTCTCTGTTCTGTATATCTGTTCAAATGAGATGCCAGTGTTATTTTCATTTCGGCCTCATTTAGACGACAATTTATCCCTCGCCCCCTGTATATCTGTTCAAATGAGATGCCAGTGTTATTTTCATTTCGGCCTCATTTAGACGACAATTTATCCCTCGCCCCCAAATGTATATCTGTTCAAATGAGATGCCAGTGTTATTTTCATTTCGGCCTCATTTAGACGACAATTTATCCCTCGCCCCCCTGTATATCTGTTCAAATGAGATGCCAGTGTTATTTTCATTTCGGCCTCATTTAGACGACAATTTATCCCTCGCCCCCTGTATATCTGTTCAAATGAGATGCCAGTGTTATTTTCATTTCGGCCTCATTTAGACGACAATTTATCCCTCGCCCCTGTATATCTGTTCAAATGAGATGCCAGTGTTATTTTTTCATTTCGGCCTCATTTAGACGACAATTTATCCCTCGCCCCTGTATATCTGTTCAAATGAGATGCCAGTGTTATTTTCATTTCGGCCTCATTTAGACGACAATTTATCCCTCGCCCCTGTATATCTGTTCAAATGAGATGCCAGTGTTATTTTCATTTCGGCCTCATTTAGACGACAATTTATCCCTCGCCCCTGTATATCTGTTCAAATGAGATGCCAGTGTTATTTTCATTTCGGCCTCATTTAGACGACAATTTATCCCTCGCCCCCTGTATATCTGTATATCTGTTCAAATTTCATGCCATTTAGTGTTATTTTCCCTTCGGCCCATTTTAGACGACAATTTATCCCTGTATCTGTTCAAATGAGATGCCAGTGTTATTTTCATTTCGGCCTCATTTAGACAACAATTTATCCCTCGCCCCCTGTGTATCTGATCAAATGAGATGCCAGTGTTATTTTTCATTTCGGCCTCATTTAGACGACAATTTATCCCTCGCCCCTGTATATCTGTTCAAATGAGATGAGATGCCATTGTTATTTTCAATTCGGCCCTCCCCTTTATCTGTTCGACATGCCAGTTTATCCCTCGCCCCTTTAGATCTGTTCAAATGAGAAATGCCAGTGTTATTTTTTTCATTTCGGCCTCATTTAGACGACAATTTATCCCTCGCCCCTGTATATCTGTTCAAATGAGATGCCAGTGTTATTTTCATTTCGGCCTCATTTAGACGACAATTTATCCCTCGCCCCTGTATATCTGTTCAAATGAGATGCCAGTGTTATTTTCATTTCGGCCTCACTTAGACGACAATTTATCCCTCTCCCCCTTTATATCTGTTCAAATGAGATGCCAGTGTTATTTTCATTTCGGCCTCATTTAGACGACAATTTATCCCTGGACCCTGTATATCTGTTCAAATGAGATGCCAGTGTTATTTTCATTTCGGCCTCATTTAGACGACAATTTATCCCTCTCCCCCTGTATATCTGTTCAAATGAGATGCCAGTGTTATTTTCATTTCGGCCTCATTTAGACGACAATTTATCCCTCGCCCCCTGTATATCTGTTCAAATGAGATGCCAGTGTTATTTTCATTTCGGCCTCATTTCAAATGACAATTTATCCCTCGCCCCCTGTATATCTGTTCAAATGAGATGCCAGTGTTATTTTTTCGGCATTTCGGCCTCATTTGTTCAAATGACGACAATTTATCCCTTTATCCCCGTTGTATATCTGTTCAAATGAGATGCCAGTGTTATTTTCATTTCGGCCTCATTTAGACGACAATTTATCCCTCGCCCCTGTATATCTGTTCAAATGAGATGCCAGTGTTATTTTCATTTCGGCCTCATTTAGACGACAATTTATCCCTCGCCCCTGTATATCTGTTCAAATGAGATGCCAATGTTATTTTCATTTCGGCCTCATTTAGACGACAATTTATCCCTCGCCCCCTGTATATCTGTTCAAATGAGATGCCAGTGTTATTTTCATTTCGGCCTCATTTAGACGACAATTTATCCCTCGCCCCTGTATATCTGTTCAAATGAGATGCCAGTGTTATTTTCATTTCGGCCTCATTTAGACGACAATTTATCCCTCGCCCCCTGTATATCTGTTCAAATGAGATGCCAGTGTTATTTTCATTTCGGCCTCATTTAGACGACAATTTATCCCTCGCCCCTGTATATCTGTTCAAATGAGATGCCAGTGTTATTTTTTTTCGGCCTCATTTAGACGACAATTTATCCCTCGCCCCTGTATATCTGTTCAAATGAGATGCCAGTGTTATTTTCATTTCGGCCTCATTTAGACGACAATTTATCCCTCGCCCCTGTATATCTGTTCAAATGAGATGCCAGTGTTATTTTCATTTCGGCCTCATTTAGACGATTTAATTTATCCCCAGTCGCCCTCATTTAGACGACAATGTATATCTGTTCAAATGAGATGCCAGTGTTATTTTCATTTCGGCCTCATTTAGACGACAATTTATCCCTCGCCCCTGTATATCTGTTCAAATGAGATGCCAGTGTTATTTTCATTTCGGCCTCATTTAGACGACAATTTATCCTCGCCCCCTGTATATCTGTTCAAATGAGATGCCAGTGTTATTTTCATTTCGGCCTCATTTAGACGACAATTTATCCCTCGCCCCCTGTATATCTGTTCAAATGAGATGCCAGTGTTATTTTCATTTCGGCCTCATTTAGACGACAATTTATCCCTCGCCCCTGTATATCTGTTCAAATGAGATGCCAGTGTTATTTTCATTTCGGCCTCATTTTAGACGACAATTTATCCCTCGCCCCCTGTATATCTGTTCAAATGAGATGCCAGTGTTATTTTCATTTCGGCCTCATTTAGACGACAATTTATCCCTCGCCCCTGTATATCTGTTCAAATGAGATGCCAGTGTTATTTTTTTATTTCGGCCTCATTTAGACGACAATTTATCCCTCTCGCCCCTGTATATCTGTTCAAATGAGATGCCAGTGTTATTTTCATTTCGGCCTCATTTAGACGACAATTTATCCCTCGCCCCTGTATATCTGTTCAAATGAGATGCCAGTGTTATTTTCATTTCGGCCTCATTTAGACGACAATTTATCCCTCGCCCCTGTATATTCTGTTCCCAATGTTATTTTCAAATTTCGTCTTTATCCCTCGCCCCTTCTGTTCAAATGAGATGCCAGTGTTATTTTCATTTCGGCCTCATTTAGACGACAATTTATCCCTCGCCCCCTGTATATCTGTTCAAATGAGATGCCAGTGTTATTTTCATTTCGGCCTCATTTAGACGACAATTTATCCCTCGCCCCCTGTATATCTGTTCAAATGAGATGCCAGTGTTATTTTCATTTCGGCCTCATTTAGACGACAATTTATCCCTCGCCCCCTGTATATCTGTTCAAATGAGATGCCAGTGTTATTTTCATTTCGGCCTCATTTAGACGACAATTTATCCCTCGCCCCTGTGTATATCTGTTCAAATGAGATGCCAGTGTTATTTTCATTTCGGCCTCATTTAGACGACAATTTATCCCTCGCCCCCTGTATATCTGTTCAAATGAGATGCCAGTGTTATTTTCATTTCGGCCTCATTTCAGACGACAATTTATCCCTCGCCCCTGTATATCTGTTCAAATGAGATGCCAGTGTTATTTTCATTTCGGCCTCATTTAGACGACAATTTATCCCTCGCCCCCTGTATATCTGTTCAAATGAGATGCCAGTGTTATTTTCATTTCGGCCTCATTTAGACGACAATTTATCCTCGCCCCCTGTATATCTGTTCAAATGAGATGCCAGTGTTATTTTCATTTCGGCCTCATTTAGACGACAATTTATCCTCGCCCCCTGTATATCTGTTCAAATGAGATGCCAGTTTTCATTTCGTTATTTTCATTTCGGCCTCATTTAGACGACAATTTATCCCCTCGCCCCTGTATATCTGTTCAAATGAGATGCCAGTGTTATTTTTTATTTCGGCCTCATTTAGACGACAATTTATCCCTCGCCCCCTGTATATCTGTTCAAATGAGATGCCAGTGTTATTTTCATTTCGGCCTCATTTAGACGACAATTTATCCCGCCCCCCTGTATATCTGTTCAAATGAGATGCCAGTGTTATTTTCATTTCGGCCTCATTTAGACGACAATTTATCCCTCGCCCCTGTATATCTGTTCAAATGAGATGCCAGTGTTATTTTCATTTCGGCCCTCATTTAGACGTTCACAATTTTTCATCCTCATTTAGACGACAATTTATCCCTCCCCCTGTATATCTGTTCAAATGAGATGCCAGTGTTATTTTTTCGGCATTTCCCTCGCCTCATTTAGACGACAATTTATCCCTCGCCCCTGTATATCTGTTCAAATGAGATGCCAGTGTTATTTTCATTTCGGCCTCATTTAGACGACAATTTATCCCTCGCCCCTGTATATCTGTTCAAATGAGATGCCAGTGTTATTTTCATTTCGGCCTCATTTAGACGACAATTTATCCCTCGCCCCCTGTATATCTGTTCAAATGAGATGCCAGTGTTATTTTCATTTCGGCCTCATTTAGACGACAATTTATCCCTCGCCCCTGTATATCTGTTCAAATGAGATTCAAAGTGTTTTCATTCATTTCGGCCTCATTTAGACGACAATTTATCCCTCGCCCCCTGTATATCTGTTCAAATGAGATGCCAGTGTTATTTTCATTTCGGCCTCATTTAGACGACAATTTATCCCTCGCCCCTGTATATCTGTTCAAATGAGATGCCAGTGTTATTTTCATTTCGGCCTCATTTAGACGACAATTTATCCCTCGCCCCTGTATATCTGTTCAAATGAGATGCCAGTGTTATTTTCATTTCGGCCTCATTTAGACGACAATTTATCCCTCCCCCTGTATATCTGTTCAAATGAGATGCCAGTGTTATTTTCATTTCGGCCTCATTTAGACGACAATTTATCCCTCGCCCCCTGTATATCTGTTCAAATGAGATGCCAGTGTTATTTTCATTTCGGCCTCATTTAGACGACAATTTATCCTCGCCCCTGTATATCTGTTCAAATGAGATGCCAGTGTTATTTTCATTTCGGCCTCATTTAGACGACAATTTATCCCTCGCCCCCTGTATATCTGTTCAAATGAGATGCCAGTGTTATTTTCATTTCGGCCTCATTTAGACGACAATTTATCCCTCGCCCCTGTATATCTGTTCAAATGAGATGCCAGTGTTATTTTCATTTCGGCCTCATTTAGACGACAATTTATCCCTCGCCCCCTGTATATCTGTTCTGTTCAAATGAGATGCCAGTGTTATTTTCATTTCGGCCTCATTTAGACGACAATTTATCCCTCGCCCCCTGTATATCTGTTCAAATGAGATGCCAGTGTTATTTTCATTTCGGCCTCATTTAGACGACAATTTATCCCTCGCCCCTGTATATCTGTTCAAATGAGATGCCAGTGTTATTTTCATTTCGGCCTCATTTAGACGACAATTTATCCCTCGCCCCTGTATATCTGTTCAAATGAGATGCCAGTGTTATTTTCATTTCGGCCTCATTTAGACGACAATTTATCCCTCGCCCCTGTATATCTGTTCAAATGAGATGCCAGTGTTATTTTCATTTCGGCCTCATTTAGACGACAATTTATCCCTCGCCCCTGTATATCTGTTCAAATGAGATGCCAGTGTTATTTTCATTTTCGGCCTCATTTAGACGACAATTTATCCCTCGCCCCTGTATATCTGTTCAAATGAGATGCCAGTGTTATTTTCATTTCGGCCTCATTTAGACGACAATTTATCCCTCGCCCCCTGTATATCTGTTCAAATGAGATGCCAGTGTTATTTTCATTTCGGCCTCATTTAGACGACAATTTATCCCTCGCCCCTGTATATCTGTTCAAATGAGATGCCAGTGTTATTTTCATTTCGGCCTCATTTAGACGACAATTTATCCCTCGCCCCTGTATATCTGTTCAAATGAGATGCCAGTGTTATTTTCATTTTCGGCCTCATTTAGACGACAATTTATCCCTCGCCCTGTATATCTGTTCAAATGAGATGCCAGTGTTATTTTCATTTCGGCCTCATTTAGACGACAATTTATCCCTCGCCCCTGTATATATCTGTTCAAATGAGATGCCAGTGTTATTTTCATTTCGGCCTCATTTAGACGACAATTTATCCCTCGCCCCCTGTATATCTGTTCAAATGAGATGCCAGTGTTATTTTCATTTCGGCCTTTTAGACGACAATTTATCCCTCGCCCCTTTAGATGCCAATTTTCATTTCCCTCATTTAGACGACAATTTATCCCTGTATATCTGTTCAAATGAGATGCCAGTGTTATTTTCATTTCGGCCTCATTTAGACGACAATTTATCCCTCGCCCCCTGTATATCTGTTCAAATGAGATGCCAGTGTTATTTTCATTTCGGCCTCATTTAGACTACAATTTATCCCTCGCCCACTGTATATCTGTTTTTCAATGAGATGCCAGTGTTATTTTCATTTCGGCCTCATTTAGACGACAATTTATCCCTCTCCCCTGTATATCTGTTCAAATGAGATGCCAGTGTTATTTTCATTTCGGCCTCATTTAGACGACAATTTATCCCTCGCCCCCTGTATATCTGTTCAAATGAGATGCCAGTGTTATTTTCATTTCGGCCTCATTTAGACTACAATTTATCCCTCGCCCCCTGTATATCTGTTCAAATGAGATGTCAGTGTTATTTTTTCGGCCTCATTTCGGCCTCATTTAGACGACAATTTATCCTCGCCCCTGTATATCTGTTCAAATGAGATGCCAGTGTTATTTTCATTTCGGCCTCATTTAGACGACAATTTATCCCTCGCCCCTGTATATCTGTTCAAATGAGATGCCAGTGTTATTTTCATTTCGGCCTCATTTAGACGACAATTTATCCCTCGCCCCTGTATATCTGTTCAAATGAGATGCCAGTGTTATTTTTTCATTTCATTTGGCCTCATTTAGACGACAATTTATCCCCTCGCCCCCCTCGCCCTGTATATCTGTTCAAATGAGATGATTTTCATTTCGGCCTCATTTAGACGACAATTTATCCCTCGCCCCCTGTATATCTGTTCAAATTTGCCAGTGTTATTTTCATTTCGGCCTCATTTAGACGACAATTTATCCCTCGCCCCCTGTGTATATCTGTTCAAATGAGATGCCAGTGTTATTTTCATTTCGGCCTCATTTAGACGACAATTTATCCCTCGCCCCTGTATATCTGTTCAAATGAGATGCCAGTGTTATTTTCATTTCGGCCTCATTTAGACGACAATTTATCCCTCGCCCCTGTATATCTGTTCAAATGAGATGCCAGTGTTATTTTCATTTCGGCCTCATTTAGACGACAATTTATCCCTTTCTGTATATCTGTTCCAAATGAGATGCCAGTGTTATTTTCATTTCGGCCTCATTTAGACGACAATTTATCCCTCGCCCCTGTATATCTGTTCAAATGAGATGCCAGTGTTATTTTCATTTCGGCCTCATTTAGACGACAATTTATCCCTCGCCCCCTGTATATCTGTTCAAATGAGATGCCAGTGTTATTTTCATTTCGGCCTCATTTAGACGACAATTTATCCCTCGCCCCTGTATATCTGTTCAAATGAGATGCCAGTGTTATTTTCATTTCGGCCTCATTTAGACGACAATTTATCCCTCGCCCCTGTATATCTGTTCAAATGAGATGCCAGTGTTATTTTCATTTCGGCCTCATTTAGACGACAATTTATCCCTCGCCCCACTGTATATCTGTTCAAATGAGATGCCAGTGTTATTTTTTCGGCATTTCGGCCTCATTTAGACGACAATTTATCCCTCGCCCCCTGTATATCTGTTCAAATGAGATGCCAGTGTTATTTTCATTTCGGCCTCATTTAGACGACAATTTATCCCTCGCCCCCTGTATATCTGTTCTGTTGCCAAATTTTCATTTCGGCCTCATTTAGACGACAATTTATCCCTCGTGTATTGTTCAAATTGCCAGTGTTATTTTCATTTCGGCCTCATTTAGACGACAATTTATCCCTCGCCCCCTGTATATCTGTTCAAATGAGATGCCAGTGTTATTTTCATTTCGGCCTCATTTAGACGACAATTTATCCCGCCCCCCTGTATATCTGTTCAAATGAGATGCCAGTGTTATTTTCATTTCGGCCTCATTTAGACGACAATTTATCCCTCGCCCCCTTATCTGTTCAAATGAGATGCCAGTGTTATTTTCATTTCGGCCTCATTTAGACGACAATTTATCCACCCCTGTATATCTGTTCAAATGAGATGCCAGTGTTATTTTCATTTCGGCCTCATTTAGACGACAATTTATCCCTCGCCCCTGTATATCTGTTCAAATGAGATGCCAGTGTTATTTTCATTTCGGCCTCATTTAGACGACAATTTATCCCTCGCCCCCTGTATATCTGTTCAAATGAGATGCCAGTGTTATTTTCATTTCGGCCTCATTTAGACGACAATTTATCCTCGCCCCCTGTATATCTGTTCAAATGAGATGCCAGTGTTATTTTCATTTCGGCCTCATTTAGACGACAATTTATCCCTCGCCCCTGTATCCTCGCCCCTGTATATCTGTTCAAATGAGATGCCAGTGTTATTTTCATTTCGGCCTCATTTAGACGACAATTTATCCCTCGCCCCTGTATATCTGTTCAAATGAGATGCCAGTGTTATTTTCATTTCGGCCTCATTTAGACGACAATTTATCCCTCGCCCCCTGTATATCTGTTCAAATGAGATGCCAGTGTTATTTTCATTTCGGCCTCATTTAGACGACAATTTATCCCTCGCCCACTGTATATCTGTTCAAATGAGATGCCAGTGTTATTTTCATTTCGGCCTCATTTAGACGACAATTTATCCCTCGCCCCCTGTATATCTGTTCAAATGAGATGCCAGTGTTATTTTCATTTCGGCCTCATTTAGACGACAATTTATCCCTCGCCCCTGTATATCTGTTCAAATGAGATGCCAGTGTTATTTTCATTTCGGCCTCATTTAGACGACAATTTATCCCTCGCCCCCTGTATATCTGTTCAAATGAGATGCCAGTGTTATTTTCATTTCGGCCTCATTTAGACGACAATTTATCCCTCGCCCCTGTATATCTGTTCAAATGAGATGCCAGTGTTATTTTCATTTCGGCTGTTTAGACAAATTTATCCCTCGATGTATATCTGTTCAAATGAGATGCCAGTTTTTTTCATTTCGGCCTCATTTAGACGACAATTTATCCCTCATTTAGACGACCCTGTATATCTGTTCAAATGAGATGCCAGTGTTATTTTCATTTCGGCCTCATTTAGACGACAATTTATCCCTCGCCCCTGTATATCTGTTCAAATGAGATGCCAGTGTTATTTTCATTTCGGCCTCATTTAGACGACAATTTATCCCTCGCCCCTGTATATCTGTTCAAATGAGATGCCAGTGTTATTTTCATTTCGGCCTCATTTAGACGACAATTTATCCCTCGCCCCTGTATATCTGTTCAAAATGAGATGAGATGCCAGTGTTATTTTCATTTTTAGACCCATTTTCAATTTATCCCTCGCCCCCATTTCAAATGAGATGCAATTTTCATTTCCCTCATTTAGACGACAATTTATCCCCTGTATATCTGTTCAAATGAGATGCCAGTGTTATTTTCATTTCGGCCTCATTTAGACGACAATTTATCCCTCGCCCCCTGTATATCTGTTCAAATGAGATGCCAGTGTTATTTTCATTTCGGCCTCATTTAGACGACAATTTATCCCTCGCCCCTGTATATCTGTTCAAATGAGATGCCAGTGTTATTTTCATTTCGGCCTCATTTAGACGACAATTTATCCCTCGCCCCTGTATATCTGTTCAAATGAGATGCCAGTGTTATTTTCATTTCGGCCTCATTTAGACGACAATTTATCCCTCGCCCCTGTATATCTGTTCAAATGAGATGCCAGTGTTATTTTCATTTCGGCCTCATTTAGACGACAATTTATCCCTCGCCCCTGTATATCTGTTCAAATGAGATGCCAGTGTTATTTTCATTTCGGCCTCATTTAGACGACAATTTATCCCTCGCCCCCTGTATATCTGTTCAAATGAGATGCCAGTGTTATTTTCATTTCGGCCTCATTTAGACGACAATTTATCCCTCGCCCACTGTATATCTGTTCAAATGAGATGCCAGTGTTATTTTCATTTCGGCCTCATTTAGACGACAATTTATCCCTCGCCCCCTGTATATCTGTTCAAATGAGATGCCAGTGTTATTTTCATTTCGGCCTCATTTAGACGACAATTTATCCCTCTCCCCCTGTATATCTGTTCAAATGAGATGCCAGTGTTATTTTCATTTCGGCCTCATTTAGACGACAATTTATCCCTCGCCCCCTGTATATCTGTTCAAATGAGATGCCAGTGTTATTTTCATTTCGGCCTCATTTAGACGACAATTTATCCCTCGCCCCCTGTATATCTGTTCAAATGAGATGCCAGTGTTATTTTCATTTCGGCCTCATTTAGACGACAATTTATCCCTCGCCCACTGTATATCTGTTCAAATGAGATGCCAGTGTTATTTTCATTTCGGCTTCATTTAGACGACAATTTATCCCTCGCCCACTGTATATCTGTTCAAATGAGATGCCAGTGTTATTTTCATTTCGGCCTCATTTAGACGACAATTTATCCCTCGCCCCTGTATATCTGTTCAAATGAGATGCCAGTGTTATTTTCATTTTCGGCCTCATTTAGACGACAATTTATCCCTCGCCCCTGTATATCTGTTCAAATGAGATGCCAGTGTTATTTTTCATTTCGGCCTTCATTTAGACGACAATTTATCCCTCGCCCCCTGTATATCTGTTCAAATGAGATGCCAGTGTTATTTTCATTTCGGCCTCATTTAGACGACAATTTATCCCTCGCCCCTGTATATCTGTTCAAATGAGATGCCAGTGTTATTTTCATTTCGGCCTCATTTAGACGACAATTTATCCCTCGCCCCTGTATATCTGTTCAAATGAGATGCCAGTGTTATTTTTTTCATTTCGGCCTCATTTAGACGACAATTTATCCCTCGCCCCCTGTATATCTGTTCAAATGAGATGCCAGTGTTATTTTCATTTCGGCCTCATTTAGACGACAATTTATCCCTCGCCCCTGTATATCTGTTCAAATGAGATGCCAGTGTTATTTTCATTTCGGCCTCATTTAGACGACAATTTATCCCTCGCCCCCTGTATATCTGTTCAAATGAGATGCCAGTGTTATTTTTCATTTCGGCTTCATTTAGACGACAATTTATCCCTCGCCCCTGTATATCTGTTCAAATGAGATGCCAGTGTTATTTTCATTTCGGCCTCATTTAGACGACAATTTATCCCTCGCCCCTGTATATCTGTTCAAATGAGCCATGTTATTTTCATTTCGGCCTTTTTAGACGACAATTTATCCCTCGCCCCTGTATATCTGTTCAAATGAGATGCCAGTGTTATTTTCATTTCGGCCTCATTTAGACGACAATTTATCCCTCGCCCCTGTATATCTGTTCAAATGAGATGCCAGTGTTATTTTCATTTCGGCCTCATTTAGACGACAATTTATCCCTCGCCCCCTGTATATCTGTTCAAATGAGATGCCAGTGTTATTTTCATTTTTAGACGACAATTTATCCCTCATTGTTCAAATGAGATGCCAGATTTTCAATTTTATCCCTCGCCCCTGTATATCTGTTCAAATGAGATGCCAGTGTTATTTTCATTTCGGCCTCATTTAGACGACAATTTATCCCTCGCCCCTTTATCTGTTCAAATGAGATGCCAATTTTTTTCATTTCCCTCATTTAGACGACAATTTATCCCTCGCCCCTGTATATCTGTTCAAATGAGATGCCAGTGTTATTTTCATTTCGGCTTCATTTAGACGACAATTTATCCCTCGCCCCTGTATATCTGTTCAAATGAGATGCCAGTGTTATTTTCATTTCGGCCTCATTTAGACGACAATTTATCCCTCGCCCCTGTATATCTGTTCAAATGAGATGCCAGTGTTATTTTCATTTCGGCCTCATTTAGACGACATTTCTCCCTCGTTGTATATCTGTTCAAATGAGATGCCAGTGTTATTTTCATTTCGGCCTCATTTAGACGACAATTTATCCCTCGCCCCCTGTATATCTGTTCAAATGAGATGCCAGTGTTATTTTCATTTCGGCCTCATTTAGACGACAATTTATCCCTCGCCCCCTGTATATCTGTTCAAATGAGATGCCAGTGTTATTTTCATTTCGGCCTCATTTAGACGACAATTTATCCCTCGCCCCCTGTATATCTGTTCAAATGAGATGCCAGTGTTATTTTCATTTTTCGGCCTCATTTAGACGACAATTTATCCCTCGCCCCTTATATCTGTTCAAATGAGATGCCAGTGTTATTTTCATTTCGGCCTCATTTAGACGACAATTTATCCCTCGCCCCCTGTATATCTGTTCAAATGAGATGCCAGTGTTATTTTCATTTCGGCCTCATTTAGACGACAATTTATCCCTCGCCCCCTGTATATCTGTTCAAATGAGATGCCAGTGTTATTTTCATTTCGGCCTCATTTAGACGACAATTTATCCTCGCCCCTGTATATCTGTTCAAATGAGATGCCAGTGTTATTTTCATTTCGGCCTCATTTGACGACAATTTATCCCTCGCCCCTGTATATCTGTTCAAATGAGATGCCAGTGTTATTTTCATTTCGGCCTCATTTAGACGACAATTTATCCCTCGCCCCTGTATATCTGTTCAAATGAGATGCCAGTGTTATTTTCATTTCGGCCTCATTTAGACGACAATTTATCCCCTGTATATCTGTTCCCAGTGTTATTTTCTTTCGTATTTATTTATCTGTTGTTCAAATGAGATGCCAGTGTTATTTTCATTTCGGCCTCATTTAGACGACAATTTATCCCTCGCCCCCTGTATATCTGTTCAAATGAGATGCCAGTGTTATTTTCATTTCGGCCTCATTTAGACGACAATTTATCCCTCGCCCCCTGTATATCTGTTCAAATGAGATGCCAGTGTTATTTTCATTTCGGCCTCATTTAGACGACAATTTATCCCTCGCCCCTGTATATCTGTTCAAATGAGATGCCAGTGTTATTTTCATTTCGGCCTCATTTAGACGACAATTTATCCCTCGCCCCTGTATATCTGTTCAAATGAGATGCCAGTGTTATTTTCATTTCGGCCTCATTTAGACGACAATTTATCCCTCTGTTCCCCTGTATATCTGTTCAAATGAGATGCCAGTGTTATTTTCATTTCGGCCTCATTTAGACGACAATTTATCCCTCGCCCCCTGTATCTGTTCAAAATGAGATGCCAGTGTTATTTTCATTTCGGCCTCATTTAGACGACAATTTATCCCCTCGCCCCTGTATATCTGTTCAAATGAGATGCCAGTGTTATTTTCATTTCGGCCTCATTTAGACGACAATTTATCCCTCGCCCCTGTATATCTGTTCAAAATGAGATGCCAGTGTTATTTTCATTTCGGCCTCATTTAGACGACAATTTATCCCTCGCCCCCTGTATATCTGTTCAAATGAGATGCCAGTGTTATTTTCATTTCGGCCTCATTTAGACGACAATTTATCCCTCGCCCCTGTATATCTGTTCAAATGAGATGCCAGTGTTATTTTCATTTCGGCCTCATTTAGACGACAATTTATCCCTCGCCCCTGTATATCTGTTCAAATGAGATGCCAGTGTTATTTTCATTTCGGCCTCATTTAGACGACAATTTATCCCTCGCCCCCTGTATATCTGTTCAAATGAGATGCCAGTGTTATTTTCATTTCGGCCTCATTTAGACGACAATTTATCCCTCGCCCCCTGTACTGTATATCTGTTCAAATGAGATGCCAGTGTTATTTTCATTTCGGCCTCATTTAGACGACAATTTATCCCTCGCCCCTGTATATCTGTTCAAATGAGATGCCAGTGTTATTTTCATTTCGGCCTCATTTAGACGACAATTTATCCCTCCCCCTGTATATCTGTTCAAATGAGATGCCAGTGTTATTTTCATTTCGGCCTCATTTAGACGACAATTTATCCCTCGCCCACTGTATATCTGTTCAAATGAGATGCCAGTGTTATTTTCATTTCGGCCTCATTTAGACGACAATTTATCCCTCGCCCACTGTATATCTGTTCAAATGAGATGCCAGTGTTATTTTCATTTCGGCCTCATTTAGACGACAATTTATCCCTCGCCCCCTTTGTATCTGTTCAAATGAGATGCCAGTGTTATTTTCATTTCGGCCTCATTTAGACGACAATTTATCCCTCGCCCCCTGTGTATCTGTTCAAATGAGATGCCAGTGTTATTTTCATTTCGGCCTCATTTAGACGACAATTTATCCCTCGCTCCCTGTATATCTGTTCAAATGAGATGCCAGTGTTATTTTCATTTCGGCGTCATTTAGACGACAATTTATCCCTCGCACCCTGTATATCTGTTCAAATGAGATGCCAGTGTTATTTTCATTTCGGCCTCATTTAGACGACAATTTATCCCTCGCCCCTGTATATCTGTTCAAATGAGATGCCAGTGTTATTTTCATTTCGGCCTCATTTAGACGACAATTTATCCTCGCCCCTGTATATCTGTTCAAATGAGATGCCAGTGTTATTTTCATTTCGGCCTCATTTAGACGACAATTTATCCCTCGCCCCTGTATATCTGTTCAAATGAGATGCCAGTGTTATTTTCATTTCGGCCTCATTTAGACGACAATTTATCCCTCGCCCCCTGTATATCTGTTCAAATGAGATGCCAGTGTTATTTTCATTTCGGCCTCATTTAGACGACAATTTATCCCTCGCCCCTGTATATCTGTTCAAATGAGATGCCAGTGTTATTTTCATTTCGGCCTCATTTAGACGACAATTTATCCCTCGCCCCTGTATATCTGTTCAAATGAGATGCCAGTGTTATTTTCATTTCGGCCTCATTTAGACGACAATTTATCCCTCGCCCCTGTATATCTGTTCAAATGAGATGCCAGTGTTATTTTCATTTCGGCCTCATTTAGACGACAATTTATCCCTCCCCCAGTGTTATTTTCATTTCGTATATCTGTTCTGTTCAAATGAGATGCCAGTGTTATTTTCATTTCGGCCTCATTTAGACGACAATTTATCCCTCGCCCCTGTATATCTGTTCAAATGAGATGCCAGTGTTATTTTCATTTCGGCTTCATTTAGACGACAATTTATCCCTCGCCCCTGTATATCTGTTCAAATGAGATGCCAGTGTTATTTTCATTTCGGCCTCATTTAGACGACAATTTATCCCTCGCCCCCTGTATATCTGTTTCAAATGAGATGCCAGTGTTATTTTCATTTCGGCCTCATTTAGACGACAATTTATCCCTCGCCCCCTGTATATCTGTTCAAATGAGATGCCAGTGTTATTTTCATTTCGGCCTCATTTAGACGACAATTTATCCCTCGCCCCTGTATATCTGTTCAAATGAGATGCCAGTGTTATTTTCATTTCGGCCTCATTTAGACGACAATTTATCCCTCGCCCCTGTATATCTGTTCAAATGAGATGCCAGTGTTATTTTCATTTCGGCCTCATTTAGACGACAATTTATCCCTCGCCCCCTGTATATCTGTTCAAATGAGATGCCAGTGTTATTTTCATTTCGGCCTCATTTAGACGACAATTTATCCCTCGCCCCCTGTATATCTGTTCAAAATGAGATGCCAGTGTTATTTTTCATTTCGGCCTCATTTAGACGACAATTTATCCCTCGCCCCTGTATATCTGTTCAAATGAGATGCCAGTGTTATTTTCATTTCGGCCTCATTTAGACGACAATTTATCCCTCGCCCCTGTATATCTGTTCAAATGAGATGCCAGTGTTATTTTCATTTCGGCCTCATTTAGACGACAATTTATCCCTCGCCCCTGTATATCTGTTCAAATGAGATGCCAGTGTTATTTTCATTTCGGCCTCATTTAGACGACAATTTTCAATCCCTCGGCCCGACAATGTATATCTGTTCAAATGAGATGCCAGTGTTATTTTCATTTCGGCCTCATTTAGACGACAATTTATCCCTCGCCCCTGTATATCTGTTCAAATGAGATGCCAGTGTTATTTTCATTTCGGCCTCATTTAGACGACAATTTATCCCTCTCCCCTGTATATCTGTTCAAATGAGATGCCAGTGTTATTTTTCATTTCGGCCTCATTTAGACGACAATTTATCCCTCTGTATATCTGTTCAAATGTATATCTGTTCAAATGAGATGCCAGTGTTATTTTCATTTCGGCCTCATTTAGACGACAATTTATCCCTCGCCCCTGTATATCTGTTCAAATGAGATGCCAGTGTTATTTTCATTTCGGCCTCATTTAGACGACAATTTATCCCTCGCCCCCTGTATATCTGTTCAAATGAGATGCCAGTGTTATTTTCATTTCGGCCTCATTTAGACGACAATTTATCCCTCGCCCCCTGTATCTCTTCAAATGAGATGCCAGTGTTATTTTCATTTCGGCCTCATTTAGACGACAATTTATCCCTCGCCCCCTGTATATCTGTTCAAATGAGATGCCAGTGTTATTTTCATTTCGGCCTCATTTAGACGACAATTTATCCCTCGCCCCCTGTATATCTGTTCAAATGAGATGCCAGTGTTATTTTCATTTCGGCCTCATTTAGACGACAATTTATCCCTCGCCCCCTGTATATCTGTTCAAATGAGATGCCAGACATTTCGGCCTCATTTAGACGACAATTTATCCCTCGCCCCCTGTATATCTGTTCAAATGAGATGCCAGTGTTATTTTCATTTCGGCCTCATTTAGACGACAATTTATCCCTCGCCCCCTGTATATCTGTTCAAATGTATATCTGTTCAAATGAGATGCCAGTGTTATTTTCATTTTATTTTCGGCCTCATTTAGACGACAATTTATCCCTCGCCCCCTGTATATCTGTTCAAATGAGATGCCAGTGTTATTTTCATTTCGGCCTCATTTAGACGACAATTTATCCCTCTCCCCTGTATATCTGTTCAAATGAGATGCCAGTGTTATTTTCATTTCGGCCTCATTTAGACGACAATTTATCCCTCGCCCCTGTATATCTGTTCAAATGAGATGCCAGTGTTATTTTCATTTCGGCCTCATTTAGACGACAATTTATCCCTCGCCCCTGTTTATCTGTTCAAATGAGATGCCAGTGTTATTTTCATTTCGGCCTCATTTAGACGACAATTTATCCCTCGCCCCCTGTATATCTGTTCAAATGAGATGCCAGTGTTATTTTTTATTTCGGCCTCATTTAGACGACAATTTATCCCTCGCCCCCTGTATATCTGTTCAAATGAGATGCCAGTGTTATTTTTTATTTCGGCCTCATTTAGACGACAATTTATCCCTCGCCCCCTGTATATCTGTTCAAATGAGATGCCAGTGTTATTTTCATTTCGGCCTCATTTAGACGACAATTTATCCCTCGCCCCCTGTATATCTGTTCAAATGAGATGCCAGTGTTATTTTCATTTCGGCCTCATTTAGACGACAATTTATCCCTCGCCCCTGTATATCTGTTCAAATGAGATGCCAGTGTTATTTTCATTTCGGCCTCATTTAGACGACAATTTATCCCTCGCCCCTGTATATCTGTTCAAATGAGATGCCAGTGTTATTTTCATTTCGGCCTCATTTAGACGACAATTTATCCCTCGCCCCTGTATATCTGTTCAAATGAGATGCCAGTGTTATTTTCATTTCGGCCCCTCATTTAGACGACAATTTATCCCTCGCCCCTGTATATCTGTTCAAATGAGATGCCAGTGTTATTTTCATTTCGGCCTCATTTAGACGACAATTTATCCCTCGCCCCTGTATATCTGTTCAAATGAGATGCCAGTGTTATTTTCATTTCGGCCTCATTTAGACGACAATTTATCCCTCGCCCACTGTATATCTGTTCAAATGAGATGCCAGTGTTATTTTCATTTCGGCCTCATTTAGACGACAATTTATCCCATTTCGGCCTCCGACAATTTATCCCTCGCCCCTGTATATCTGTTCAAATGAGATGCCAGTGTTATTTTCATTTCGGCCTCATTTAGACGACAATTTATCCCTCGCCCCTGTATATCTGTTCAAATGAGATGCCAGTGTTATTTTCATTTCGGCCTCATTTAGACGACAATTTATCCCTCGCCCCTGTATATCTGTTCAAATGAGATGCCAGTGTTATTTTCATTTCGGCCTCATTTAGACGACAATTTATCCCTCGCCCCCTGTATATCTGTTCAAATGAGATGCCAGTGTTATTTTCATTTCGGCCTCATTTAGACGACAATTTATCCCTCGCCCCTGTATATCTGTTCAAATGAGATGCCAGTGTTATTTTCATTTCGGCGACAATTTAGACGACAATTTATCCCTTCGGCCTCATTTAGACGACATTTCTCCCTCTCCCTTATAATTCAAATGAGATGCCAGTGTTATTTTCATTTCGGCCTCATTTAGACGACAATTTATCCCTCGCCCCCTGTATATCTGTTCAAATGAGATGCCAGTGTTATTTTCATTTCGGCCTCATTTAGACGACAATTTATCCCTCGCCCCCCTGTATATCTGTTCAAATGAGATGCCAGTGTTATTTTCATTTCGGCCTCATTTAGACGACAATTTATCCCTCGCCCCCTGTATATCTGTTCAAATGAGATGCCAGTGTTATTTTCATTTCGGCCTCATTTAGACGACAATTTATCCCTCGCCCCCTGTATATCTGTTCAAATGAGATGCCAGTGTTATTTTCATTTCGGCCTCATTTAGACGACAATTTATCCTCATTTAGTTCAAATTTATCCCCTCATTTTAGACGACAATTTATCCCTCCCCCTGTATATCTGTTCAAATGAGATGCCAGTGTTATTTTCATTTCGGCCTCATTTAGACGACAATTTATCCCTCGCCCCTGTATATCTGTTCAAATGAGATGCCAGTGTTATTTTCATTTCGGCCTCATTTAGACGACAATTTATCCCTCGCCCCTGTATATCTGTTCAAATGAGATGCCAGTGTTATTTTCATTTTTCGGCCTCATTTAGACGACAATTTATCCCTCGCCCCTGTATATCTGTTCAAATGAGATGCCAGTGTTATTTTCATTTCGGCCTCATTTAGACGACAATTTATCCCTCGCCCCTGTATATCTGTTCAAATGAGATGCCAGTGTTATTTTCATTTCGGCCTCATTTAGACGACAATTTATCCCTCGCCCCTGTATATCTGTATCTCTGTTCAAATGAGATGCCAGTGTTATTTTCATTTCGGCCTCATTTAGACGACAATTTATCCCTCGCCCCTGTATATCTGTTCAAATGAGATGCCAGTGTTATTTTCATTTCGGCCTCATTTAGACGACAATTTATCCCTCGCCCCTGTATATCTGTTCAAATGAGATGCCAGTGTTATTTTCATTTCGGCCTCATTTAGACGACAATTTATCCCTCGCCCCCTGTATATCTGTTCAAATGAGATGCCAGTGTTATTTTCATTTCGGCCTCATTTAGACGACAATTTATCCCTCGCCCCTGTATATCTGTTCAAATGAGATGCCAGTGTTATTTTCATTTCGGCCTCATTTAGACGACAATTTATCCCTCGCCCCCTGTATATCTGTTCAAATGAGATGCCAGTGTTATTTTCATTTCGGCCTCATTTAGACGACAATTTATCCCTCGCCCACTTTATATCTGTTCAAATGAGATGCCAGTGTTATTTTCTTTCGGCCTCATTTAGACGACAATTTATCCTCTCCCTGTATATCTGTTCAAATGAGATGCCAGTGTTATTTTCATTTCGGCCTCATTTAGACGACAATTTATCCCTCGCCCCCTGTCTGTTCAAATGAGATGCCAGTATCTGTTCCCTCTCCCATGAGTTCAAATGAGATGCCAGTGTTATTTTCATTTCGGCCTCATTTAGACGACAATTTATCCCTCGCCCCTGTATATCTGTTCAAATGAGATGCCAGTGTTATTTTTCATTTCGGCCTCATTTAGACGACAATTTATCCCTCGCCCCTGTATATCTGTTCAAATGAGATGCCAGTGTTATTTTCATTTCGGCCTCATTTAGACGACAATTTATCCCTCGCCCCTGTATATCTGTTCAAATGAGATGCCAGTGTTATTTTCATTTCGGCCTCATTTAGACGACAATTTATCCCTCGCCCCTGTATATCTGTTCAAATGAGATGCCAGTGTTATTTTCATTTTCGGCCTCATTTAGACGACAATTTATCCCTCGCCCCTGTATGTTCAAATGAGATGCCAGTGTTATTTTCATTTCGGCCTCATTTAGACGACAATTTATCCCTCTCCCCCTGTATATCTGTTCAAATGAGATGCCAGTGTTATTTTCATTTCGGCCTCATTTTACAATTTATCCCTCGCCCCCTGTATATCTGTTCAAATGATGTTATTTTCATTTCGGCCTCATTTAGACGACAATTTATCCCTCGCCCCTTATCTTTCAAATGAGATGCCAGTGTTATTTTTTATTTCGGCCTCATTTAGACGACAATTTATCCCTCGCCCCCTGTATATCTGTTCAAATGAGATGCCAGTGTTATTTTCATTTCGGCCTCATTTAGACGACAATTTATCCCTCGCCCCTGTATATCTGTTCAAATGAGATGCCAGTGTTATTTTCATTTCGGCCTCATTTAGACGACAATTTATCCCTCGCCCCTGTATATCTGTTCAAATGAGATGCCAGTGTTATTTTCATTTCGGCCTCATTTAGACGACAATTTATCCCTCGCCCCTGTATATCTGTTCAAATGAGATGCCAGTGTTATTTTCATTTCGGCCTCATTTAGACGACAATTTATCCCTCGCCCCTGTATATCTGTTCAAATGAGATGCCAGTGTTATTTTTCATTTCGGCCTCATTTAGACGACAATTTATCCCTCGCCCCTGTATATCTGTTCAAATGAGATGCCAGTGTTATTTTCATTTCGGCCTCATTTAGACGACAATTTATCCTCGCCCACTGTATATCTGTTCAAATGAGATGCCAGTGTTATTTTCATTTCGGCCTCATTTAGACGACAATTTATCCCTCGCCCCTGTATATCTGTTCAAATGAGATGCCAGTGTTATTTTCATTTCGGCCTCATTTAGACGACAATTTATCCCTCGCCCACTGTATATCTGTTCAAATGAGATGCCAGTGTTATTTTCATTTCGGCCTCATTTAGACGACAATTTATCCCTCGCCCCTGTATATCTGTTCAAATGAGATGCCAGTGTTATTTTCATTTCGGCCTCATTTAGACGACAATTTATCCCTCGCCCCCTGTATATCTGTTCAAATGAGATGCCAGTGTTATTTTCATTTCGGCCTCATTTAGACGACAATTTATCCCTCGCCCCTGTATATCTGTTCAAATGAGATGCCAGTGTTATTTTCATTTCGGCCTCATTTAGACGACAATTTATCCCTCGCCCCCTGTATATCTGTTCAAATGAGATGCCAGTGTTATTTTCATTTCGGCCTCATTTAGACGACAATTTTACAATTTAAATCCAGTGTTATTTTTCATTTCGCCCACTTTAGTATATCCCTGTTCAAATGAGATGCCAGTGTTATTTTCATTTCGGCCTCATTTAGACGACAATTTATCCCTCGCCCCTGTATATCTGTTCAAATGAGATGCCAGTGTTATTTTCATTTCGGCCTCATTTAGACGACAATTTATCCCTCGCCCCTGTATATCTGTTCAAATGAGATGCCAGTGTTATTTTCATTTCGGCCTCATTTAGACGACAATTTATCCCTCGCCCCCTGTATATCTGTTCAAATGAGATGCCAGTGTTATTTTCATTTCGGCCTCATTTAGACGACAATTTATCCCTCGCCCCCTGTATATCTGTTCAAATGAGATGCCAGTGTTTTTTCATTTCGGCCTCATTTAGACGACAATTTATCCCTCGCCCCTGTATATCTGTTCAAATGAGATGCCAGTGTTATTTTCATTTCGGCCTCATTTAGACGACAATTTATCCCTCGCCCCTGTATATCTGTTCAAATGAGATGCCAGTGTTATTTTCATTTCGGCCTCATTTAGACGACAATTTATCCCTCGCCCCCTGTATATCTGTTCAAATGAGATGCCAGTGTTATTTTCATTTCGGCCTCATTTAGACGACAATTTATCCCTCGCCCCTGTATATCTGTTCAAATGAGATGCCAGTGTTATTTTCATTTCGGCCTCATTTAGACGACAATTTATCCCTCGCCCCTGTATATCTGTTCAAATGAGATGCCAGTGTTATTTTCATTTCGGCCTCATTTAGACGACAATTTATCCCTCGCCCCTGTATATCTGTTCAAATGAGATGCCAGTGTTATTTTCATTTCGGCCTCATTTAGACGACAATTTATCCCTCCCACCCCTGTATATCCCCAAATGTATATCTGTTCAAATGAGATGCCAGTGTTTTTTTTCATTTCGGCCTCATTTAGACGACAATTTATCCTCGCCCACTGTATATCTGTTCAAATGAGATGCCAGTGTTATTTTCATTTCGGCCTCATTTAGACGACAATTTATCCTCGCCCCCTGTATATCTGTTCAAATGAGATGCCAGTGTTATTTTTTTCATTTTCGGCCTCATTTAGACGACAATTTATCCCTCGCCCCCTGTATATCTGTTCAAATGAGATGCCAGTGTTATTTTCATTTCGGCCTCATTTAGACGACAATTTATCCCTCGCCCCTGTATATCTGTTCAAATGAGATGCCAGTGTTATTTTCATTTCGGCCTCATTTAGACGACGACCCTCTCCCCTTTATCCAAATGAGATGCCCCCTCATTTGGACGACAATTTATATCTGTTGTTCAAATGAGATGCCAGTGTTATTTTCATTTCGGCCTCATTTAGACGACAATTTATCCCTCGCCCCATGTATATCTGTTCAAATGAGATGCCAGTGTTATTTTTTATTTCGGCCTCATTTAGACGACAATTTATCCCTCGCCCCCTGTATATCTGTTCAAATGAGATGCCAGTGTTATTTTCATTTCGGCCTCATTTAGACGACAATTTATCCCTCGCCCCTGTATATCTGTTCAAATGAGATGCCAGTGTTATTTTCATTTCGGCCTCATTTAGACGACAATTTATCCCTCGCCCCCTGTATATCTGTTCAAATGAGATGCCAGTGTTATTTTCATTTCGGCCTTCATTTAGACGACAATTTATCCCTCGCCCCTGTATATCTGTTCAAATGAGATGCCAGTGTTATTTTCATTTCGGCCTCATTTAGACGACAATTTATCCCTCGCCCCTGTATATCTGTTCAAATGAGATGCCAGTGTTATTTTTTATTTCGGCCTCATTTAGACGACAATTTATCCCTCGCCCCTGTATATCTGTTCAAATGAGATGCCAGTGTTATTTTCATTTCGGCCTCACTTAGACGACAATTTATCCCTCTCCCCCTGTATATCTGTTCAAATGAGATGCCAGTGTTATTTTCATTTCGGCCTCATTTAGACGACAATTTATCCCTCGCCCCTGTATATCTGTTCAAATGAGATGCCAGTGTTATTTTCATTTCGGCTTCATTTAGACGACAATTTTATCCCTCGCCCCTGTATATCTGTTCAAATGAGATGCCAGTGTTATTTTTCATTTCGGCCTTCATTTAGACGACAATTTATCCTCTCCCCCTGTATATCTGTTCAAATGAGATGCCAGTGTTATTTTCATTTCGGCCTCATTTAGACGACAATTTATCCCTCGCCCCCTGTATATCTGTTCAAATGAGATGCCAGTGTTATTTTCATTTCGGCTTCATTTAGACGACAATTTATCCCTCGCCCACTGTATATCTGTTCAAATGAGATGCCAGTGTTATTTTCATTTCGGCTTCATTTAGACGACAATTTATCCCTCGCCCACTGTATATCTGTTCAAATGAGATGCCAGTGTTATTTTCATTTCGGCTTCATTTAGACGACAATTTATCCCTCGCCCCCTGTATATCTGTTCAAATGAGATGCCAGTGTTATTTTCATTTCGGCCTCATTTAGACGACAATTTATCCCTCTCCCCTGTATATCTGTTCAAATGAGATGCCAGTGTTATTTTCATTTCGGCTTCATTTAGACGACAATTTATCCCTCGCCCCCTGTATATCTGCTCACATGAGATGCCAGTGTTATTTTCATTTCGGCCTCATTTAGACGACAATTTATCCCTCGCCCCCTGTATATCTGTTCAAATGAGATGCCAGTGTTATTTTCATTTCGGCCTCATTTAGACGACAATTTATCCCTCGCCCCTGTATATCTGTTCAAATGAGATGCCAGTGTTATTTTCATTTCGGCCTCATTTAGACGACAATTGATCCCTCGCCCCCTGTATATCTGTTCCAAATGAGATGCCAGTGTTATTTTCATTTCGGCTTCATTTTAGACGACAATTTATCCTCGCCCCTGTATATCTGTTCAAATGAGATGCCAGTGTTATTTTCATTTCGGCCTCATTTAGACGACAATTTATCCCTCGCCCCCTGTATATCTGTTCAAATGAGATGCCAGTGTTATTTTCATTTCGGCTTCATTTAGACGACAATTTATCCCTCGCCCCCTGTATATCTGTTCAAATGAGATGCCAGTGTTATTTTCATTTCGGCCTCATTTTAGACGACAATTTATCCCTCGCCCCTGTATATCTGTTCAAATGAGATGCCAGTGTTATTTTCATTTCGGCTTCATTTAGACGACAATTTATCCCTCTCCCCCTGTATATCTGTTCAAATGAGATGCCAGTGTTATTTTCATTTCGGCTTCATTTAGACGACAATTTATCCCTCGCCCCCTGTATATCTGTTCAAATGAGATGCCAGTGTTATTTTCATTTCGGCCTCATTTAGACGACAATTTATCCCTCGCCCCCTGTATATCTGTTCAAATGAGATGCCAGTGTTATTTTCATTTCGGCCTCATTTAGACGACAATTTATCCCTCATTTAGACCCCCTGTATATCTGTTCAAATGAGATGCCAGTGTTATTTTCATTTCGGCCTCATTTAGACGACAATTTATCCCTCGCCCCTGTATATCTGTTCAAATGAGATGCCAGTGTTATTTTCATTTCGGCCTCATTTAGACGACAATTTATCCCTCGCCCCTGTATATCTGTTCAAATGAGATGCCAGTGTTATTTTCATTTTCGGCTTCATTTAGACGACAATTTATCCCTCGCCCCTGTATATCTGTTCAAATGAGATGCCAGTGTTATTTTCATTTCGGCCTCATTTTAGACGACAATTTATCCTCGCCCACTGTATATCTGTTCAAATGAGATGCCAGTGTTATTTTCATTTCGGCCTCATTTAGACGACAATTTATCCCTCGCCCCTGTATATCTGTTCAAATGAGATGCCAGTGTTATTTTCATTTCGGCCTCATTTAGACGACAATTTATCCCTCGCCCCCTGTATATCTGTTCAAATGAGATGCCAGTGTTATTTTCATTTCGGCCTCATTTATCTGTTCAGACGACAATTTATCCCTCGCCCCTGTATATCTGTTCAAATGAGATGCCAGTGTTATTTTCATTTCGGCTTCATTTAGACGACAATTTATCCCTCGCCCCCTGTATATCTGTTCAAATGAGATGCCAGTGTTATTTTTTATTTCGGCCTCATTTAGACGACAATTTATCCCCGCCCCTTTCGTATATCTGTTCAAATGAGATGCCAGTGTTATTTTCATTTCGGCCTCATTTAGACGACAATTTATCCCTCGCCCCTGTATATCTGTTCAAATGAGATGCCAGTGTTATTTTCATTTCGGCCTCATTTAGACGACAATTTATCCCTCGCCCCTGTATATCTGTTCAAATGAGATGCCAGTGTTATTTTCATTTCGGCCTCATTTAGACGACAATTTATCCCTCGCCCCCTGTGTATCTGTTCAAATGAGATGCCAGTGTTATTTTTTATTTCGGCCTCATTTAGACGACAATTTATCCCTCGCCCCCTGTATATCTGTTCAAATGAGATGCCAGTGTTATTTTCATT
This sequence comes from Acanthosepion pharaonis, assembly GCA_903632075.3. NCBI lineage: Eukaryota > Metazoa > Mollusca > Cephalopoda > Sepiida > Sepiidae > Acanthosepion > Acanthosepion pharaonis. The sequence continues at coordinate 410,494 of CAHIKZ030004759.1, read as the reverse complement.
TCGGCCTCATTTAGACGACAATTTATCCTCGCCCCCTGTATATCTGTTCAAATGAGATGCCAGTGTTATTTTCATTTCGGCTTCATTTAGACGACAATTTATCCCTCGCCCCCTATATCTGTTCAAATGAGATGCCAGTGTTATTTTCATTTCGGCCTCATTTAGACGACAATTTATCCCTCGCCCCTGTATATCTGTTCAAATGAGATGCCAGTGTTATTTTCATTTCGGCCTCATTTAGACGACAATTTATCCCTCGCCCCCTGTATATCTGTTCAAATGAGATGCCAGTGTTATTTTCATTTCGGCCTCATTTAGACGACAATTTATCCCTCGCCCCTGTATATCTGTTCAAATGAGATGCCAGTGTTATTTTCATTTCGGCCTCATTTAGACGACAATTTATCCCTCGCCCCCTGTATATCTGTTCAAATGAGATGCCAGTGTTATTTTCATTTCGGCCTCATTTAGACGACAATTTATCCCTCGCCCCTGTATATCTGTTCAAATGAGATGCCAGTGTTATTTTTCATTTCGGCCTCATTTAGACGACAATTTATCCCTTTTCATTTCGGCCCCCTGTATATCTGTTCAAATGAGATGCCAGTGTTATTTTTTTCATTTCGGCCTCATTTAGACGACAATTTATCCCTCGCCCCTGTATATCTGTTCAAATGAGATGCCAGTGTTATTTTCATTTCGGCCTCATTTAGACGACAATTTATCCCTCGCCCCCTGTATATCTGTTCAAATGAGATGCCAGTGTTATTTTCATTTCGGCCTCATTTAGACGACAATTTATCCCTTTCGCCCCCTTTATATCTGTTCAAATGAGATGCCAGTGTTATTTTTTCATTTCGGCCTCATTTAGACGACAATTTATCCCTCGCCCCTGTATATCTGTTCAAATGAGATGCCAGTGTTATTTTCATTTCGGCCTCATTTAGACGACAATTTATCCCTCGCCCCTGTATATCTGTTCAAAATGAGATGCCAGTGTTATTTTCATTTCGGCCTCATTTAGACGACAATTTATCCCTCGCCCCCTGTATATCTGTTCAAATGAGATGCCAGTGTTATTTTCATTTCATTTAGACGCCCCTCATTTCTGTTCAAATGAGACCAGACAATTCGGCCTCATCCCAATTTATCCCTCTGTATATCTGTTCAAATGAGATGCCAGTGTTATTTTCATTTCGGCCTCATTTAGACGACAATTCCTATCTGTTCAAATGAGATGCCAGTGTTATTTTCATTTCGCCATTTAGACGACAATTTATCCCTCGTATATCTGTTCAAATGAGATGCCAGTGTTATTTTCATTTCGGCCTCATTTAGACGACAATTTATCCCTCGCCCCCTGTATATCTGTTCAAATGAGATGCCAGTGTTATTTTTTATTTCGGCCTCATTTAGACGACAATTTATCCCTCGCCCCCTGTATATCTGTTCAAATGAGATGCCAGTGTTATTTTCATTTCGGCCTCATTTAGACGACAATTTATCCCTCGCCCCTGTATATCTGTTCAAATGAGATGCCAGTGTTATTTTTCATTTCGGCCTCATTTTAGACGACAATTTATCCCTCGCCCCTGTATATCTGTTCAAATGAGATGCCAGTGTTATTTTCATTTTCGGCCTCATTTAGACGACAATTTATCCCTCGCCCCCTGTATATCTGTTCAAATGAGATGCCAGTGTTATTTTCATTTTCGGCCTCATTTAGACGACAATTTATCCCTCCCCCTGTATATCTGTTCAAATGAGATGCCAGTGTTATTTTTCATTTCGGCCTCATTTAGACGACAATTTATCCTCGCCCCAAATGTATATCTGTTCAAATGAGATGCCAGTGTTATTTTTCATTTCGGCCTCATTTTAGACGACAATTTATCCCTCGCCCCCTGTATATCTGTTCAAATGAGATGCCAGTGTTATTTTTCATTTCGGCCTCATTTAGACGACAATTTATCCCTCGCCCCTGTATATCTGTTCAAATGAGATGCCAGTGTTATTTTCATTTCGGCCTCATTTAGACGACAATTTATCCCTCGCCCCTGTATATCTGTTCAAATGAGATGCCAGTGTTATTTTCATTTCGGCCTCATTTAGACGACAATTTATCCCTCGCCCCCTGTATATCTGTTCAAATGAGATGCCATTTTAGACGACAATTTATCCCTGTTATTTTTCATTTCGGCCTCATTTAGACGACAATTTATCCCTCGCCCCCTGTATATCTGTTCAAATGAGATGCCAGTGTTATTTTCATTTCGGCCTCATTTAGACGACAATTTATCCCTCGCCCCCTGTATATCTGTTCAAATGAGATGCCAGTGTTATTTTCATTTCGGCCTCATTTAGACGACAATTTATCCCTCGCCCCCCTGTATATCTGTTCAAATGAGATGCCAGTGTTATTTTCATTTCGGCCTCATTTAGACGACAATTTATCCCTCGCCCCCTGTATATCTGTTCAAATGAGATGCCAGTGTTATTTTCATTTCGGCCTCATTTAGACGACAATTTATCCCTCGCCCCCTGTATATCTGTTCAAATGAGATGCCAGTGTTATTTTCATTTCGGCCTCATTTAGACGACAATTTTTTTATTTCCCATCGCCCCGCCCCTGTATATCTGTTCAAATGAGATGCCAGTGTTATTTTCATTTCGGCCTCATTTAGACGACAATTTATCCCTCGCCCCCTGTATATCTGTTCAAATGAGATGCCAGTGTTATTTTCATTTCGGCCTCATTTAGACGACAATTTATCCCTCTCTGTTCCCCAGTGTATATTTCTGTTCAAATGAGATGCCAGTGTTATTTTCATTTCGGCCTCATTTAGACGACAATTTATCCCTCGCCCCCTGTATATCTGTTCAAATGAGATGCCAGTGTTATTTTCATTTCGGCCTCATTTAGACGACAATTTATCCTCGCCCCTGTATATCTGTTCAAATGAGATGCCAGTGTTATTTTCATTTCGGCCTCATTTAGACGACAATTTATCCCTCGCCCCTGTATATCTGTTCAAATGAGATGCCAGTGTTATTTTCATTTCGGCCTCATTTAGACGACAATTTATCCCTCGCCCCTGTATATCTGTTCAAATGAGATGCCAGTGTTATTTTCATTTCGGCCTCATTTAGACGACAATTTATCCCTCGCCCCTGTATATCTGTTCAAATGAGATGCCAGTGTTATTTTCATTTCGGCCTCATTTAGACGACAATTTATCCCTCGCCCCTGTATATCTGTTCAAATGAGATGCCAGTGTTATTTTCATTTCGGCCTCATTTAGACGACAATTTATCCCTCGCCCCTGTATATCTGTTCAAATGAGATGCCAGTGTTATTTTCATTTCGGCCTCATTTAGACGACAATTTATCCCTCGCCCCTGTATATCTGTTCAAATGAGATGCCAGTGTTATTTTCATTTCGGCCTCATTTAGACGACAATTTATCCCTCGCCCCCTGTATATCTGTTCAAATGAGATGCCATATTTTCTTTCGGCCTTCAAACGACAATTTATCCCTCCCCCTGTATATCTGTTCAAATGAGATGCCAGTGTTATTTTCATTTCGGCCTCATTTAGACGACAATTTATCCCTCGCCCCTGTATATCTGTTCAAATGAGATGCCAGTGTTATTTTCATTTCGGCCTCATTTAGACGACAATTTATCCCTCGCCCCTGTATATCTGTTCAAATGAGATGCCAGTGTTATTTTTTTCGGCTTCATTTAGACGACAATTTCCCTCGCCCCTGTATCTGCCTCGGCCTTCATTTAGACGACAATTTTCATCCCTCATTTAGACCCCCGCCCCTGTATATCTGTTCAAATGAGATGCCAGTGTTATTTTCATTTCGGCCTCATTTAGACGACAATTTATCCCTCGCCCCTGTATATCTGTTCAAATGAGATGCCAGTGTTATTTTCATTTCGGCCTCATTTAGACGACAATTTATCCCTCGCCCCCTGTATATCTGTTCAAAAATGAGATGCCAGTGTTATTTTCATTTCGGCCTCATTTAGACGACAATTTATCCCTCGCCCCCTGTATATCTGTTCAAATGAGATGCCAGTGTTATTTTCATTTCGGCCTCATTTAGACGACAATTTATCCCTCGCCCCCTGTATATCTGTTCAAATGAGATGCCAGTGTTATTTTCATTTCGGCCTCATTTAGACGACAATTTATCCCTCGCCCCTGTATATCTGTTCAAATGAGATGCCAGTGTTATTTTCATTTCGGCCTCATTTGAGACGACAATTTATCCCTCGACAATTCAAATGAGATGCCAGTGTTATTTTCATTTCGGCCTCATTTAGACGACAATTTATCCTCCCCCCTATATCTGTTCAAATGAGATGCCAGTGTTATTTTCATTTCGGCCTCATTTAGACGACAATTTATCCCTCGCCCCCTGTATATCTGTTCAAATGAGATGCCAGTGTTATTTTCATTTCGGCCTCATTTAGACGACAATTTATCCCTCGCCCCCTGTATATCTGTTCAAATGAGATGCCAGTGTTATTTTCATTTCGGCCTCATTTAGACGACAATTTATCCCTCGCCCCTGTATATCTGTTCAAATGAGATGCCAGTGTTATTTTCATTTCGGCCTCATTTAGACGACAATTTATCCCTCGCCCCCTGTATATCTGTTCAAATGAGATGCCAGTGTTATTTTCATTTCGGCCTCATTTAGACGACAATTTATCCCTCGCCCCCTGTATATCTGTTCAAATGAGATGCCAGTGTTATTTTCATTTCGGCCTCATTTAGACGACAATTTATCCCTCGCCCCCTGTATATCTGTTCAAATGAGATGCCAGTGTTATTTTCATTTCGGCCTCATTTAGACGACAATTTATCCCTCGCCCCCTGTATATCTGTTCAAATGAGATGCCAGTGTTATTTTCATTTCGGCCTCATTTAGACGACAATTTATCCCTCGCCCCTGTATATCTGTTCAAATGAGATGCCAGTGTTATTTTCATTTCGGCCTCATTTAGACGACAATTTATCCCTCGCCCCCTGTATATCTGTTCAAATGAGATGCCAGTGTTATTTTCATTTCGGTCTCAATTAGACGACAATTTATCCCTCGCCCCCTGTATATCTGTTCAAATGAGATGCCAGTGTTATTTTCATTTCGGTCTCACTTAGACGACAATTCATCCCTCGACCCCTGTTTATCTGTTCAAATGAGATGCCAGTGTTATTTTCATTTCGGCCTCATTTAGACGACAATTTATCCCTCGCCCCCTGTATATCTGTTCAAATGAGATGCCAGTGTTATTTTCATTTCGGCCTCATTTAGACGACAATTTATCCCTCGCCCCTGTATATCTGTTCAAATGAGATGCCAGTGTTATTTTCATTTCGGCCTCATTTAGACGACAATTTATCCCTCGCCCCTGTATATCTGTTTCAAATGAGATGCCAGTGTTATTTTCATTTCGGCCTCATTTAGACGACAATTTATCCCTCGCCCCTGTATATCTGTTCAAATGAGATGCCAGTGTTATTTTCATTTCGGCCGACAATTTATCCCTCGCCCCTGTATATCTGTTCAAATGAGATTTTATTTTCATTTCGGCCTCATTTATTTATCCCTCGCCCCTGTATATCTGTTCAAATGAGATGCCAGTGTTATTTTCATTTCGGCCTCATTTAGACGACAATTTATCCCTCGCCCCCTGTATATCTGTTCAAATGAGATGCCAGTGTTATTTTTTATTTCGGCCTCATTTAGACGACAATTTATCCCTCGCCCCCTGTATATCTGTTCAAATGAGATGCCAGTGTTATTTTCATTTCGGCCTCATTTAGACGACAATTTATCCCTCGCCCCCTGTATATCTGTTCAAATGAGATGCCAGTGTTATTTTCATTTCGGCCTCATTTAGACGACAATTTATCCCTCGCCCCTGTATATCTGTTCAAATGAGATGCCAGTGTTATTTTCATTTCGGCCTTATTTAGACGACAATTTATCCCTCGCCCCCTGTATATCTGTTCAAATGAGATGCCAGTGTTATTTTCATTTTCGGCCTCATTTAGACGACAATTTATCCCTCGCCCCTGTATATCTGTTCAAAATGAGATGCCATGTTATTTTTTTTTCGGCCTCATTTAGACGACAATTTATCCCTCGCCCCCTATATATCTGTTCAAATGAGATGCCAGTGTTATTTTCATTTCGGCCTCATTTAGACGACAATTTATCCCTCGCCCCCCTGTATATCTGTTCAAATGAGATGCCAGTGTTATTTTCATTTCGGCCTCATTTAGACGACAATTTATCCCTCGCCCCTGTATATCTGTTCAAATGAGATGCCAGTGTTATTTTCATTTCGGCCTCATTTAGACGACAATTTATCCCTCGCCCCCTGTATATCTGTTCAAATGAGATGCCAGTGTTATTTTCATTTCGGCCTCATTTATTTATCCCTCGCCCCTTATATCTGTTCAAATGAGATGCCAGTGTTATTTTCATTTCGGCCTCATTTAGACGACAATTTATCCCTCGCCCCTGTATATCTGTTCAAATGAGATGCCAGTGTTATTTTCATTTCGGCCTCATTTAGACGACAATTTATCCCTCGCCCCCTGTATATCTGTTCAAATGAGATGCCAGTGTTATTTTCATTTCGGCCTCATTTAGACGACAATTTATCCCTCGCCCCTGTATATCTGTTCAAATGAGATGCCAGTGTTATTTTCATTTCGGCCTCATTTAGACGACAATTTATCCCTCGCCCCTGTATATCTGTTCAAAATGAGATGCCAGTGTTATTTTCATTTCGGCCTCATTTAGACGACAATTTATCCCTCGCCCCCTGTATATCTGTTCAAATGAGATGCCAGTGTTATTTTTTTCATTTCAGCCTCATTTAGACGACAATTTATCCCTCGCCCCCTGTATATCTGTTCAAATGAGATGCCAGTGTTATTTTCATTTCGGCCTCATTTAGACGACAATTTATCCCTCGCCCCTGTATATCTGTTCAAATGAGATGCCAGTGTTATTTTCATTTCGGCCTCATTTAGACGACAATTTATCCCTCGCCCCTGTATATCTGTTCAAATGAGATGCCAGTGTTATTTTCATTTCGGCCTCATTTAGACGACAATTTATCCCTCGCCCCTGTATATCTGTTCAAATGAGTGTTATTTTCATTTCGCCTCATTTGTTTATCCCTCGCCCCTTATTGTTCAAATTTCATTTTCGGCCTCATTTAGACGACAATTTATCCCTCGCCCCCCCTGTATATCTGTTCAAATTGCCAGTGTTATTTTCATTTCGGCCTCATTTAGACGACAATTCATCCCTCGCCCCCTGTATATCTGTTCAAATGAGATGCCAGTGTTATTTTCATTTCGGCCTCATTTAGACGACAATTTATCCCTCGCCCCCTGTATATCTGTTCAAATGAGATGCCAGTGTTATTTTCTTTTCGGCCTCATTTAGACGACAATTTATCCCCCGCTCCCTGTATATCTGTTCAAATGAGATGCCACTGTTATTTTCATTTCGGCCTCATTTAGACGACAATTCATCCCTCGCCCCCTGTATATCTGTTCAAATGAGATGCCAGTGTTATTTTCATTTCGGTCTCATTTAGACGACAATTTTCATCCATCGCCCCCTATATCTGTTCAAATGAGATGCCACTGTTATTTTCATTTCGGCCTCATTTAGACGACAATTTATCCCTCGCCCCCTGTATATCTGTTCAAATGAGATGCCAGTGTTATTTTCATTTCGGCCTCATTTAGACGACAATTTATCCCTCGCCCCCTGTATATCTGTTCAAATGAGATGCCAGTGTTATTTTCATTTCGGCCTCATTTAGACGACAATTTCCCTCGCCCCTGTATATCTGTTCAAATGAGATGCCAGTGTTATTTTCATTTCGGCCTCATTTAGACGACAATTTATCCCTTGCCCCCTGTATATCTGTTCAAATGAGATGCCAGTGTTATTTTCATTTCGGCCCCCATTTAGACGACAATTCATCCCTCGCCCCCTCTATATCTGTTCAAATGAGATGCCAGTGTTATTTTTCATTTCGGCCTCATTTAGACGACAATTCATCCCTCGTCCCCTGTATATCTGTTCAAATGAGATGCCAGTGTTATTTTCATTTCGGCCTCATTTAGACGACAATTCATCCCTCGCCCCTGTATATCTGTTCAAATGAGATGCCAGTGTTATTTTCATTTCATTTCGGCCTCATTTAGACGACAATTCATCCATCGCCCCCTGTATATCTGTTCAAATGAGATGCCAGTGTTATTTTCATTTCGGCCTCATTTAGACGACAATTTATCCCTCGCCCCTGTATATCTGTTCAAATGAGATGCCAGTGTTATTTTCATTTCGGCCTCATTTAGACGACAATTCATCCATCGCCCCCTGTATATCTGTTCAAATGAGATGCCAGTGTTATTTTCATTTCGGCCTCATTTAGACGACAATTTATCCCTCGCCCCCTGTATATCTGTTCAAATGAGATGCCAGTGTTATTTTCATTTCGGCCTCATTTAGACGACAATTTATCCCTCGCCCCCTGTATATCTGTTCAAAATGAGATGCCAGTGTTATTTTCATTTCGGCCTCATTTAGACGACAATTTATCCCTCGCCCCCTGTATATCTGTTCAAATGAGATGCCAGTGTTATTTTCATTTCGGCCTCATTTAGACGACAATTTATCCCTCGCCCCCTGTATATCTGTTCAAATGAGATGCCAGTGTTATTTTCATTTCGGCCTCATTTAGACGACAATTTATCCATCGCCCCTGCATATCTGTTCAAATGAGATGCCAGTGTTATTTTCATTTCGGCCTCATTTAGACGACAATTCATCCCTCGCCCCTGTATATCTGTTCAAATGAGATGCCAGTGTTATTTTTCATTTCGGCCTCATTTAGACGACAATTTATCCATCGCCCCTGTATATCTGTTCAAAATGAGATGCCAGTGTTATTTTCATTTCGGCCTCATTTAGACGACAATTCATCCCTCGCCCCTGTATATCTGTTCAAATGAGATGCCAGTGTTATTTTCATTTCGGCCTCATTTAGACGACAATTCATCCCTCGCCCCTGTATATCTGTTCAAATGAGATGCCAGTGTTATTTTCATTTCGGCCTGTTTAGACGACAATTCATCCCTCGCCCCTGTATATCTGTTCAAATGAGATGCCAGTGTTATTTTCATTTCTGCGTCAGATGCATTTAGACGACAATTCATCCATCGCCCCTGTATATCTGTTCAAATGAGATGCCAGTGTTATTTTCATTTCGGCCTCATTTAGACGACAATTTATCCCTCGCCCCCTGTATATCTGTTCAAATGAGATGCCAGTGTTATTTTTTCATTTCGGCCTCATTTAGACGACAATTCATCCCTCGCCCCTGTATATCTGTTCAAATGAGATGCCAGTGTTATTTTCATTTCGGCCTCATTTAGACGACAATTCATCCCTCGCCCCTGTATATCTGTTCAAATGAGATGCCAGTGTTATTTTCATTTCGGCCTCATTTAGACGACAATTCATCCCTCGCCCCCTGTATATCTGTTCAAATGAGATGCCAGTGTTATTTTTCATTTTCAGCCTCATTTAGACGACAATTTATCCCTCGCCCCCTGTATATCTGTTCAAATGAGATGCCAGTGTTATTTTCATTTCGGCCTCATTTAGACGACAATTCATCCCTCGCCCCTGTATATCTGTTCAAATGAGATGCCAGTGTTATTTTCATTTCGGCCTCATTTAGACGACAATTCATCCCTCGCCCCCTCTATATCTGTTCAAATGAGATGCCAGTGTTTTTTCATTTCGGCCTCATTTAGACGACAATTCATCCCTCGCCCCCTGTATATCTGTTCAAATGAGATGCCAGTGTTATTTTCATTTCGGCCTCATTTAGAATTTATCCCTCGCCTCCTCTATATCTGTTCAATTCATCCATTGCCCCTGTATATCTGTTCAAATGAGATGCCAGTGTTATTTTCATTTCGGCCTCATTTAGACGACAATTTATCCCTCGCCCCCTGTATATCTGTTCAAATGAGATGCCAGTGTTATTTTCATTTCGGCCTCATTTAGACGACAATTCATCCCTCGCCCCTGTATATCTGTTCAAAATGATCTGTTTATTTTCAAATGAGACAATTCATCCATATCTGTTATTTTTTTTCATTTCGGCCTCATTTAGACGACAATTCATCCATCGCCCCCTGTATATCTGTTCAAATGAGATGCCAGTGTTATTTTTTCATTTCGACGACAATTTTATCCTCATTTAGACGACAATTCATCCATCGCCCCTGTATATCTGTTCAAATGAGATGCCAGTGTTATTTTCATTTCGGCCTCATTTAGACGACAATTTATCCCTCGCCCCTGTATATCTGTTCAAATGAGATGCCAGTGTTATTTTCATTTCGGCCTCATTTAGACGACAATTCATCCCTCGCCCCTGTATATCTGTTCAAATGAGATGCCAGTGTTATTTTCATTTCGGCCTCATTTAGACGACAATTCATCCCTCGCCCCCCTCTATATCTGTTCAAATGAGATGCCAGTGTTATTTTCATTTCGGCCTCATTTAGACGACAATTCATCCATTGCCCCCTGTATATCTGTTCAAATGAGATGCCAGTGTTATTTTCATTTCGGCCTCATTTAGACGACAATTCATCCCTCGCCCCCTGTATATCTGTTCAAATGAGATGCCAGTGTTATTTTCATTTCGGCCTCATTTAGACGACAATTCATCCCTTGCCCCCTGTATATCTGTTCAAATGAGATGCCAGTGTTATTTTCATTTCGGCCTCATTTAGACGACAATTTATCCCTCGCCCCCTGTATATCTGTTCAAATGAGATGCCAGTGTTATTTTCATTTCGGCCTCATTTAGAGGACAATTCATCCCTCGCCCCCTGTATATCTGTTCAAATGAGATGCCAGTGTTATTTTCATTTCGGCCTCATTTAGACGACAATTCATCCCTCGCCCCTCTATATCTGTTCAAATGAGATGCCAGTGTTATTTTCATTTCGGCCTCATTTAGACGACAATTCATCCCTCGCCCCCTGTATATCTGTTCAAATGAGATGCCAGTGTTATTTTCATTTCGGCCTCATTTAGACGACAATTCATCCCTCGCCCCTGTATATCTGTTCAAATGAGATGCCAGTGTTATTTTCATTTCGGCCTCATTTAGACGACAATTCATCCCTCGCCCCCTGTATATCTGTTCAAATGAGATGCCAGTGTTATTTTCATTTCGGCCTCATTTAGATATCGACAATTCATCCCTCGCCCCTGTATATCTGTTCAAATGAGATGCCAGTGTTATTTTTTCATTTCGGCCTCATTTAGACGACAATTCATCCCTCGCCCCCTGTATATCTGTTCAAATGAGATGCCAGTGTTATTTTCATTTCGGCCTCATTTAGACGACAATTCATCCCTCGCCCCCTGTATATCTGTTCAAATGAGATGCCAGTGTTATTTTCATTTTCGGCGTCATTTTCAGACGACAATTCATCCCTCGCCCCCCTATATATCTGTTCAAATGAGATGCCAGTGTTATTTTCATTTCGGCCTCATTTAGACGACAATTCATCCCTCGCCCCCTGTATATCTGTTCAAAATGAGATGCCAGTGTTATTTTCATTTCGGCCTCATTTAGACGACAATTCATCCCCCTCGTTCCCCAGTGTTATATTTCTGTTCAAATGAGATGCCAGTGTTATTTTCATTTCGGCCTCATTTAGACGACAATTCATCCCTCGCCCCTGTATATCTGTTCAAATGAGATGCCAGTGTTATTTTCATTTCGGCCTCATTTAGACGACAATTCATCCCTCGCCCCTGTATATCTGTTCAAATGAGATGCCAGTGTTATTTTCATTTCGGCCTCATTTAGACGACAATTCATCCCTCGCCCCCTGTATATCTGTTCAAATGAGATGCCAGTGTTATTTTCATTTCGGCCTCATTTAGACGACAATTCATCCCTCGCCCCCTGTATATCTGTTCAAATGAGATGCCAGTGTTATTTTCATTTCGGCCTCATTTAGACGACAATTTATCCCTCGCACCCTGTATATCTGTTCAAATGAGATGCCAGTGTTATTTTCATTTCGGCCTCATTTAGACGACAATTCATCCCTCGCCCCCTGTATATCTGTTCAAATGAGATGCCAGTGTTATTTTCATTTCGGCCTCATTTAGACGACAATTCATCCCTTGCCCCCATATCTGTTCAAATGAGATGCCAGTGTTATTTTCATTTCGGCCTCATTTAGACGACAATTTATCCTCGCCCCCTGTATATCTGTTCAAATGAGATGCCAGTGTTATTTTCATTTTCGGCCTCATTTAGACGACAATTTATCCCTCGCCCCCTGTATATCTGTTCAAATGAGATGCCAGTGTTATTTTCATTTCGGCCTCATTTTGACGACAATTCATCCCTTGCCCCCTGTATATCTGTTCAAATGAGATGCCAGTGTTATTTTCATTTCGGCCTCATTTAGACGACAATTCATCCCTCCAGCCCCCTGTATATCTGTTCAAATGAGATGCCAGTGTTATTTTCATTTCGGCCTCATTTAGACGACAATTCATCCCTCGCCCCCTGTATATCTGTTCAAATGAGATGCCAGTGTTATTTTCATTTCGGCCTCATTTAGACGACATTTAGACGACAATTCATCCCCTCGCCCCCTGTATATCTGTTCAAATGAGATGCCAGTGTTATTTTCATTTCGGCCTCATTTAGACGACAATTCATCCCTCGCCCCTGTATATCTGTTCAAATGAGATGCCAGTGTTATTTTCATTTCGGCCTCATTTAGAGGACAATTCATCCCTCGCCCCCTGTATATCTGTTCAAATGAGATGCCAGTGTTATTTTCATTTTCGGCCTCATTTAGACGACAATTCATCCCTCATTTCGGCCCCCTGTATATCTGTTCAAATGAGATGCCAGTGTTATTTTCATTTCGGCCTCATTTAGACGACAATTCATCCCTTTCGGCCTCATTTAGCCCCTGTATATCTGTTCAAATGAGATGCCAGTGTTATTTTCATTTCGGCCTCATTTAAACGACAATTCATCCCTCGCCCCTGTATATCTGTTCAAATGAGATGCCAGTGTTATTTTCATTTCGGCCTCATTTAAACGACAATTTATCCCTTGCCCCCTGTATATCTGTTCAAATGAGATGCCAGTGTTATTTTTCATTTCGGCCTCATTTAGACGACAATTCATCCCTTGCCCCCTGTATATCTGTTCAAATGAGATGCCAGTGTTATTTTCATTTACGCCTTATTTAGACGACAATTTATCCCTCGCCCCCTGTATATCTGTTCAAATGAGATGCCAGTGTTATTTTCATTTCGGCCTCATTTAGACGACAATTCATCCCTCGCCCCCTGTATATCTGTTCAAATGAGATGCCAGTGTTATTTTCATTTCGGCCTCATTTAGACGACAATTCATCCCTTGCCCCCTGTATATCTGTTCAAATGAGATGCCACTGTTATTTTCATTTCGGCCTCATTTAGACGACAATTCATCCCTTGCCCCCTGTATATCTGTTCAAATGAGATGCCAGTGTTATTTTCATTTCGGCCTCATTTAGACGACAATTCATCCCTCGCCCCTGTATATCTGTTCAAATGAGATGCCAGTGTTATTTTCATTTCGGCCTCATTTAGACGACAATTCATCCTCGCCCCTGTATATCTGTTCAAATGAGATGCCAGTGTTATTTTCATTTCGGCCTCATTTAGACGACAATTCATGCATCGCCCCCTGTATGTTTGTTAAAATATAATGTCAGTTTTATCATTATCATTATTGCCGGAAACGGGTTGATAAGACTTAAAAAAACGTTTGATCAATATATTCTGTGTTACTTAAATCCAGGAATTTTTCTGTTTTTTTTTTTTTTTTTTTTTTAGATTGTATTCTTTGAGATAATCCTTGCGTTAGCGAGACATGCCTTATAAAATTAACCAATAGCTGGATCGTACGAGATGCATTCACCTACTTTACCCAAATGTATTTGCGCGTATGAATATAACGAACCCAACGTGATCATGAACACTGTTCATATGATTCAAATTTCCGAGCCATTATAGCATACACCACTTGCATATCAAGCTGGATTCCCCGAGCGGTCACTCATCTATGTACTGACATGACTCGACGTTGCTTAACGTCAGTGAACGTTCTGGAACCGGTCTTTCAATACGATGTGACCACATGCCATTTATATTGTGATATAACCTAGGTGTGATGCTTGTTATTACCTTCTTATGTGGAGATACGGTGGTTTAGTCTGGTTTATTATAGTCACTCATATCTTAATTCCCTTCAAAAAGGCACGTGTACGTGTGTGTGTGTGTGTATGTGTGTGTGTGTATGCGTGTGTGTGTGTCTCTGTGTGTGTGTGTGTAATACATATGAAAATTTCTCAGTCATTTAATACATATATATATATATGAAGAAAAATATACAGAAAAACAAACAAAAATCTTAATATGCAATTATGCTGTATTAATGTTAATATAAAGTCAACGTCGGACGTTTCGGTCTATTTTAGACCATCGTCAGGACATTTTCATTAAACATAATTAACATTAGAACATATAAAATTCAACATGAAAAGACGATGGACATAAAAGCACAACTAATCCAAACATAACTGAAATTTTTATATAAGATTGTGACTTGATCTTAGACAGACGAGATCAAACAGGGCTTGGGGCCGTAATGCAAGTTGAGTCTAACGGGGGTAATAACACACAATTATGTATAAAAAAAAAGAAATAAAATAAAAACTCACAAGATCCAACGTATCAAGAAAAAGGTAACAAACTTTTTATGTCTAATTGCTCGGTACATAGGACTATGTCTACTTCCCGACCCGTTCTGTGGATTGTGGCACGACGCTTTTACTAGCCAACTTTAAGGCTTCCAGTTGTCTGCTCTCTAAGAAATTTGTATTTCGGTGTGTCTTTGGACGAAAGTCGAAGAAAAAAAAAAAAAACTTATTTCTGTGGTCTTATTCTAAGTCGCTCTTCAAACTACTTGTTCTTGGTTGAAGAAGAGTCCAGAAGTGTGCGTGAATCTTGGCCAGCTATCTTGACGCGGTTTCAACACTGGGCGCTCATCTCTGCTTGTCGTTCACGGCTCAAACTCCAATCCGCTCGCCGTCCGCGGCTGATCTTCTTCTCTTCAGAGTCTGAATTATTGGTCACTCATCTCCGCCGTCAGTGCGCGAATTAACTTCTTCTCTTCAGCTTGCTCTGATTCCAACTTCTCCACTTAGGCCAAACGAGCTGCTTCACTTCGGCCAAACGAGCTGGCCTCTCCTGCCCCGCTGGGGGGGGGCTAACGAATCCGGCCCGCCGTCCGCGACTGATCTGATTTCTGTCGTTTGGGGTTTCGCTTTTTATTGACGCCGTCAAAAACTGGGGTGAGTCTGTTTGGCGTCGGGGATTCTTCGATAATTCTAAATACGTATCCACCTTCTTATTTCTGGTTAGGGATTTTCCATTTTCGGTAACTCACTTTCACTCCCACTTCCTTATTGTGCCTCTTAGGGGCGTATACCAACTTCCCGCTTCTTCGTATCGGCCCCTCACACTTACACTTCTGACAAGGGCGTCGACCGATTCTCCTCGTGCGTCACGTGACCGTTCTCGGTCAATGAGGTCCTGGTCGGGTATCTTTCCTCCTCCTTCGTGTGTCATGCGACCGCTTTCGGACAATGATATCTTTAGTCGGGTGTGGACAATCCGTGGCTTTGTTCTGGGGGAAGAAACACCTTGCTTAAAAAAACAAAATATTAATTTAAATCGCCCTTATCATACGCGACCGAGATGACGCTCTCGGCTTTGTTTAACACGTGGTATTTGTCAAGCAGTTTATCGCTAATTGGATATGACCTAAGAAAGGGATTTCTCAGACTGGGTGGCGTTTTCGTGAACGAATAAAAATATTTCACTTTTTCTTTCGCTCGAAGCTTGATAACAAAAATCTTCATTATCTCAAAAAAAAAACAACATTTTCAGCCAACATCATCTTGTGTGGCTTTTTTCCAATTCTGGAAATTGTCTGTGTTTTCGTATTAATGGTTTGTCTTCATATCCTTAGATACACTTCCCCACCCACTTAGACTTTTACTATCATCTCAATGACACACTGTCCACTTGTTACTTATCAATATTTTTTTCATTGTCCCTAAACTTTGTTTCTTCAACCATTTGATAAGAAACTTCCATTTTTCGTGGACACGGAAGTAGGTCAGGTGCTTGACCTGATATTTTTTCGACACCTGTTATGTGTCAGTCGAGCGTGTGTGTGCTCGCTTATGACCTGGTTTTTCGTATTATTTTTTCTTTCTTTCTTCCAGATCGCTTGAACGTAAAGAAAGAATTATTCCTAAAACCCGAAATATTTTTCAGCTCTAAATAATTATCAAATGGTTGACAAACCGTAAAAAAACAAATCATATATTTATGAATATTTCTTTTCAGCTCGCTAGGTATGCATGGTGCCACTAGATCAGCGTTCTGTTTAAATATGATCACGTCATTTCCGTATATTTTTCTTCATACTGTCGGATCTATATCCATATATTTGCTTATATATATATATATATATATATATATATATATATATATATATATATATATATATATATATATATATAAATATATATATATATATATATATATATACATGCATATATATATGTGGGATAGCTGTGTGTGCGCACGCGTTTGTGTGTGATATTTTATATTACATTATTAATAGATAGATAGATAGAATGACTCAATATGTTTCTTGTACTGACTGCCAGTGTTAATAAAATTGTGCTAGATGTACAATAACAGGCCTATTAATTATATATCAATAATAGTATACTTTTTTCTCAAAAATATTTTACACACGCACACACACACACAGACACACACACACACACACATATATATATATATATATATATATATATATTAACTCAACTTGTATTAACTCAATTTAGTAACTGTTGAAGGATTAATCGACTGTGGCACATGATTTATATTATAAACCTTATAATAATCCGATGTTCACACGTCCGACCACGACTATCAGTTCCTTGTTCGCAATTGCACGCATTCATCAACTAAAAGTCAGATCATTGCCTGCATTAGCGAGCAAGATGCAGGTAGCCCTCGTCGATTATGAGAACGCCGGATTACTATGATAAATAATATATACACACATATCACCCCCTATATATATATATATATATATATATATATATATATATATATATATATATATATGAGTGTGTCTGTGTGTGTCTGTGTATGTATGTATATATTAACGTCAGAAAGACTGAATAGATCTCTAAATTTGTATTCCCGATGATATATATTGAAATTGATTAAATATCTTTATATTTTGGAAATACATTCAGGCAAATGATTTTAAACATCACTACTGCAAATATATATATATATATATATATATATATATATATATATATATATATATATATATATAGAGAAAGAGAGAGAGAGGAGAGAGAGAAAGAGAGACAAACATACTCAGACAGACAGACAGGGAGGTATATATGTATATATTATTACATCTTACTTATTATAAAACCCAGGTTGTGTGTGTGTGTTGTTCGTTTATATATTGGATCGGATTTTCTTACATTTTTGAACCGATTTCAACGAAACTTCACAGGACTACGTAAAATTACCTTGCAGTGGTTCTGACAGCGTCAAAAATTGCAAAAAACACAATTGCTTTTGCACGAAATCTATTTGAAACACGATTAAGATGCATCGCTGTCGAAAATGAAAGGGGGACAACTCATATCGAGTTATACTTATTATAAAACCCAGGTTGTTTTTGTGTGTGTGTATCTGTGTTCATTTATATATGGGATTGGATTTCCAACATTTTTCAACCGATTTCAACAAAAATTCACTTTTTTTTGGCAGGTTGTGTTTGTTATTTTCTTGCACACTTTTTTTTATTTTTAAATTCAGAATGCTTTGAAAATTCCATTTACAAGACAATTGTTTATAATAAAATGCTATTCAATCGATAGACTCATAACGATTGAAAACAATGTTTTTGTTTGAGTTTGGGTTTGACCAATTCGTAAAAAAAAAAAAAAAAAATTAAGACATACGTGTCCGTCAACCTTAAACAATAATCTTTGTCAATTTTATTTTTCAGTCTTTATGATGGTCGATACTTGATCTATCTCTTACTGTTATATCCCCGGGCAATGCTGGGCTCTACTGCTAGTTATTAATATAGATACTATTAATATATATATATATATATTATTACATTATTCATATAGATAGATAGATTACTATTATAAATAATATAACACACACACACACACACATATCACGCCCATATATATATATATATATATATATATATATATATATATATATATATATATATATATATATATTCATATGTTTCATTAAATAACATAGACAAGTGTTGTCTATTTATTTTATGTAAATTCTTTCCATAACGACTGACAAGCTTAATAACATTATCATTAAAAGAAATTCACAATATTGATACATTTTTTTTTTAATCCAATCTAAGCTTTCGGCTTACATAAGCCATTATCAAAGGTGTCAGTAACTGTACAATATATTAAGCAATACACGGACAAGAATGTGATGATCGTCTGTTTCTGTTTACATGGATAATTTCCAAGCAACGATAAACACGTGCATATAAGACGCTGGAAGCGAAAATCGCACCGCAGCTCATGACGTCACACATGACCACGCAAGAGTGAATTCGAGAACTATTATATATGGGAAGCCGTTGGTATAAACCAATGGCTTCAGTTACCAATTATGGGATTTTAAGAATATTTGTGTAGATTTTATAGTTTATTTTGTTTAGGTTAGGTTTAAACTGTTTTATGTATATAGCTTCAAGTATTTTTAGATTTTGTTTATTGTTAATAAATTTTATATGCGTGTTTTACTGCATATATATATATATATATATATATATATATATATATATATATATATATATATATATAAAAAAAAAATAATGAAAAACAAACAAAATCCTAATATGCGATTATGCTGTTTTAATGTTTAATGTCAACGTCGGACGTTTCGGTCTAATAGACCATCTTCAGGACATATTCATAAAACATAATTAACATAGACCATATGCAATTCAACATGAACAGTTATCTGTTTGGATTGGTATTGCATTAATGCCCATCGTCTTTTTCATGTTGAATTGTATATGGTCTATGTTAATTATGTTTTATGAATATATCCTGAAGATGGTCTATTAGACCGAAACGTCCAACGTTGACATTAAACATTAAAAACAGCATACTTCATATTAGATTTTTTGTTTTTTTCAGTATATTTTTCTTCATACTATCATATCTATATCCATATATTTATATATATATATATATATATATATATATATACAGACAGAAAGATAGAGAAAATATGTATATATACGGGGTGTCTAAAAAATGTATTCACACTTTAACTGTCTCTAACATGCTTTTTTTTTGTTTTTTATGCAGGTGTAATTAATCACAGCATGGCAGGAAAATAACTTAGTTTGGAAGAGATGAAGTTTGTCCTGAACTGTTACTGGAAGACCGATAACGCCATTGAAGTGCAAAGATGATTCAGAAGGGAATTCGATAAACCAACACCAACGCGCCGGACCATTGCTCGCATCAGAAACAAATTTGAAGCAGATAGAACCGTCTAGAATGTCAACAAGAAACGTTCTGGACGACCACGGACATCCACGAGCCCTGGAAAAGAAGAGCAGGTGCAGGAAACACTCCTTCGATCACCACAGAAGTCACTTCGATAAACTGGTCGGGAAACCCACATCTCAAAAGATAGCGTTTATCGCATCATGAAGCGTCTGCACTGGAAATGCTATATTCCAACACTAATCCATGCTCTCAATGAAGAACCTGATCTGAGCGTTCAATTCTGTGAATGGTACCTGGCAAAATGTGCAGAAGATGCAGGGTTTCCACACAAAATTGTGTGGAGCGATGAGGCAACCTTTAAATTAAATGGCTCCATTAATCGCCAGAATTGCACGTACTGGGGTCCTATAAATTCTCACTTGAACACCATGTAAACTTACCAGGAGTAACAATGTTGTGTGGGATATCCGCATTGGGCAATCATAGGGCCATTTTTTTTTAACGGAACTATCACTGGGGAGAGTTACCTCAACCTGCTTCAGGAGTTTGTCGGTCCACAATTTTCAGAGATGTTTGGTGATGACGGCGAGATTTACTTTCAGCAAGATGGAGCACTTCCCCACTACCATCGCGATGTACGAGCTCACCTCGATGCAGCTTTTCCAGACACATGGATTGGACGAAGGGGTACCATTGAATACCCTGCGCGTTCCCCTGACCTCACGCCCATAGACTTCTTTTTGTGGGGATATCTCAAAGACAATGTTTATCGCACCAAACCAAGAACAATTGATGCATTGAAATTGGAAATTGAAAGACAATGTCGCGATATTACTAATGACCTGTTTCGTGTCGTTTGCGAATCCCTTGGTGAGCGTTATCAGCCTTGTCTGGACAATAATGGTCATCAATTTGAACATTTGCGAACATGATTCTTCAATTACATTTTTCTTCTGTATTCGAAGCTATTCCATTGCACTTTATGTTCATAAATAAAGGTTTTCTCGCCATTCAAATTGTGAGTACATTTTTTGAGACACCCTGTATATATATATATTAGGTTGGTGCAAAAATAATGACGTAATAATGTCGTTTTGTGACGTATTTTTTAACGTTAAAAACGGCATTATTACGTCATTTTTGCAATTAAACTCATATATATATATATATATATATATATATATATATATATATATATATATGGGGCTTACGTGCGTGTGATATATTTTATAACATTATTAATATAGATAGATAGATTTCTTTGCTGAATAATATAATACACACATCACCCCATATATATATATATATATATATATATATATATATATATATATATATATATATATATATATATATATATAGATCAAAATTTGAATTCCCAATGTATATATTGTATATTTGATTAAATATCTTTATATTTTGGAAATGCATCCGGGCTAATAATTTTTAAACATCAATACTGCATATATATATATATATATATATATATATATATATAGAGAGAGAGAGAGAGAGAGAGAGGGATGGAAATTTTATTAAAATCTTTCAAACGTTCCGATCTTTCGAGCAGCTACTGCGTCAGTGGCTTCCGATCACGTCAAGATGGCGAGCGTTTCAGCAATTCAAATGACTTGCCACTTCAAAGCTAATTTACGTCCGACAAAGTAATTTCACTTTCATTTTCAAATCGACACGTCGTACTGACCAACCGACGAATGCCACAGGCGTGGGTAATAGACTGACCTATGAGATTCGTGAATTCTGAAGGCCCCGCGGTCAGCGATCGATACTGAAATTAGAAAAGAAAACGCCTTTTACATATCTGTATGGTTCTCAGGGCAAATCTATCCAACTCAGTCTGCACAGCGATACAAATATTCTTTTTGTGTAACTTTGGGTATGGCGGCCAGAAAGTAATTTAGTCCTTTTTATTTATTTTTTTGCATTGATTAACCGAGCGATTTCTAGTAATAACAAAGGTTGTATAAAGTTTAAAAGTTGAGCAGGCTATATCTACCTAACAGAAATCTGTTTCGACTTTAATTCATGCAATATAATCCCTGTGAAGTCTAAAAATGTTGAAACTTGACTAATGCATGGAATAATAATACAACACAAAATGTACTTAGAACAAAATGTATTGAAACAAGAAAGTGTACACAATATTTACATATAGTCTTTTGTATATTCTTGGGAAGACCGTTCCTGGAGAATGTGTTGACTTAGTCGCAGTCGGGCAGAGTCTCTGGATTGAATCTCTTGATTCCTCCCCTCGTCTTCCCGGTACCAACCATATTTATATGGTCGGTACTCCACTATGCAAATTAGGTGGATCCTACCACAACAAATAAAAATGCCAATGTAAATTTCATCAATTAACTTCATCGTGAAGGTGTGTGGTTACGGTGTGCTCTCCTCAAACTTGGATCTTCTCTCGTGGATATGATAGACTGACGATATTCAGTCACCCCCCCACCCACTGGGGCGTCATGTGGCACAAGGCCGTTTTTAACGTAAGATTTCCGAGCCCGTGGGATTTCCGAGCCCGTGGGCTCGGCCTAAAAATATGCCCATTGAACCCATATAAACCGGCTCAGGGCCAGTTTACCTCCCTGAAAGGGAATCCACCCTTGGAAGTAGCCTCCTTCGGGTTCCTCTCCACCCGAAGGCAGAGAGTTCAACCGAACAGCCGGTCAGGAGTTGATATGACAGACTGACTATATTTAGTCACCCCCCCACACACACACGTGGGTATCATGTGCCACAAGGCCGGTTTAACGTGGGATCTCCGAGTGCTCGGCCAAAAAGTATGCCCATTGAACCCGTATAAACGGGTTAAGGGTCGGTTTACCTCCCCGAAAGAGACTCCGCCCGAAGGCAGAGAGTTCAACCTGTCAGCCGGTCGTCCGACTTCAGACTTAACTCAGACCGAACCGCTGAAAGACAGACTGACTGCATTTCTCTCCCGAGCGAAACGCGCCCGGTTGATACAGGTGTTCATATGCTAAGCGACCGGCTGTTTACCTTTTGGATTCGCCAATAGCATACTGTGAGGCGGCAAATTCTTTCACGCACTTGGATCCTATGATGTTCTGGTGTGACACTGAGCACAAATCGTACATTGATATCTATTAGGACGGGTCTCGTACGTGTTAAGTTTCATCACAGGTCAAATTTTCTTTGAAAATTTGATCTGCAGTGAATGAGTCTCCATGCTTTCAGCGTCCGGTACGATTCAAGTTCACTCCAGACCCTAAGTCGAATTGGTATCTACGATCAGTTCTTAAAAATCTTGGATCCTCCTACCGCTTTAGAAAGAACCATATTCCTGTTAGGCTTTATCCTGAAAAGAATCAGATTGAACCAATAATTGATTTGTCGTCGGCTTTATCTAAATTTCCAAGTATTTCATTTCTTTTTTGTAGATTGCTTACTTTTTAGTGATGGCGTTGATGACTAAATTCGCCGTCAGTGCGTTGGTTCAGGACTAGAATCTTCCAGTTTCTCCAAAACTAACTCCAATCATCTATTCTCTATCGCCGTTTGGAGTGCCCAGTTCGATTTCACCTGAGATCTCGTTCGTTGACTTTATCTTGGATCCCAGAAACATACTTAACCATTTTCATGTGAATGATTTAGTGAAACTGTCTCCAAAACTGGGGTCAGATTTGGCTTCAAGACAGATACATTCTGCCTGTAAATATTATCATTTTTTTTTCAATAGTACCACTCAGTATAGAAATACACACGCTTTAAGCAGCTTATATATATATTAGGTTGGTGCAAAAATAATGATGTAAGAATGTCGTTTTTTGACGTTAAAAAATACGCCAAAAAAAGGACATTATTACGTCATTATTTTTAACCTAATATATATATATATATATATATATATATATATATATATATACATACAAAATAGTACCACTCAGTATAGAGATACTTTTAGCATCTCATATCTATCTCTCTCTCTCTCTCTCTCTCTCTCTCTCTATATATATATATATATATATATATATATATATATATATATAGATAGATAGATAGATAGATACATACATACATACATACAAAAATAGTACCACTCAGTATAGTGATACAGACGCTTTTGGCAGCTCATATATATATATATATATATATATATATATATATATATATATATAGAGAGAGAGAGAGAGAGAGAGATACATACATACATAAATACATACAAAATAGTACCACTCAACAGCAGCTATATATATATATATATATATATATATATATATATATATATATATATATATATATATATATGCCAGCTCATACAACTCCTGAACCCTTCGGTCGATGAGAAGGTAAGTCTTATTGGGAGGTCCGGGCAGTGCTTTGTGACCCTTACTATCTCATCATCATTTGCTTTTTTTTACCTACATTAATATGCGTTGCAAATTGAGTCCTGTTGCCTATTGAACGATAAACAATCTTTGCGGGATTTGCCGTCATTCTGGGGAATTTTTACTCTATTTATTGAACTATTTAGTTCATTCCACATTGACTGATAAACTTTCAATAAATTCTTGATAAATCTTAATAAATAAATAAATTCTTATTATTATATGCCTGTCATTAGCAAACTAGGGCCACAGGCAGCCTGTTTCGCTTTTTGAATGACACGCCTAATTTAATGGGGAAAATAACATTTATAAAATGTTTCGATTTGTTCCATTCTCACATGTTCGCTCTCACGCTCTCTCACGCAAAGAGGTTGAGAGAATCTGGTGTCCAAGGGAGATAACTATTAAATGCCTTAGTAAACACACTTATTAATGCCTGTTGAGTTTTGGCTACAGGTCGACTAAACCACACGCATAACAATGATTAAGTATAATGCTTCTTGTATTTTGTAACTTTTCGTTGAAGGTAACGTTCAAGGTTCTTAAACAATTGACGATTTTCATTATGGAAGTTCTTTCGTGTAAAAATTTGAATTTTGTAACTTTTCGTTGAAGGTAACGTACTCATGATCTTAAACAATTGATAATTTTCAGTATGGAAGATCTTTCGTGTAAAAATTGTATTTTGTAAATATTCGTTGAAGGTAACGTACTCATGATCTTAAACAATTGATAATTTTAAGTATGGAAGATCTTTCGTGTAAAAATTGTATTTTGTAAATATTCGTTGAAGGTAACGTTCTCATGATCTTAAATAATTGGTGATTTTCATTAAGGAAGTTCATTTGGGTAAAAATTGAATTTTGTCACTTTTCATTGAAGGCAACTTTCTCAGAATGTTAAACAATTGTCGATTTTCAGTATAGAAGATCATTCGTATAAAAATAGTTCACTTTAAAGACGTGAAACCTTCATAACAAGCAACATTCGAAAGAACTCCAAATAATCAAATAAAATATGAACTTTGGTAATTTTTTTTCGATTACATAAAAGAGCTAATTCTAAAATTTGAAAAAGTTATTTAAATAATATTAGAGACAAAACTATAAAATGACTTTTTTCCAATAAGCATTATACAAATGCCACGGCACTCTTAAATTGGAATTTCGTCGCCAAATCTACACCCCTTTCCGGCCGTGGCAACCGATGTAACCTGTGTTTGGTGGAAGAATGATTCATGCTCACAAATATTAATGATCGAAACCTACTTCAGAAACGGAATGAACTTATGATAGCTTGTAATAACAGGAAGAAAAATCTCCTAAAGTATTTTAATTCTGGATAGACCAGTTATCCAGATATCACTTGCCCATTATATATTTTAGATTACATATTCATTACCCAACTTCAACCATTTAAACGTCGACTAATAAGTAACGAGCTACACGGTGTTCCTCTTTTCTTTTTTAAACTTTAAGCTTGCATCTTTTTTCCCATATCCCTCCCTCTACATTTTGAATTTACAGACTAATAATAAAGTTTATACTAACTTTAAGCTTTCAATCTTCATTTACTTTAGCGTTTCTCCCATGAGGCCCAGTATTTGAAAAAAAAAATACACAACTGTAATAAGTGTTTTATTTACCGGTTCGTGCCTGACAACTTGGGAAACCATGAAACTTTAAGTTGCACTACAAATGTAAGTATATGTGTATTTATTAATATATACTTGTTAGCTCTGTCTAACTACATTGATCTCGTTTTGTTTAAATCTTATATTAAATTAATAAATATTTATTCGCTTACCTGTGTATGCACGCTAACGCACGTATATATATATATATATATATATATATATATATATATATATATATATATATATATATAAAAAAGAAGAACAGTAAGATGTATAATCCGGTGTTCTTATAGGTATTTTATTTTTACAAAATAGTGCTCGATGTAAATTTACAGAGCATTAATATTATAATTAATTGATTTAAAATATGGTTTTTTCCGCTACACAGTTCTAACCATGTTTCAAAAATGGAAGCTAAAAGCCACGAATTTAATTTTGCAATTAAATTAAAAACATTAGTTCCATTTCAACTGGACAAGTTTTCATTGAAAAATACATCCCTACCCCTTACCAAAATGTAGCTAATAACAGATACAATGATGCAGACATAAGGAAAACCCAGACACCCTTTGTCCAGTTGAAGTAGAATTATCTGTAACCATGGAAACGTGATTTTAGCTGTGTCTTTAAAACCCAGTAATTTTAAAAAGTTTCTCCAAAATTCGCTTGAGGATGAAATGGAACTAATGTCTTTAATTTAATTGCAAAATTAAATTCGTATTTTTAGCTTCCATTTTTGAAACATGGTTAGAACTGTGTAGCGGAAAAAAACATATTTTAAATCAATTAATATATATATATATATATATATATATATATATATATATATATATATACAGTTGCTAATATATAATTATTTGGTTTATATCCCCAAATTATTGTGTTCATAATTTTTCTAAGATAAAATTGTGGTATTTATCGGAAAATTAAATTTATATGTGTGAAGTAAATAAGGCTAGGGTTATGTACTGTAAAACGTTTAAATTTTATTATGTAGATTTTCTTTAAGCGTTTCACCCCCAAGCAAGGCGGGAAGCCACTAGCCCGCAAGGGGTTTACAGAGAGTTGGAGCGAGAGCGAATAAGAGTGATAGAGGAAAGGATGAAGAAAAGGATAGGGGATAGATCAAGGCATCTGGAGACGTCGATTGACATTACATTTAAATAGTTGGAGATTATAACTATCAGGGAAACAGGAAAAGGGGAGGGAATTCTACTATTTCGAGAGGTGCGAGACATGAAGCTATTGGAGTAGAAGAGACGGCTACATTTAACAGTTTCGACAGTGAAAGGGTGAGAGCGAGATGCCAGCCTAGTTGAACGCTTAAATTTATGAAGTTCGGGACCAGCGAAAGCAGCTCATTGGAGCAGTTACCATGAAAGTATTTGAAAAAAAAAACAGAGGGAGGCGACGGCACGTCTGTGAGAGAGCGACTGCAGACGAGATGCCAGATCAGGGCCAATTACATTGCATATCCGCCTCTGGATTTTATCAAGAACCTTGAGAAAAACAGAAGGGGCTCCAGACCATATATGGCAGCAATACTCCATGCAAGGGCGAATGGTTGATTTGTAGATCTGGAGGATCGATTCCGGGGAGAAAAATTTCCTGGTGCGGTACAGGGAGCCAACTTTCCTTGCAGTGGACGAAGCAATTGACTCAATGTATTTGTTCCATCTCAGTTCAGCTGTCAACGTGAGACTGAGCAGCCGCAGAGAGGTGCTCTCGAGAAGTTGAGCGTCAAACATTCTAATGAAGGATCTCTGTGGTGATTAATAGAGAGCAGTTTTGTTTTTGAGGCATTAAAATTAACCAGCCAATTCCTGCCGCAGTCTACAACCGATTGGAGTCCCTTTTCGAGACAAACGATCCGGTTAGTTTTGTCAACGACACTAGATTTGTTTTTGAGGCAGGAGTAAATAGTAGTGTCTAGTAATGCCTTGCTTGGGAACCTATGACTTGAAAACCTCTAGGAAGGTAACTAAAATATTGAAATGTCTAAATATTTTTAAAAAATCAAAAATCTATATAAGACTATTAGTTAAATCCTAAATATTTGAAACTATCTACGGTGTACATGAAATATACGCAATATATATATCATAAATAGAGCATTTACTTAAATACTTGTATCTATAAAAAGAATGTTAAACATAAAAATGTCTTTAATAAATTGTCGGACTTTGTCCAATTCTTAATGTATGACGTCATTTGTTTACATTTGATACGCCATGAGCAGTTATGAATGTACGAGATTCATGGAAGATTGAAGTTTATAAGCAGTAAATTCGACCTTGCCTACCGAACGCTCCTTTGTGGCCGACTCGGTTAAGGCACGTCAGCGTAAATGACGGTTCCGTATAGGATGCAGGTTGGAATCCTGTCAAAGGACGAATATTTTCTATGAAAATTTCTCGGACACTCAGGCCGGTAAATGTTATTTAATACTGTTTATTATAAACAGAGCATTTACTGAAATACTTGTATCTATAAAAAGAATGTTAAACATAAAAATGTCTTTAATAAATTGTCGGACTTTGTCCAATTCTTAATATATATATATATATATATATATATATATATATATATATATATATATATATATATATTGTTGTAGCATACCTACGAACGATAATGGGTATGTCCCCATTCACATAAAAAGAAAGTAGTAAATACTGTATGTTGGTCTGCAGTTGGAAATTCGTCTCCAGCTGTGCTGGTCAAACTCTCTGCCTCCGGGCAGAGAGGGTCCTCAGACGAGGCTATATCTAAGAGCAGAGTCTTGTCTCTGGAAACAGCTACCCGACCCCGTTTTATATGGGATCTACCGGGAATTTTTGGCCGTGCCTACCGGCTCGGACACCCCACATTAAATTCGACCTTGTTTCACATCTGACCGTGATAAAAAGTATTAACAACATTTACCGCCCTGAATGTTTGAGAAATTTTCATAGAATATATTCTACCTACGACAGGAATCGAACCTGTATCCTATACAGAACCGTTATAGCCTGACGTGCTTTTACCGATTGAGCCACAGAAGAGCGTTTCGGTTAGCAAGGTTGATTTTACTGTTTTTACACTACAATTCTCTATGATTTTCTCACGTACATTCAGGCCGGTAAATGTTGTTAATACTGTTTATTATAAACAGAGTATTTACCTATATATATATACAAAGACAAAAGTAAAATTTATCTTAGTCGGGGCGTTCAGACCTCTGATGGACATTATCAAGGATTTTATTTTGCAACAATTATTTATAAACAAAAATAAAAATATCTCTAGATTTAGATTTTTTTTTAAAATATTATATTTTTTCAAATGATTACGTTACTTAATGAATTATTACTTTTTCTATCAAACATACACGGCCATGAAAATGCAAAAAAAAAAATGAAAAGTATACGATTAAATACATGAACCCCGCTTTTATTGAAAATATATAATACATAATTTCATCCCATTGAGTAAATTTCAAGGCAAATGGAAAATTTACTCAGTACTATCTCTTGATATATAAAAAATATATATCGTTATTTCATATGATATATATATATATATTTATCTGTGTGTGTGTGTGTGTGTGTGTGTGTGTGTGTGTGTGTGTGTGTGTGTGTGTGTGTGTGTGTGTGCAAATTACCTAAAATGGTGCATCCGAGAAAGCTTATATTAGGTCATGGCACTGGACTCAGACTGGGCTTCAGGACTGATGCATTCTGCCTGTAAATATTATCTTTTTTTCAACAGTACCACTCAGTATAAAACATACAGACACTTTTAGCAGCTCATATATATATATATATATATATATATATATATATATATATAAATTATTTATTTAAAAATATGATTCCAACTCGCGACATAAGAGGTCTCATGTTTCAAAACAAGAGCCAAAAACTTCAATATAATTATTTGAATTAAATTGAGTTAAAATAAGCTCTGTTCCATCTTCAGATAACTTTTAATTCAATTTAATTCAAATAAATAATATATGCTCTACTTTTGTATCGAGCCTAATTTTAAAATAATAACTAAAATACTAAGGAACTTTGGATTATTTACCTAACCAGTTCCTTCCTATTTTTTATATAACACTAACACACACACACACACACACACACACACACACACATATATATATATATATATATATATATATATATATCATATATTTTACCAGTGCTCATATTGCAATTTTTACGCTGATATCATTGAATGTTGACATTAAATTTAATAATTGAGTTCATATTGCAAAGCTTTGTTATCATTGGGTGTGAGCGATATTTAGTCTTAAAATGCAGCGAAAGATATCATTAAAGTTTTGTACAGTGTGAGACTGCAGACGTGAAACAATCAGGGCCAATTAAATTGCGTATCCGTCTCTGGATCTTCTCAACAACCCTGAACATGGCAGCAATTTCCATAAATGGTTTATTTTTAGATTTGAAGGATCGACTTCGACCCAGATTTCCTTACGGTGTGACCCAAAGGACCATCTCATAGCACAATGGATAAAGGCGCATTGTTGTGGTGAGAAAATTCTTTCTTCTCAGTGTGAAATAACAGATCCAAATGTTTTTAATATTTACAGTCGGACTGATCGCAATGATTCGGCCGTTAAGGCAGTGGAGAACTGACCTTTATTTCGATCACTAGGGAGGTTCCTAACGTTACATGTTTGAGGATGTCAGTTATCAGTTATCTTTTCCCTCTGAAAGTTCTCCACTGCCTTAACAAGGAATTAGAACTCACCTTTTCTGGGTCTGCCACTGGATTTGTTAAAAAAATTTATCCACTGTGCCATGTGTTCTTAGGGTATGAACATCTGATCGAAAATTAATGGTTTCTCAGTCATTTTTACCAGAATATTCCAAATGTCTTTACCAGAGTTCATATTGAACTTTGTTATCATTGAAGGGCACTCCTTTATTACTGATGCTGAAAACATTAGGTTTATAATACTCAGAAGTTCATAAACAGATTCCTCAAGGACACATACAAATAAAGGGCTGGTTAGACACAGATCCAAAGGAGGTGAATAGTTCCGACTAATTTCAGAGGGAAAATTAGCAGGAGATAAATACTGGCACATGGAACTAGAACAATCTCATCGAAATAAACTAGACCAACCACCTGAAGAAGGCCGGACGTTTAAATTCGCCGAAACGTTGTGACAAATATGGCGACAAAGATGAGGACAATTTTATAAATAATGGCATCATCTCAGAAATATAGACAGACTCTGACAAATGTTTTATTGTCACTAGCATTTACACACACACACACACACACACACACACACACACGTACGTGTAAATGGCTTGTCTCTTCTCAGATTGATGTTATCTTCAGCATCCAAACAGCAGGGTTTTGTGGACGGACCCTCCCGGAATTGCTACATCCACTCTTCAGTCAGCATCAGTAATTATACATCTCAAGTTTTCTTTTTTATATGCACCTTTCATTGGGGCAAGTTTTTTTTTTTCATACTGCATATGTGCGTGTCTGCGTTCGCGCGCAAACACCCATGTGTCTATCTTGCGTGTTTGTGCGTACGTGTAGAATAAACTGGTTATAAGTCCTTTTCGCCGTTTTTTTTTCACTTCATAAAATATATTCATTCTTATAACAATCCATACATTCAGTTAAGATTTATCCTTGATAAAGGCTAAAAGAATAGCCGAAAGTGCTCGGGCATACAGAGCATTCGGGCAATTTCTACCTAATTTATGTCCAAAAAAGGAGGACACATGATCCATTGGATAAAGACTTTGATTAGATCCAGTGATTAGACCCAATATGTTGCGAGTTCTATACCAGGCCGCAGCTGTCGTGAATCAAAACTTAGTTGAATGGAAATAACCCAGGCATCCGGAAGATAGATATATAAATATGAATATATATATATATATATATATATATATATATATATATATATATATATATAGATAGATAGATAGATAGATAGATAGATAGAATATGAATAGATTTGGTTAAGATAGAAAAGATAGATAGATATGAATAGATTTGGTTAAGATATATATATATATATATATATATATATATATATAGAGAGAGAGAGAGAGAGAGATAGATGACATGAATAGATTTGGTTAAGATAGATAGATATGAATAGATTTGGTTAAGATAGATAGATAGATAGATAGATAGATAGATAGATAGATAGATAGACATGAATAGATTTGGTTAAGATATATATATATATATATATATAGATAGATAGATAGATAGATATGAATAGATTTGGTTAAGATATATATATATATATATATATATATATATATATATAGAGAGAGAGAGAGATAGATAGATAGATAGATAGACATGAATAGATTTGGTTAAGATATATATATACATACATATATATATATATATATATATATAGATAGATAGATGAATAGATTTGGTTAAGATATGAAAAGACTGATATATATATATATATATATATATATATATATAGATCGATAGATAGATAGATAGGAATAGATTTGGTTAAGATATACAGATAGATAGATAGATAGATAGATAGATAGATAGATAGATAGATAGATAGATATAGATTTTGGTTAAGATAGATAGATATGAAAAGACTGAGATAGATAGATAGATAGATGATAGATAGATAGATAGATAGATAGATAGATAGCTGTTACTAACTATAAAAACTGGCAGAATTCTAAAAATGTTTGTGCCCAAATGTTCGTATGCTCCACCAAGAAGAATGACCTTGATCCATGAAATGCACATGCTTTTTCCCATATTTGCCCTACTTTTTACACATCGTTTCTTCTCCTTCGTCTTCTTCTTCTTCTTCTTATATATATATATATATATATATATAGGAGAAAAAAATTGCCGGATCCAACGGAGATATTGCCAAAACACTATTATTATTATTATTATTACGTTCTGATTTCGTTCACTGAAATAATAACTTTGTGAAGTGTGTAGTCTCGATAAATCTTCAGCACTTCTTCGCCCA
Organism: Acanthosepion pharaonis; assembly: GCA_903632075.3. Taxonomy (NCBI): domain Eukaryota; kingdom Metazoa; phylum Mollusca; class Cephalopoda; order Sepiida; family Sepiidae; genus Acanthosepion; species Acanthosepion pharaonis. Next base: position 377,678 of record CAHIKZ030004759.1, on the reverse strand, counting down.
TTCATCTTAATTTTAGCTGCTGCTGTAGAAACATTTTTTTAGACTTGCCATAACAGCACAGTCGACAAGCTTTAAGCTTTACTCTTCTATTTTTTTTCTGACACGAAGCGACTCACCATCTTGGATTGTAGGATCATTTTTGCAGCAATAAATAAATAAACAAAAACAACAAATAAATTAAGCGAGATCATTTTTTTTATTTTATTTTACTTACATCGGTTTCTTATCAAGGAATCTTACCACAGAAGGCGAATATAAAGTGCAGTGAAAGCGCGGGAACTCTGCGAATCCGTTCTCCTTCCCTCCTCATCCGCCGACGTCGATTTTCACTGTTTTATCCAAACACGCAAGCGCGATGACGTCACCCAGCAGGTGGCGCTGTAGATTGGTTCTTTCACGTCAGCCATGTAGTTTTTTTTCCTTTCTGCATGTGATTCTTTTTGTTGCGTCTTTCTTCGGAAACAGAGGCATCGTCGTCTTGCAGAGTGCAGTGAATGGGCTAAGCACAAAAGAATATATTCTTTAATCTCTCCGCTTCTCTGTTTATCTATCTGTATATATATATATATATCTATAGCTACCTGACAAAGAAAAGTTCAGATGACTTATCTTTGCGACAGATTTGAAGTTACGGCGATACATTAAGAGATCATTTGCTGAGATGATTACACTTCGATTTTCATACGCAAAAGCCTTTTTTTTCTAACAGCCAACTTATTTCATGTCTGATATATAAATGCAATGTTAATCGTTATGTTCTGTCTTAATTCTTGTTCTTTTATTGCTCTATCTCCTCAATAATGTTTTTCTCATATTCTCACACTCAATTATCCCTTGCATCTTACTTGCAGTTGCTTCGTTTCAAATGATTAAAAATAGATGAACAAAAATCTATGAATTCAGAAAAATATAACGAACTATTTAACTCCAATGATTTCTGTTGAAACTTGACTAATGCATGGAATAATAATGCAACACAAAATGTACTTAGAACAAAATGTATTGAAACAAGAAAGTGTACACAATATTTACATATAGTCTTTTGTATATTCCTGGTAAGACCGTTCCTGGAGAATGTGTTGACTGAGTCGCAGTCGGGCAGAGTCTCTGGTTGAATCTCTTGATTCCTATATCTATTTGTATTAAATACAAACTGCGGCACAAGGCCAAAAAAGGGGCATGGGGAATGACGGCCTTCATCTGTCTTAAATCTAAACTTAGCTAGTCGCAGACACTGACCCAAACATGCCAACAATAATCCTATCACCAAAACAACACATTCACTCCTACCTTTCTTACTACGTCCACCATAATACCTCAGATTCTCTAGGAAGTCCTAACTAGTCCCCTTATTTACAGATATTGTTCATGGGGGGAGGGTCATAAAATAACAACTTTTAAAATACCCAAATGAATATTTACAAAGTGAATTAATTATTTACAATAAACTAAACAAAATTGAGTTAGTAATAAAACCCCCACAAACTATGAATGTGGCAGAAATATCAGTTAACCGGACGAAATCGATGCAGGACTAAGAAAATAAGGACACATTCAAACCAACAAGCGTTCACACAAACACTCACTAATTCATACACAACAACAAATACGAAAACACACACACGAAACGAATGGCGCCCCGCATCCACCAGAAAACTGACATCATTAACCACCTAACGAGGGATGGGATGGGGAATTAAACAAAAGTAAATAATAGGGACAGAAATAAAAGGGACCAATGAGCTTACATACCCTAGCTAAGTTAACCGAGAAAAAAAAAGGAAACTAAAAATTCAAAAACGAAAACCTAGTCTAGCCTAATATCTGGGTGGGTTGCCTATGTTCAACCCTGATAAGACAAAATCCTGTACCTAACCGACGTCCAAATGCCACTCTAGGTCAGCCCCTTTTACTCTACACATTCGCGCAAGATTCACCCATCTTTTGCCAAATTCTGATGCTGGGAGCCGCCGCCTTTCCGTCCTAATCTTGACTTTAAGCTGATGCTTAAAGAACCAGATCAGTTGGGAAGAGGTGAACTTCTCGCCATCATAGAATTCCTTCTTTCGTGTCGTCCAAATCACGACTCGCATAACCCCTAGTAAGCAACAGAACACATAGTGTTCAGCCTTCGTCAATTGCGATACCACATTGCTACAAACAGAACTGGCTTCCAGGACAAAAAACTTTCCCTGCAGCATGCGAACCATGAGGCCTTCAACAAACTTGCACAACGGCACTACCGTTTGCACTGAAAAAAGGCGTGACCAATGGTCTCGACATTCCCAGTACAGCGACGACAGTTTGGATATTTCTCCAAGCCTGCTGAACAAAGTCTTTTGCCCACCCAGAGGGCCCCACGAATCATCAGCCAGGTGAGTGATGCCTCATCGTTATTGAGGCATTTCAACCCAGGCGCCCAAGGCCATACCCAGCGAGCCTCCTGCTTCGTAAGACCGAGCTCGTCGATCAGACCATCTTGAACGGACCCCCTAACTAACAAACGGTATAATGCCTTACGATACAACGCTTGGGCATCGGAGAGGCCATCCGACGTCCGCAAGAGGAGCTTCAAAGCACGACGACATTCGTGGTAGAAGGAGCACACGGCACGAGGTGTACGGCCGGCCTCCTCCTCGCACGAATGCACACTTTTCAGGGATGGGAAATGTTTTTCGGACATCTTCTTTCCAAAAGGTGCCCACCTCATCCAAACCGCGACACATTCGGTCTAGAAAGGTAATGCGAAGCATATATTGACGAATCTCAATGCTAGGCATACCCAGACCGCCCTCAGAGGGATGAAGGCAACAGATCTCGCGACATACCATATGGGCCTTGCCTCTCCACAAGAAAGAGAACAAGGCCTTGACTAATGAAATTAGTCGGGCATACGGGAGTGGAAGCACAGAGAGTCGGTACAGGAGGATCGGATATATGTGTGAAACACATACTTCCGCCCATCCCTTCAGGGAAATTCCCCTCCGAGACCACTGATTACCCGCGGCCTCGGCCATCCCTTGCACCTCCGACCAATTCATTTCCAACTGGAGATCAGGACCGAACCAGACGCCGAGTATCTTGATCGGCCCATCCGTCCAGAGGAAAGGTCCGGGAAGAGAAACTCCCTTCCACGCACCCAACCGCAAGCCCACAGACTTATCGCGGTTGATCTTGGCCCCTGTCACCATCTCATACCCACTGATCTGCTTGCTGACTTCGTCAATCTCGGCTCTGCTCGACACAAGAACCGAAACGTCGTCAGCATAGGCAGAATCTACCTGGCCGATGTGGAAGCACCAGGCGGCGAAATACCGCGTAGGACCGGATTCGCCTTTAACTTGCGTAGGAAAGGTTCCAACGCAAGAACGTAAAAGCAGAGGAAAGCGGACAACCTTGACGAATGGAGCGAGACAATACGAAAGGCTTCGATCTTACCCATTCATTTCCACCAGCGCCTCGGGGGTCGCATACAAGAGTCGGATCCAGGAGCGAAAGTCGGCTCCGTAACCAGCCGCCGAAAGGACAGCCTCCAGAAATCGATGGTCAACCCTATCGAAGGCCTTGGACTGATCTAAATTGATCAGCGCGGCTTTACTGTCGACTTGTTCTAAGATCAAGCGTACCATATGAAGGTTATCCTGAATAGTCTTGCCTTCACAGCACAAGTCTGTTCAGGGGCCAATCAGACTAGACAGGACAAGCTGCAAACGGTTGGCTAAGATCTTCGCCAAAATCTTTAAGTCAGTATTTAACATCGTTAAAGGGCGAAAGTTCCCTAACCCATCCCCACCGTCCTTGTCCTTACGCAGCAACTTGATGACACCCCTGGTGAATCGTTGAGGTAAAGACCCCTGCTTCATCCAGTGGTTGAACATCAGTTCCAGCAAAGGAACAAAAACGTGCGACAACCTCAAGTAAACTTCGTAAGGAAGACCATCTAATCCCGGAGACTTATCCAGGCCAACCTGCTTCAGGGCTTCCCAAATTTCTGACTCTGTTATGGGACACTCGCACTTAGCCACTTCAGCTGCCGAGAGGCAGGGAAAGTCAGCTAAATAGGCGTCGAACTGAGCAGTGCTCAGACCGGGCTCCCTGGTGAAAAGATCCTGAAAGTAATCCCGAAAGACCTCACATATGCCCGCGTTTGTAGTCACGGTCCGCCTATCCGGTAATGTGACGCACGCTATATGTCGCCTAGACGCGTTTCGATTCTCCTCTACACGCAGTTCAGCGGCCATATTCGTAGCCTCAGAAGACATTCTTTTTAACCTAGCCCTAACTACCAGAGCTTGATCCTTCTTGATAAGCAAGGAGGCCAACTCTGCCTTAGCTAAAGCTATGTCCCCACTAACACGGGATTTCACTGCCCGATCGACTTTATTTTCTAAAGCAGTTTGCGCCGCTAATCTATCTAGATTGAGTCGACGGCTAAAATCGGCAGCAAACGTTCGAATTTTTGATTTTAAATTTCCCCACCAGGCATTTCCCACAACCGCTCCCGTCAGTTCCCTTTGTATCATTAGTAACAGCTGGTCCCGGAAACCCTGATCACCGAAAAGTGAACAGTTCAATTTCCAGTAACCAACCAATCTAACCTTAGGCTTATCTAAGTTTACACGAACCCGGACAAGCCTATGATCCGTATAAACTATATAATGGAAACTTGGACACCCTAAGAGCCCTACATCGACTCTCCTAACTAAGACTCGGTCCAGGTAGCTCGCACGCGAGCCAGGAACCGAGTTGCCACTAGTTGTCCAAATCCATGCTACCCCCCGATGGTGTTCATTCCGGAACTTATCGACGAGATCAAACCCATCGACAAAGTCCCGAAATGGTTTCACATACGGGTTGCTAGTACCTTTTTTATGCCCTATACGATCTATATCGGGGTCAAGGACGACATTCCAATCCCCCACTAAAACTACCCGATGAGACGTCGTCAAGAACGGCGCGATCTGCCGAAACAAAGCAGGCCGCTCGGAATGGATATTGGGCGCATAAACCCCAATGAGACGATGAACCTTATCCTTTATGGTAACATCCAGCACGCAAAGCCTGCCCGCCGGATCCGCGAAGACAAGGGTACATGCAGCCTTCAAAGACCTGCTCACTAGACAAGAGACACCCCTCGAACAACCATCAAAACATGCTGAATAAAGGGCGAACCCTTTAGGCAGTATGTCCTCACGATCATGAGAAGAAAACCGGGTCTCTTGTAAACAACATATATTCACCCCGAGGCGCTGAAGGTCACGAGAGAGCCTCGCCCTGCGAGACTCGGACCTCAGGCCCCGGACATTTAAACTAGCTAACCAAAGTGCCATTGTGAAACCGATTAGGGTTGCCCTTCAGGATAGAACATGGCTGGGGTGAGAACACCGACAGCCTGTCCCAAAGAACCAGACATCATCTCAGTATCGAGCGTGTCACCCTGGGACAAGCCGCCAATGTCCGCAGGATACGTTAGTTTAAGGGCTCTATAAAGGGATGGGTGAACATAAATAGGGACCCTCCCTTTACATTTCTTAGTTTCATCTAGATTTTCCTCCAGAAGGACGACAGCTGGGGCACCACATCTTCAGGACGTTTTTTGCTCCTCTATCATGCCCCAGATCTCCCGCGTACCCGGGCCAGTTCTTATACGGTCAGTTGGTTTCGAGCCTTCCGGCACCTTTCCACATCCTCCCGGGGAAACCCCTTGATGTGACGGAAATTCCACAAGATTTTAATGGTTTCCGGTTTCTTCGTTTGACCGAAGACCCTTTCCGCCTGATCCCGGGATACGCGGCAGACGTCTTCCCCTGGGAGATATGGTGGCTTGATTTTTTTCTTTTTTTTTTTCTGTGACAACTTGCGAATCTGGGCTCCTTACCTTTTTTCTTTTGGAGACTGGATAGGTGTTGAGATGGGTGTGATGTTTGGGTGGTGGAGGGTGTCATGCCCGAAGGCGGCCTCACAGGTGAAGGTTTTGATGAATGCAAAGATTTTGTCGGTGAGTTCGACAGTGACTTTGGTGGAAGAGGTTTCAAAAAGATTTTTTTGGATGAAGTAGGGGAAGACGGGCAGAGAATAGAGGGCCGGTGCCCCCAGCGATTTTTGGTTTTTACCCCTTAGCCTCCAAATGTTCTTTTAATTTCTTTAAGTCCAGGATCTTTTTCCAGCTCGGCTCGTTAGCTTTCTGGGTATCGCTGGCGTTTTTCATCGCCCTCAGAACTGGTAGAGGAATGGGTCTGTAGGTGACTTTGTCCCTGGTGTCACGTTGGGACTGAGGAACCGCTGTTTGGGTCTTCCTTGCCCCTAACTACGAGGCGCCATTCCCCCTCATCCTTCTCCTTAACCACACTAGTGGCAGGCGTCGATTTCGGGGGCAATGTGGGCCTGGACCCAACCGAGGATTTTTCCCATCGGTCCGCCTCGCAGCTAGACCCATTAAAGGCGCCGCGGATTTTTCCTTATCGGCGAAGAGGGGATTTTGGTCACCTACGACCGGAACTCCAGGGGCCTTCTTCCCTGGGCAGGAGGAGGAAAGGTGACCAGTCTCTCCACACCTCCAGCAAGTTGGTCGCCTACCAGTCACTATGACCGGCATTTTCCGGTCGCCGAAAACCAAACAGTTGGGGACGGACTTTAAGGCCTTCTGGTCGAGCATGATGTCAAAAGTCCATCCCCCGTTCAAATTGTCGGAGAGAGCCCCTAAAATTTGGCCGTACTGCATAAAAAAATGCAGCCAGGAGCTCTCCTGAAATTTGAGGAGGAACCTCGAAAACAGCCACCCTGGTCCGCCTGCGGCCTTCATATTCGGTTCTTAGGATCAGATCTTTTTGTGATCAATTCCTTTTTTGCCATGGCCAGGCAATCTTCCGGTGTGGACAGCAGAATGTCCCATGAAGAAACCCGTCGATAACTCTTTGGGGTTTTATCCCCAGGGACAAAAGTGATTTGATCACAGTGTCTTTTGTGGAACGACAAATCTTTCGGTTTTTCTTGTCGACCACAAAACGGTCACCATTCTCTTTGAGAACATATCGAGTTCCTGGACATTATCGACGAACCCATCTTTATTAACAAGATGGGCGTAGCCTTTCGCCTTATCCAGGAAATCCGCCATGTTCAGAATACAACTAGGGGGGGACTTCCAGCAGGAGGGCAACTCCTCGGTCGTCTTACTTTGTGCCTCCTTTGGAACTTGGTCCGGTTTGGTAGCATCTCCTTTTTTCGGAGATGCTTTTTGTCAGGTTTTGGGCTTCCATCAGCCCGCTTTTCTACTAGCTTTTCAGTGGGGTCGGCTTTAGCGGCCGAACCAAAAAGGTCTTTTTTAACATTGGACCGACTGTTACCGTCGGCCATGTTGTAAAGAGCATGGAGACTACCACTTGCGGGTTTTAAAAATTTTCACAAACACGGGGAGAGCAGTTGGGGAAAATATAAAACAAATAAAGAAAGCCTGGATAACCCAGGAAATTAAACTTTAAAGATAAACAAAAAGTAAAATAAAATAAATGACAAAAAAACTGAAAGAAAATAAACAGGTAAGACTTTTTTTTTAAACAAAAATAAAAATGGCGCCCGAAGGCAGCCGAAAATAAAAAGAAAAAATCAGAAACTTCTCTCTTTTTTCACAAAAATTCAAAAAAGTACAAAAAGAAAAAGAATAAAAAAAATAAAGTTTTGCGGCTGACGCCGCTAATGAAAATAAATTAAAAGAAAAATAAACTAGTCGAACCAAAAAAAAGAAGAAAAAAGGCGACTGAAGTCGCTAAGAAAATAAGGGAGAAAAAAAATCAATAAAAAGAAATAAACACAAAGCTTCCTTTTTCTTTTTTCTAAACTGTTCTTTGTTTTTAAAACTGAGAGAAAATAAGCAAAAATAAGAAAGCAGTCGTCCGGTAAGACTTTGTCACAACGGACTAAAAAAAAAAAAATGTGGTCCGAAGCCCAAAAACAAATTAAAAACAAACAAAAGAAATGGAAAAAATAAAAAATATAAAACTTAAGCAAAAACTGGGTCGAAGTTTGTCAAGCAAGCAAGTTCAGGAAGCACTTCAATCAAATCCTCGTGGGCCAAATAATCTCGTCGCACCGCAAAATAAAGAAAACAATCACAAACACCCAACACAGCCAGTCAGGAATAAGTCTGAACAAGACAGAGGGAATCTTGTGATTCCTTCCTCTCTTCCCGGTACCAACCATATTTATATGGTCGGTACTCCACTATGCAAATTAGGTGGATCCTACCACAACAATTTCTTACTATAACGCTGTTGAGCTTTTAAATTTAAATATTTCCATATGATGACATTTTGTTAGCATTGAATAATTTTTAGATTTTGCGAGACTTTAAGATTATTCTTTTTCATCTTCATCGTTTTTGTTATTTTGTTTCTTCTTCTATGTGTCTTGTCCATTGAGAGAACGTTGGGTAAGATGGCTTTCCGTTATTTCTTTTCCTTTGTAGAGTTTAGCAATTTTTGTTTTTTCATTATCACTCCGAAACACTCTCCTACTAACCACAAGCAAATTTAATCCAGATATTTTTCACATTTATTCACCTAGCCTTTCCCAAGTATTTTATTATTCATTCATGTTATTTTTACAAAGATATTTTCCTGCATTGCAGGTTATTTAATTAAACCTCTCTGTGTGTGGAAAATTCTGCTATGAATCATTTCACTAAATTAAATTTGTATTGTCCCATGCGTTTGTATTGTATCATATTGTTTCAAGCAAGCAGTTGTGCTTGACGGTTGATGCCTCTTCCACTTTCTGTGAAAAACATTTTTTCTTTAAAAAAAAAAGGGAAAAAAAAAACAAATACTACGGTCTTCCAGTCAATTCTGGACAAACAAAAAAAGCTTCTTTTTTTTTCAGGGCTACTTAGCATCTTCAAATTCTCAAATATCTATGTCCTGAAAAATGGTTTATGACTTAGCCAAATCAAATGCATGGCATTTACAGCCACACGACGGGTCATTCGAGTTCCTGTAGAGAGATTAAATGTTTTGAATAGACACGTTAGGCTGGCATCCCGCTCTCACCCTTTCACTGTTGAAACTGTTAAATGTAGCCGCCTCTTCTACTCCAATAGCTTCATATCTCGCACCTCTCGTCTGTGGAACTCCCTTCCCTATTCCCGTTTCTCTGATAGCTATAATCTCCAACTATTCAAATGTAATGTCAATCGAAATTTCCAGTTGTCCTGATCTATCCCCTATCCTTCTCTTCATCCTTTCCTCTATCATTCCTCTTTGCTCTCACACAAAATCCTCTGTAACCCCTTGCGTGCTTGTGGCTTCCCGCCTTGATTGGGGTGAGACGCTTATACACCATCTGTAATAGCACCAGATTGTGTCACCCGATGACTGAGTCCTTTTTATATCTTGATTTGTTTCGTCATTTTGCAGAACATATATATTCGTATGAACTTTTTGCATTATTACAACACAGTAAGAACTATTTACGCTATTGAATGGACATTGTTTCAATCATCATCTAGTAATCATACTTATTATAAAACCCAGGTTGTTTGTGTGTGTGTCTGTACGTTTATATATTTGATCGGATTTCCTACATTTTTCAACTGATTTCAATAAAACTTCACAGGACTACGTAAAATTACATTGCGGTGGTTCTGACAGCGCCAAAAATTTGAAAAACACAGTTGTTTTTGCACGAAATCAATTTGAAAACACGATTAAGAGGCATCGCGAGAATGAAAGGGGGACAATTCATATAGAGTTATACTTATTATAAAACACAGGTTGTTTGTGTGTGTGTGAGTTCGTTTATATATGGGATCGGATTTCCTAAATTTTTCAACCGATTTCAACAAAACTTCACTTTTTTTAGCAGGTAATGTTTCTTATTGTCTTGCACACTTTTTTCTTTATTTTTACATTCAGAATGCTTTAAGAATTCCATTTACAAGACAATTGTTTATAATAAAATTCAATTCAATCGGTAGACTCATAACGATTGAAAACAATGTTTTTGTTTGAGTTTGGGTTTGACCAATTCGTAAAAAAAAAAAAAAAATAATTAAGACATGTGTGTCCGTCAACCTTAAACAATAATCTTTGTCAATTTTATTTTTCAGTCTTTATGATGGTCGATACTTGATGTATCTCTTACTGTTACATCCCCGGGCAATGCCGGGCTCTACTGCTAGTTTTTAATATGCACCCTTGTGCAAATTAATTAAAACAACCGATTTAGTTTCCTTAGTTTTAGACCCACTGGAGTGACAGGGTGTAAATGTCTTCTATTTTTCCCTCAGATTAGGTCATTTGCACTGGTGTGTAGTAATATGAATTTATTTTCGTTAGATAGATAGATAGATAGATAGATAGATAGATAGATAGATATCCAGTGGCTCAACTCAAAGAGTTTTGAGTTCAATACCTGTCTACTGTAGTGATGAACAAAAAAATTGGAGAGTTAAATCAAAGAGAGATAACAGACGTCCGGAAGAGTCATGGTACGTGAAACTCGAACAATCTATCTCGGTTGGCGAAATAAAAAGATACAGTTCGAAATTCTAATAATTTTAAGAAGGCCGAAGTGTACAATGGTCGAAAAGTCGTAAATATGGAAATGAAGATGAGAATAACAGTCCGAATAATCTAAATATTGCAAGTAATCATAATACCTAATCTCGGATATCTGATTACCTGAAGAAGGACGGAGCGTACAACGGCCGAAACGTTGTGAATATGGCAATGGAGATGATGATAACAGTTCGAATAATGTAAATATTGCAAGTAATCATAATACCTCATCTCAGAGATCCAATTACTGGAAGAAGGCCGGAGCGTACAACGGCCGAAACGTTGTGAATATAGCAATGAAGATGAGGATAATAGTCCGAATAATGTAAATAATGCAAGTAATCATAATACTTAATATCAGAGATCCAGAGATGGGCGGAACGTTCAACGGCCTAAACGTCTTGAATATAGCAACGAATATGACAACAGTCCGAACAACGTAAATATTGTAAATAATTACAATACTTTATCTCAGAAATATAGATCGATAATCAAGATGGTAACCTTCCATAATACCGCCAATAATACTGGAAAGATCGATAAATGTTATTTGATTGGTTTGGTTATTCAATTGGTATTCAATTTAATGTCGACAAGATTTTTATTACTGGTAGTATTTTTTTTTTTCAAAAATGTATTGCTGGTAATGTATTGCTGGTAATAATTTTTTCTTCAAAATTTCATTGCTAGCAATTATTTTTTCATAAATATATTACTGGTAATATTGTAACCCTGGTAATAATTTTTTTTTCAAAAATTCATTGCTGGTAATTATTTTTTCCTAAATATATTACTGGTAATATTGTAACACTGGTAATATTTTTTTTTTCAAAAATTCATTTCAGGTATTTATTTTTTTCTAAATATATTACTGGTAATATTTAATTTTTTCTTCCAACCCTAAATATATTATAGGTAACCCTTTTTTTTTTTCAAAAAATTCATTGCTGGTAATTATTTTTCCTAAATATATTACTGGTAATATTTTAACCCTGGTAATAATTTTTTCTTCAAAAATTCATTGCTGGTAATTATTTTTTCATAAATATATTACTGGTAATATTGTAACCCTGGTAATAATTTTTTTCTTCAAAAATTCCTTGCTGGTAATTATTTTTTCCTAAATATATTACTGGTAATATTGTAACCCTGGTAATAATTTTTTTCTTCAAAAATTCATTGCATGTAATTATTTTTTCCTAAATATATTAGTGGTAATATTGTAACCCTGGTAATAATTTTTTCTTCAAAAATTCATTGCTGGTAATTATTTGTTTTTACAAAAATGTATTGCTGGTACTAAAACCTATTATTACCCATTCATAGTATTTTGACCCAAATTTGGGGTTTAACTATTTACCCATAGCTGGGACCCTAACAGGTGCTACCACCCCGGGTCAGGGGGAACCTTGGAACACCAGTGATTGAGAGGTGGTTCTACGCTCCTCAAAAGCTCCCTATCAAGGGCCTTGCTGTCGGAGGTAGTTTATTGTCTTACCCAGAACGAAGTTATTTGACTAGAAAAAAGATATTCTCATTCAATATTGTTTTAACAGAAATATTTTATATATTTCAAATGAAAGTAGCACTAAGTGTTAGGCGAGTTTACCGACGTTCTTCCTTTATTCAGTGTCAATCGCTCTCCACTGACCTCCTTACTCTTCTTTTGTTTTTGCTCCTTAGAAATGTTTCTATTTCTAAGTCTCCCCACGTCTATTTTTAAGTCTCCCCCACGTCTCTTATAAGTTTTATTTCCTTGCTTTGGTGGGGATGCAATGGCTAATGTTACCAGTATAATTTTGTCGAACAATCCCGTGGTCAAGATAAACACTCAGTTGTGGAGCAAGCTGAGTGAATAGTGATTCAACATTGAGGAAGAGAGTTATTTATGGTGCAATGGAGCATCTCATTATGCTAAAGTGGGATAGTCCATTTCTTGGGCTGTGACTGGCTGCTGGTACCTGAGTGGAAGTATTTCTATATAAATACCAGCTTGATTCCTCAGTTAGTTTGCAGGGTTTGTATTAAGTTACAACCTGCTTTATTTTTGCCTGCCAGCTGGACGCTAGCCGGTACTCTTCAAATTTGCAGAATAACAAGAATGGCCAAGGTTGTTTTCCAACAACAAATCAAACTAGTAAAATCTTTACTGATGAAGAGTCAACTTAAAACAACAGAGATGTGGTTCTACAGAAGGATGCTGAGCATATCATGGACACAGCGAGTAATCAACGAGGAAGTTGATTTGTTTGTTTTGTTTTACGGCATATCAACCTGAATGAGTTATTTAATGCCGACAAAATTTGTATTGATGGTAATATTTTTTCAACAAAATATTCCTGGTAATATTTTTATCCAAAAATGTATTGCTGTTAAACAATTTTTCAAAAATGTATTGCTGGTATTAAAACATTTTTTTTTTACTTTCATAATGTCTGGACCCCTTTTGAATGGTTAATTGCTCTCTCATATCTGGGACTCTGAAATGTGCTACCACCCCGGGTCAGGGTGGACCTGAGAACACTAGAGATTAAGAGGTGGTTCCACAATCCTCAAAACTTTCTGATCAAAGGCCTTGCTGTCGGATGCTGTTTGCCCTCATAGCCAGGACGGGGGGAAGTTCGAATAAAATGGAAACAAAAAAAAAGGATTCTTAGAATCAGGAAGAGACAATTGAAATTCATATAAAAAGGAAAGGAGGTTTTGAAAATATGACACGCACAGGATTTATTGTGGTCATAAGCGACAGAAAGGCAGCAAGTGCTTTATGTATCAATTTCGTCGAAATGTTTAGCAGTATGTAGAAAGGGATGAATGGTGTAAAATACAAAGGTTTCTAAGAGATATAAAGGAAAGGAAATAGTGAAGAGCCAGGATTCCTAACGTCATGAAAGCTCACGGCGAATAGAAGAAGGAAAATGAAATGAAGAAAAGGAAGAGGGGAAAAAAGGGAGAGAACAGTTAAAAAGAAGGAAAGCAAGAAGAAAAAAGGGAGAGGTGGAGCAGAAGAAGGAAGACGAGGAGGATGAGGATAAGAAGGCGGTGGAGGAAGAGGAGCAGAAGAAAATGAAAGAGGAACAGGAGGAGAAGTCGGAGGAGAGAAATAATAGGAAATAGAAGAAGGCTAAGAAGAAGAAGCTGATTTTCTAAGATTAGCTTAGATGTGGCACAAGGCTGAAAGTATAGAGCACCCAATGAGGACCGAAATAACTATTCAGTGGTTATTTATCTAGCGAGAAAAGCTTGCTAAACATTACATCACGACAACCTTTTCAAAATGGTATTCTAGGTAGATATTCAACGTGGCACAAGGCCGACAGTGTGGGGCACCCACTGAGGATCTCAGTCACTATTAAGTCGTTAGTGATCTAGCGAGACAAGCTATTATATTACGTCGGTTTCCAAAATGATATTCTTAGCATAGATTAGACGTGGCACAAGGCCGAAAGTGTTGAGCGCCCAGTGAGGATCGAAGTCCCTACTCAGTGGTAATTGGTCCAGTGAGACAAGCTTGCTAATCGTTACACCAGTTCAAAGTGCCCAAAGTGATGTTCTAAGCCTAGATTAGATATGGCACAAGGCCAAGCCTGTGGGCCACTCAGAGAGGATCGAAGTTCTTAATCAGTGATAATATATCTAGCGAGACAAGCTTGCTGATTATTACACCACTTACATAAATACTTACCTGGCTTATGTCAGAGGGTATCCTCCAGATGAGGCTATGCCGAGGGGCGGCGTCTCGTCTCGGGAAGCTGACTCCGTTTTTACGTGGTCTGTAGGGAATTTTTGCCCGAGCCTACGGGCTCGGATACCCCACTTTAAACTCGACCTTGTGCCACATCTTGCTGCGTGGGGCAGCGGGTGAATAATTTTACACCACGTAACGGTGTCGAAAGTGATTTTCTAAGCGTGAATTAGATGAGGCACAAGGCTGAACGTGTGGGGCGCCCAGGGAGTATGGAAGCCCCAACTCAGTGATAATTGATCTAGCGAGACACGCTTGCTAATTATTACACCACGTCAAAGTGTTCGTAATGACGTTCTAAGTGTAGGTTATATGTGGCACAAGGCTGAATGTATGGAGCATCAAGAGAAGATCAAAGTCCATACTTAATAGCAATTGATCCAGCGAGACAGACTCGCTAATGATTGCACCACGTCAAAATGCACAAAATGGTGTTCTAAGCCTAGATTAGATGTGGCACAAGGCCAAGCGCGTGAGTCACACAGAGGGGATCCTAATCAGTGATAATATATCTAGCGAGACAAGCTTACTAGTTATTACACCACGTCACGGTGTCTAAAATGATGTTCTAAGCGTAGATTAGATGTGGCACAAGATGGAAGTCACTACTAAGTCGTAACTGATCTAACGAGACAAACGAGCTAACCATTACGCTATGTCGAAGTGCATAAAGAAGAAGAAGAAGAAGAAGAAGAAGAAGAAGAAGAAGAAGAAGAAGAAGAAAGGCCTAGATCTAGAGATCGGTTCGTTATCGTTTGTGACCTAGGATGCATATTTCGGAAGTTTAGTTCCAAGAAAACTGGTTTCTCTGTTTTTCCCAGTATAAAAAAATAAGCAGAATAGATTCGCATATATTTGGAAGAACATGTTACAAGCCAGACAGCTTTTTACTACTTTACGCGCTAATCTTCTGAAAAAAGATATCTTCACACGTTCTGCTTCAGATATATCAGATCCGACTGTCTCAAGATACTGTTTTTAGACGTTTCCATACTTAGGAGTGACCAATTCCAACATAAAGGAAGTAATTTATTACAGTTTCTGGTTCTCAAATGGTCGAGTCGCGACGAACAATATGATGATTGAAGGAAACATAACGGACAAATTGAATTAACATGATTCAGATTATATGTTACCGCTGTAGTGACCTTTAATATCAGTAGCAGACCTTAAACATAATAGCAGTAGCAGCTCTAATATATAATATCCCATGAACCTTAAAGTAACTTACTCTCTCACTCTTTCTCTCTCTCCCTCTGTCTCTCTCTCTTTTTCAGATTTTCCTCTTTCAAAAGGGTGTCACGAAATTTCCACGCTGAAGCTAAAAGGGCTGTGAACGCTACACCCATAAAACACACCAACAAATAATTTCGCACTATAACATATTCATGAACATTTCTTTGTGAATATAATTTACGTTTAACAAATCTTGTTTTAAACTTTACTTTTGTTAACTTTGTTTTGATAAATGTTATCTTCTATTTCAAATCAATTGATCTGTTATTATTTTTTTTTATTTTTCATCACCATTAATTCATTTACGATAAAATCTTCCGTAAGAAACCTTACTCATTTAAGTATTGAAGTAGCTAATCACTAAACATATATGGTTAAATTAAAATCATGATACAACACAAACATATCAAAGTTTTAAAAGTGAGGAAATACAAAAATATTTTTTTTTGCTTCTACAAAATTCAATCAATCCTATAAAGACAGGCATGTTTCTATAAAATGAAAGGAAACATAAAAGATGGTTGGGAAAAGAGAGAAGAATAATGCTAACCAATTGACTTGATTCATGCTGCAATTTGTGATGACTATAAATAAATAAATAAAAATAAATAAATAATATAAATAAATAAATATTAACAGCAGCATCTCTTGAATATAAAGAAGTGATCCCTAACGTAAATCTCTCTTCCGGGTTTTTCCTCTTTCGAACTGATGTCATGAACTTTCTACGCTAAAGCTAAAAGGACTGTGAATGCTGTACCCATAAAACACACCATTGGGAAAAAAGAATCCATTTTTATTTTATCTATACAAATTAACTACTGTACTTACAATATAGCACTCTCTTCATTCGAAAACACACCATTGAAAGAAGTTCCCACTATAACATATTCATGAACACTTCCTTGCGTATGCAAATTACATCGAACGAAGGAAAGTTTTAATTTAAACTTTACTTTCGTTAATTTTGATGTTATTTTCTGCATGTACTCTTTTTCACCAGCATTATTTCATGTACTATAAAATGTTCCCGTAAGAAAGCTTACACATTTAATTATCAAAATAGTTAATCACTAAACAAAGGCTATATAAATTGAGACCAGGGAAAAAAGAATCCATTTTTATTTTATCTATACAAATTAACTACTGTACTTACAATATAGCACTCTCTTCATTCGAAAACACACCATTGAAAGAAGTTCCCACTATAACATATTCATGAACACTTCCTTGCGTATGCAAATTACATCGAACGAAGGAAAGTTTTAATTTAAACTTTACTTTCGTTAATTTTGTTTTAATAAATGTTATCTTACATTGCAAATCAATTGATCTGTTATATTCTGCATGTACTCTTTTCCACCGCCATTATTTCATGTACTATAAAATTTTCCCGTAAGAAAGATTACGCATTTAAATATTGAATTAGCTAATCACTAAACATATATGGTTAAATTAAAATCATGATACAACACAAACATATCAAAGTTTTAAAAGTAAGGAAATACAGAAACTTAAAATTCTTGCTGGTATAAAATTCAATCATTCCTATAAAGACAGGCATTATCTGTTTATATTTCTAAGATTTGGTATTATGTACACTATTTATATTATTCAGACTATTGTCCTCATCTTTGTTGCCATATTTATCACAACATTTTGGCTGATGTACGCTTTATTCAGGTGGTCGAACTGAACCCTTTATTTCGCTCGCTGGGCAGACTGTTCTAGTTCCACATGCCATGTAACAGCTCTAGAATAAAAATTAGCAGCAGCAGCTCTCGAATATAAAACCATGTGAACCCTAAAGTAACTATCTCTCTTTTGTTTTTTTTTCTCTTTCGAACTGATGTCATGAACTTTCCACACTGAAGCTAAAACTACTGTGAACGCTATACCCATGAAACACACCAATGAAGTCAGTTCCCACTATAACATATTCATGAACATTTCGTTGTGTATGCAATTTACATCTAACAAACGAAGGTCTGGGTTTAAAATTTCCTTTTGTTAATTTTGTTTTTACAAATGTTATCTTGCATTGCAAGTCAATTGATGTTATTTTCTGCATGTACTCTTTTTCACCAGCATTATTTCATGTACTATAAAATGTTCCCGTAAGAAAGCTTACACATTTAATTATCAAAATAGTTAATCACTAAACAAAGGCTATATAAATTGAGACCAGGGAAAAAAGAATCCATTTTTATTTTATCTATACAAATTAACTACTGTACTTACAATATAGCACTCTCTTCATTCGACTCCCTTTGACTGAAAATGACCAGAAAAATAATAGTTAGTAATGAAAACAGTGAAGTTAAAATTTTTTTTTTTTTTTCAGTAAAGTTCAACATGTACAAGGCCGGGGGCCACTCGAGATAGAGGGTTACGTTAAGCGGTAGTTTATATGGACAGGAGGGGAAGATAACGATTAACTTTAGACTTGAACAGGTTATGATTAAAGTGAGCGAGGAAATATCCTCTTGGGAGTCTGTTCCACAATGCATTTGTTCGCGGAAAGTAACTGTTCGAGGTGAACTTACTACTCACCCATGGAATACGGGGGAAATGAGGACGGTTTGATACTATGAAAGTGGCATAGCGTGTTCTAGGCGTGAAGGTCAGATCTGGTGATGCAGCATAAACCACTTTTAAGACCCCAGAGCACTTTCCATGGTAGTATCGATAGATCAGTGAGAGATTCGCTATGTCCCGCCTGCGTGAGAGAGAGTTTGGAGGGTGGAAAATAATTCGTCACTCGGGGAGGCTTTTGAACTCTATCAAGACCGGAATTGAGATTCAAACAGCTCCCGCGCAAATATAGCAAATGTACTCGATTTGGGGCCTGATCTGGCTGTTATAAAGACAGAGGATAGCACGAGGAGTCAGATACTTACTGGAGCGGTACAGGGAGCTGATCATTTTATATGCATCTTTTGCGATGCATCGTATATAAGAGTTGCACTTGAGGTCGGGTATGATTTAGAGTCCCAATATTATCTCTGGTCATGGAGCCACATCGGGTGGGGGGTGCATCTGTTTATAGTGACTGGCGTTAGTTCGGGGTCCGATCGTCTCCTCTTAGGGAAACATTCAGCATTCATTGACTGAAAAGTTAGAATTACTATCGGTTCAGATACATAACATCACTTAATAGACTGTTGCGGAAAAAAAGATCCCGCAAGACCACTGTTAGGATCTTTCTAGATCGATCAAGTTTTCCTTCCTAACTTTTCTTTATGATTGCGTGGAAAACCATTATACTGAATACATCATACTACAAATATATATATAAATATATATATATATATATATATATATATATATATATATATATATATATACTCTATTACAATGAAAATGCCTGGAAATGTCAGTTTTTTCCACTAATTATTCAAGAGATGTGTTTCTATTTATTGTTTGTCAAACTATCCCTCTCCCCCTGTATATCTGTTCAAATGAGATGCCAGTGTTATTTTCATTTCGGCCTCATTTAGACGACAATTTATCCCTCGCCCACTGTATATCTGTTCAAATGAGATGCCAGTGTTATTTTCATTTCGGCCTCATTTAGATGACAATTTATCCCTCGCCCCCTGTATATCTGTTCAAATGAGATGCCAGTGTTATTTTCATTTCGGCCTCATTTAGATGACAATTTATCCCTCGCCGCCTCTATATCTGTTCAAATGAGATGCCAGTGTTATTTTCATTTCGGCCTCATTTAGATGACAATTTATCCCTCGCCCCCTGTATATCTGTTCAAATGAGATGCCAGTGTTATTTTCATTTCGGCCTCATGTAGACGACAATTTATCCCTCGCCCCCTGTATATCTGTTCAAATGAGATGCCAGTGTTGTTTTCATTTCGGCCCTTATTTAGACGACAATTTATCCCTCACCCCCTTGCATATCTGTTCAAATGAGATGCCAGTGTTGTTTTCATTTCGGCCTCATGTAGACGACAATTTATTCCTCGCCCCCTGTATATTTGTTCAAATGAGATGCCAGTGTTGTTTTCATTTCGGCCCTTATTTAGACGACAATTTATCCCTCACCCCCCTGCATATCTGTTCAAATGAGATGCCAGTGTTATTTTCATTTCGGCCTCATTTAGACGACAATTTATTCCTCGCCCCCTGTATATCTGTTCAAATGAGATGCTAGTGTGAATTTCCTTTTTGTGACATTTAGACGACAATTTATCCATCGCACCCCCTATTCACGGGGGTTAGTAACCTGAGCCGCCCGCGAATACTTAGCATTCGCAAATACTTGTAACCCCCCAAAAAGTGCTTATAAGTACCTATTTTAATTTTTAAAACCCAATTTGCTTTAAAATTTCATCCTAAAAAACTTTAGAAACATTTGAGACGCTTTTTAAAACATTTTTGAAAAATAGTATTGGTGACCATACACAATAACTGTTTTTAATTACACAAAGATCGATACAACCATTGAAAATACTTTGTAAAATATTTGTAAAAAGATACCAAATACAATGTTTAAAACATTTTCCAAAAACAGAACCGTGATGATGCCTCCAGACTTAGCATAAACCACTTTTAAGACCCCAGCCGCAACCCCTAACATAGAACAAAGTCCAAGTATTATGCATGTTCGCTGCGAATAATTTGTACATATGTCCTTCAGAAAAACACACGAAAATTCAGGGTTTCCGCGAATAACAATTACATGTGTTCTAAAGAAAATTGTGATTCCAAAGTGATTGTGCCTAGCTAAGTTTAATGCCAAGCCCCTCCTTTCCCAGTATTTCCCATTTTGGCCTCGTGACACATTTTGTATTTTCACGAATAAATATCGCTCTTCGCTAGGGTACCTAGCCATACGTTCTATGTCAACAGATTCTTTTCTTGAATTTCCACTTGTGTAACTTCCTTCTGGTTCCATGCTTTCCGACCAAGTTTAATCTTCAATAGTTTAAATGAAATGTTAATCGCTATCTACTGTCCTCCAGATTACTAATCTTTTGTGCCGCTTCTCCCTAATGTTTCTGCTTTCTAATTCTTCCAGTCAGTATCCCCTTGTCTCTTAGTGGCTTTACTGCTTTGCATGGGGTGATATGAATTAAGAAATGACACCAACGGTTACTGAGAGTTAAATGGAATGAGAAGACTTTATTAATGAGAAAGTACAATAAAGAAAGTTGTTTCAGGAAGACAGATGCTGGCGAATGACGTTGAATTTACATATTTGAAGATTTTGATTGACAGACAAGGAAGAAAAAGGAAAAGTGTTCATGTGAGAAATAGTCCTTTGATTAAAAAAAAACACACTTTATTCCAAATGATGTTGCTATCAAACATTATTGCAAATGATTACTTAAAAGCATATTTTAAAAATATTTTTACCATAAAAATGCATTGCAAATGATTTTACTGAAGCATTGTAAATGGTCTTGCTCTAAATGCAGTGAAAATGATTTTACTAAGGCATTGAAAATGATCTTGCTTTAAATGCATTGAAAATAATGTTACTAAAGCATTGCAAATGATCTTGCTTTAAATGCATTGCATATGATTTTTCTAAGGCATTGAACATGATCTTGCTTTAAATGCATTGCATATGGTTTTTCTAAGGCATTGAACATGATCTTGCTTTAAATCAAAGAAAATGATTTTACTAAGGCATTGCATATGATCTTGCTTTAAATGCATTGCAAATGTTCTTAATAAGGCATTGCAAATGGTCTTGCTTTAAATGCATTGCAAATGATTTTACAATAAGAATTTAATCGAATTAATTTTTAATTTTTTTTCTTAAACCCCAACAAACCAATAATGCCACTGAGACTCAAGGGGTTGCTTGGAGTAAAAGAGAAGAAAAATATTTTAGAAAGAAGCAGAAACCAAATCCTAAACATGGAAGAAAGTATAAATTTCCACTCCTGTTGAAAAAACAGGGGAGGAGTGTGAACCGGACGATAGGCAATCTTATCTACTCATATTGAGGGAAAAACAACAAAATAAATAGTAAATAAAATTTAAAGCGCTAACGTAAGAAGTATAGACATGAAGTACAATTTTGATGATACCAAAAATCCAATCCTAAACAGGAAACAAGGGTAAATTTCTATTCCTGCTCAAAAGACTGGGGTGGAGTGCGAACTGGGCGTCAGGTATAGATTATATGAAATACTTGTGAAAATGAATGCCTTACTATAAAATGCGTTGCAAACGGTTTTTGAAAAAAAAAATTGCATCGCTATTTTTTTCTGAGTTAAAATTTCAATGTAGATAATTTGCCAATAAAAATGAATTGCAAATGATTTTAGTATCAGAATGTATTGCAGTCGATTTCTATTGTAAACGTGCAACAACATCTTCCAACGTACTCGGTATTTTTCACGTGTGATTGTCGTCTGCCTGAGACAAATCCGTGTGCGAAAGTAATCCGTGCACCTGCTCTCTACTTTCGCTGACGTCATCAAATATGTCGTACGTTTCCTCCCCTAGGTTTGATATATAGAAAATGTTTTAATATTTAATAGAGCGCCGTTATTCTACGAGTACGGGGGATCGATGAAAATTTATCAGTTCTACCCACTGCCCAAAATCTTATATATATATATATATATATATATATATATATATATATATATATATATATATATATATATATATACTAGCAGCATGGCCCGGCGTTGCCTGTACTTGATTCAAAAATCGTACGACTCATACAGCAATCGCTATCACTTGACTTAAAATATTTTTGCCCTTCCTTGCCTTTAAAGGAGTGCCCTTTTCCGTGCTGATGTTGCTACATGCCTTACTTCTTGCCTATCTCACACTACGAATTTTTTTTCTAAGCTCTATACTAAACATTAAATCTGTTACGAAAAAAGAACTAAACAAAGTGAACATAAAATGATCAGCTTTAAAAAAGGACTCGTAACTGGAAAAACCAAATGAAAAAAGAATGTTAACAACAAATACTTTTTCACACCCAACCCAGTTCTGCGGAATCAGAATCAACGTTGAGTTTAAGTAAGCGAATGAGTCAATAGGGGTAAAGTGCCATGCAGATTTAAATTTTTTCCCACTTGTGACAAATGCAGCTATCGATTTTTTTTTTGCATGCTAGCATGCTAGTTAACATTCGTGTCAGTCAGGTGTTGGCTCTCACGCTGGCCAATAGAATCATCCTGCCTATTCGTGGCAGCCAGCTATAGGCTCTCACTCTTGGAGGTAAAAAATGGCCGCAAACTACATGAAAACTGCCGTAGAAACATGAAAAAATAGATTATTTCCACTATCGATGGGAGTTAGGAAATGCAAAGTCGGTCTTGGCCTTCCCGCTAACTCGGAGCATGTGCATGTAAATTTTAATGCAAATCAGTCGAAAATTGCGGCCGTGCATTCGTTACACACACACACACACTCACATACATCCTGCCTTTTACATATATATATATATATATATATATATATATATATATATATATATATAAGAATGAGAATAGTTTCGTCTTTCGACTTTATCAAGGCAAAAATGAAAGTGAAATGTTTTTGTTTTCATAGTTACATTAAAACAAAAATTTAAAAAGAAAGAGACGCGCCTTCGTAAGCCTCTTTCTGGTTAATGTTAACTTCCTTTATACTAAGGGTTTTTTTTTTCCGTGTCGACAATATAGTAAAATTCACGGAACATTTCTCTGGATAAGACATATTGGTATATGAATAAAAATGGAAATTTATCTTATCCAAACAATTGTTCTGTGAATTTTACTATATTGTCTCCATAGGAAAAAAATCGTTAGTATAAAGGAAGCTAATATTAACCTGAAAGTCCCAACACAGAAGCGTTACACCCTTTGTGAATTTTTCAGATGTTTTTCCTATTTTCATTCCATTATTTTAAGACATTTTTATGTTTATACATTCTTTTTATAGATACAAATATTTAAGTAAATGCTCTGTTTATAATAAACAGTATTAAACAACATTTATCGGCCTGAATGTCCGAGAAATTTTCATAGAAAATATTCGTCCTCCGACAGAATTCGAACCTGTATCTTATACGGAACCGTCATTTAGCTTGACGTGCCTTTAACCGATTTGGCCAATGATGAGCATTCGATTGGCAAGGTCGAATTTACTGTCTTTAAACTTCAATCTTCCATGAATCTCTCACGTACATTCATATCTGCCCAAACCAAAGCTAAATGACTGTTCCGTATAAGATACAGGTTCGTTATGTTCTGTTGGCAGAAAAACTCAAATTGACACTGGACGAACAACCTTCGCATACACACGAAACAATGACATTACAAGAAATATCAATGAATTTTCATAATTTCTCTAAAATATCTGAATTGATTCATTTGTATTTTTTACGGTTTATCAATCTTTTATAGTTTATTTAAAACTGTTGTAACCTAGACAAGGTTACTGAATGAGGGATAGCCAAAACGAAGTTTGGAAAGGAAATGGTATTCCTTATAATATCAATAAAATACAACACTCGCCAGCGGCGTGAAATAGGTGAACCACTGCTAGTGATGGACTACTTATACAGCATATTACCCTCACTTGCAATAGTGTCCAACATATTCATTAAGTATTGGGACATAGTCATTAGTGTTCATAGTTACTGTATATAACACTTTCTTTCTTTTTTTCTATCTTTCTTTCATTCATTTCTTTCTTTTATTTATTTTTAAAACAGTTCTTTCTTTCTTTGCGTTGTAACCTAGTAAGGGTTACTGAATGCTAAATAACTAAAATGGAGTTTGGAAATGAAATGGTGATGTTTATAACATCAACAAAATACAATACTCGCCAGCGGCGTGAAGTAGGTAAACCGCTGATAGTGGTGAACTACTTAGACAGCGTATTACCCTCACTTGCAATAGTGTCGAATATATACATTAAGGATTGGGACATACCCATTAGTTTTCACAGGTGCGGTATATAACACTTTCTTTCTTTCATTTCTTTAAACAGTGCTTTCTTTATTTCTGTTGTAACTTAGAAAGGGTTACTGAATGGTAAATAACAAAAACGAAGGTTGAAAATGAAATGGTAATCATTATAGCATCAACAATATACAATACTCGCCAGCTGCGTGAATAGGTAAACCACTGCTTGTCGTGAACGACTTATACAGCATATTACGCCAACTTACAATCGTGCCCAACGTATTTATGAGGATTAGGACATACCCATCAGTGTTCATATATATGGTATACAACAAAAGCCAAAAAATATTTTTAGATTGTATAGGTTTTCTGTTGATAATAATCACAATGACTATAGCTAGTGGGCGGATGGGGTGGATATGTGAAAATAACCTTGAGGGGGCATGAGGTGAATATGTGAAAATACCCTTACAAAGGGTATTTTTACATAAGTGAATATAATGAACCCGATTGTAATTGGAACTCGGCTCTCTGATTTCCATTTCTGAGAATTTATCTATTACACAATCCTTCCATTTCCCCAGACAGTCACCTGTCATGACAATAACTAGTTTCTAAGTTGTTTTACTTCAGTGATGAGGCACGGTGGAGTACTACTACTGTACTGATGCGGCATTCACCCTGGGCGGATTGAGCCGGCTTCTTCCTGTTATGAGAAGAAGATTCTTGGGATAAATTACAGAAGTAGGGTACCCAGGCCTACTCGGATAACGTTCTTGCTTACGGTCAAATTACGGTGGAGTAATAGATAGCAGCTCAGGTTGAGGAATCGAAGCGTCGAGTTCGAATTCCAGTCAAATCCATTACATTCACTTTCCTACTAATACCCCGGGTAAGGTATGAATCCTTTAATTTTCCCCCAGCTATTGGTAAATAGCAGGACACACCGGATTCTATAGCATTTGGTGGCAACTGGTCTACCGCAGAAAGAAATGGCAAACTACTGCGGGAAAAATCTGTCTCGTCAGTCATGTATCGAAAGATACATGATCGCCTAAGCGGGTATCACGTATGACAGATAATTGACTGACCGATGAGATTAAGTAGGCTGATGAGGCGATATTGTGATGATTATGAGCGCTTACTCGCAATTTTGAAAACAGGGAAACCAGTTGACACATTCCAACTGTTCCCCCTTAAAACACGAGTTAACCAACTTTGCCAAGGTTGGAGATAACTCTGGGACAAGGATCTTAAAGACAATATCAAGCATTTCATCCAGAGCAGAGTGACTGATAATTTTTTTACGTCTTATCAACCTTTTGCAGGTTATTTAAAGCCAGAAAATATTTTTAGATTGTATAGTTTTGAGGGATAATAATGACTTACTGATAGAAGTTCCATAGCTGCTGAGGAGATGAGGTGGATTCATGCCTTTCAAAATGGTATTTTCACATAAGTGAATAAAACAAACCCGAATGGAATTGGAACTCGGTTATCTGATTTCCAATTTCGGGCATTTATCCATTACGCCACCCGCAACTCCAAGCTAAGAGCACATAGTTTTTCCAAACAGTCACCCATCAAGGTATTGACTAGGTTCGACGTTGCTTAACCGGTGTTGCGATTAAGTAGGATGATGATGCGATATTTCGATAAAGATAAGCGCTCTACGGCATTTTTTAAAGCAAGGAAACCATATTGCATAGACTTGGAAACTATTTCCCCTTAAGACACCAGTTAACCAACTTTGCCAGAGCAGAGTCAATTGGTTGATAGATCTTTTACGTTTTATCAACCTTCATCATGAGAGCTGTTTGAAAAAAGAAAGAAAGAAAGAAAGAAAGACAGAAAGAAAGAAATTGACATATAGGACATAAATGAATGGAATAATCGTCCGTTTATGTAAATAAGCGGAGTTAAACGGAATTGAGCAGAGTCAGCATTAGGTCTTATCTCTAAAACCCGTGATAAAATATATAAAAAGAAAGAAAGAAAGAAAGAGAGAGAGAGGAGTGAAATATGTTGGGAAAAAAACAAAGAAAAAAGAGAAAAGCAAAAAAAGAAAGAAAGAAGGAAAGAAGGAAAGAAAGAAGGAAAGAAAGAAAGAAAGAAAGAAAGAAAGAAGGAAAGAAAGAAAGAAAGAAAGAAAGAAGGAAAGAAAGAAAGAAAAGAAAGAAAGAAAGAAAGAAAGAAGGAAAGAAAGAAAGAAAGAAAGAAAGAAATAGCCGCATAGGACATAAATGAATGGAATTGTCCGTTGATGTAAATAAGCCGAGTTAAGAGGACTTGAGGTGGGTTACCATTTTGTCAATTGCTAAGTGTACCTTCTTGTATTAAACGTTTTATTTAATTACTTACCTACGAGATTGTATTCCTTATTTATTTTAATTTATCTCGAAAACACAAGATACAACAGATAAAAAGAAAGAAAGAAAGAAAGAAAGAGAGAGAGAGAGAGGTTAAATATTTTGGAAAAACCAATGAAAAAAAGAGAATAGAGAAAGAAAGAAAGAAAGGAAGAAAGAAAGAGAGAGAGAGGTTAAATATGTTGGCAAAAACAAAGAAAGAAAGAAAGAAAGAAAGAAAGAAAGAAAGAAAGAAAAATAAAAAAGAAAGAAAGAGGGAACAGAAATATGTTGGAAAAATCAAAGAAAAAAGAGAAGAAAGAAAAGGAAGAAAGAAAGAAAGAAAGAAGAAAAAAGAAAGAAAGAAGAAAAAAGAAAGAAAGACAGCAAGGCAAAATGTGTTTGCAGCAAAGCTAAAAAAAAGAAAGAATGAAAGAAAGAGAGAAAGGCGAAATATCTGGCAAAAAAGAAAGAAAAGTGAATAAAGAAAAAAGAAAGAAATCGCCGCATAGGACAGAAATGAATGGACTTGTCCGTTGATATAAATGAGCCGAGTTAAGATGAGTTAGCATTATGTCAATTGCTAAGTGTACCTTCTTGTATTAAACGTTTCATTTCATTACTTACATACGAGTTTTGTACTCCTTATTTATTTTAATTTATCTCGAAAACACAAGATACAACAGATAAAAAGAAAGAGAGAGAGAAAAGTGAAATATGTTGGAAAAACCAAAGAAAAAAAAGAATAAAGAAAGAAAGTGAGAGAGGGAGAGGTTAAATATGTTGGCAAAAAACAAAGAAGAAAGAAAAAAAGAAAAAAGAAAAAGAAAGAAAGAAAGAAAGAGGGAACAGAAATATGTTGGAAAAATCAAAGAAAAAAGAGAAGAAAGATAGAAAAAAGAAAGATAGCAAGGCAAAATGCGTTTGCAGCAAAGAAAAAAAAACTAAAAAAAGAAAGAATGAAAGAAAGAGAGAAAGGTTAAATATCTGGCAAAAAAGAAAGAAAAAGAGAATAAAGAAAGAGAAGAAATTATCACATACGACATAAATGCATGGAATTGTCCGTTGATGTAAATAAGCCGAGTTAAGAGGAGTTGAGATGAGTTAGCATTATGTCAATTGCTAAGTGTACCTTCTTGTATTAAACGTTTTATTTCATTACTTACCTACGAGTTTTGTCTTCCTTATTTATTTTAATCTCGAAAAGCCGAGATACAACATTTGGCGACGGGGATGAGATTTGTAACAGTTGGCAACGAACGATTCAAGTACAACGGAAAGAAAGAAAGAAAGAAAGAGAGAGAGGTGAAATATGATGACAAAAAAAAGAAAGAAAGAAAGAAAGAAAAAGGGAAGAGAAATATGTTGGAAAAAATCAAAGAAAAAAAAAGAAGAAAGAAAGATAGAAGAAAAGAAAGAAAGCAAGGCAAAATGCGTTTGCATCAAAGAAAGAAAAAGCCAAAAAAAAAAGAATGAAAGAAAGAAAGAGAGAAAGGCGAAATATCTGGCAAAAAAAGAAAAAAAAAAGAATAAAAAAAATGAAAGAAATTGTCATCTACCACATAAATGAATGAAATTGTCCGTTGATATAAATAAGCTGAGTTAAGCAGAGTTGAGGTGTCTTAACATTATATCAATTGCTAAGTGTTGTATTTTGATAGCCTTTTGAAGATCTTCAAAGATATATTGCAGTCCGCAGGGACTGCCATATCAATAAGGAGGCAATTTTTTGTTTGCGGTCTCTAATAACAATGTCTAGGCGATTAGCCTTGATTGTTCTGTCTGTGTGTACTGTCTAGTCCCATAAAATTGTTACAGGGCCCATCTCCATAAATTTGTCTGAGTGGAGTTCATAACAATTCTTCTTCTTCTTCTTCTTCTTCTTCTTATTATTATTATTATTATTATTATTATTATTATATCCTTCTTCCTTGCAACAGTGCCATCCTGTTCTCTTCTATCAAAATGGTCAAATGTTAACGACTGTTGCCCAGTTTTGTTCTGATTCGCGCGAACCTATTCTTAAAATTATAAAAGCTTAGCGAATCGGTTGTTAAATAATCCGAAAATAATTTTATATATTAATAGCCGACGGTCTCAGTAAAACGCTTGTGCGCCTAGTGCAACTCCAATAGACACACACACCCTCACCTACCACAACAATAAACAGCAGTCAGTGGTGAAGAAGAAAAAAGCAAAAGTAAAAGAAAGACATAGATAACAGTAGCTGTGTAGGAAAAAATAGGCAAACAAGAAAGATCTTTGGGACTTGAGCGATTCAGTTCGGAGATGGCTAAGAAAACATAGAACGGCCGATGACACTAGAGTAAAAAAATCATCATACTTCTTAACAGAAATATAAGAACAGAATTTCAATCTGGAAATATCTTAATAAATAAATGTTTACTATGAAATTATTAAAATGGTTTAATTCATTCCGAGTCCGTATAAAGGGATTTCTTTCCATTCTGAGATAGAAAAGAAAACAAGCAAAATTAACATTAAATACCACCATAGCAAAGACTTTGTAGTCTGTTGGAAGCAATGACAATGTGTTAAATAAGAAGTTGATAACTTTTAACATAAATATATCAAAAAAATCTTATTTAAAACTTTCTACACGCCATCAATTGCACATAAAGATAATAACATATTATGGAAAGGTTTTATCATCAATGTGAAAATAATGTTTTCAATCGACAAATTTCCCACGATCGTTCTCGAAGCGTATCTTAACGACAAATTTCCCACGATCGTTCTCGAAGCGTATCTTAACGACAAATTTCCCACGATCGTTCTCGAAGCGTATCTTAACGACAAATTTCTCACGATCATGCTCGAAGCGTATCTTAACGACAAATTTCCCACGATCGTTCTCGAAGATCTTAACGTATCTTAACGATAAATTTCCCACGATCGTTCTCGAACGACAAATTTCCACGCGTATCTTAACGACAAATTTCCCACGATCGTTCTCGAAAATTTCCCAAGCGTATCTTAACGACAAATTTCCCACGATCGTTCTCGAAGCGTATCTTAACGACAAATTTCCCGATCGTTCTCGAAGCGTATCTTAACGTCAATTTTCCACGATCGTTCTCTTAACGAAGCGTATCTTAACGACAAATTTCCCACGATCGTTCTCGAAGCGTATCTTAACGACAAATTTCCCACGATCGTTCTCGAAGCGTATCTTAACGACAAATTTCTCACGATCATGCTCGAAGCGTATCTTAACGTCAATTTTCCCACGATCGTTCTCGAAGCGTATCTTAACGTCAAATTTCCCACGATCGTTCTCGAAGCGTATCTTAACGTCAATTTTCCCACGATCGTTCTCGAAGCGTATCTTAACGACAAATTTCCGTATCTTAACGACAAATTTCTCCATGATCGTGTTCTCGAAAATTTCCCACGATCGTTCTCGAAGCGTATCTTAACGACAAATTTCCCACGATCGTTCTCGAAGCGTATCTTAACGACAAATTTCCCACGATCGTTCTCGAAGCGTATCTTAACGACAAATTTCCCGATCGTTTCTCGAAGCGTATCTTAACGACAAATTTCCCACGATCGTTCTCGAAGAAGCGTATCTTAACGACAAATTTCTCACGACGATCGTTCTCAGCGTATCTTAACGACAAATTTCCCACGATCGTTCTCGAAGCGTATCTTAACGACAAATTTCCCACGATCGTTCTCGATCGTTCTCGAAGCGTATCTTAACGACAAATTTCCCACGATCGTTCTCGAAGCGTATCTTAACGACAAATTTCCCGATCGTTCTCAAGCGTATCTAACGATCGTTCTCGACAAATTCCCGATCGTTCTCGTTAACTTAACGACAAATCGTTCTCGAAGCGTATCCAAATTTCCTCACGATCGTTCTCGATCGTTCTCGAAGCGTATCTTAACGACAAATTTCCCACGATCGTTCTCGAAGCGTATCTTAACGACAAATTTCTCACGATCGTTCTCGAAGCGTATCTTAACGACAAATTTCTCACGATCGTTCTCGAAGCGTATCTTAACGACAAATTTCCCACGATCGTTCTCGAAGCGTATCTTAACGACAAATTTCCCACGATCGTTCTCGAAGCGTATCTTAACGACAAATTTCCCACGATCGTTCTCGAAGCGTATCTTAACGACAAATTTCCCACGATCGTTCTCGAAGCGTATCTTAACGACAAATTTCCCACGATCGTTCTCGAAGCGTATCTTAACGACAAATTTCCCACGATCGTTCTCGAAGCGTATCTTAACGACAAATTTCCCACGATCGTTCTCGAAGGTATCTTAACGACAAATTTCCCACGATCGTTCTCGAAGCGTATCTTAACGACAAATTTCCCACGATCGTTCTTCTCGAAGCGTATCTTAACGACAAATTTCACGATCGTTCTCGAAGCGTATCTTAACGACAAATTTCCCTCGACGATCGTTCTCGAAGCGTATCTTAACGACAAATTTCTCGAAGCGTATCTTAACGATCGTTCTCGAAGCGTATCTTAACGACAAATTTCTCACGATCGTTCTCGAAGCGTATCTTAACGACAAATTTCCCACGATCGTTCTCGAAGCGTATCTTAACGACAAATTTCTCACGATCATGCTCGAAGCGTATCTTAACGACAAATTTCCCACGATCGTTCTCGAAGCGTATCTTAACGTCAATTTTCCCACGATCGTTCTCGAAGCGTATCTTAACTACAAATTTCTCACGATCATGCTCGAAGCGTATCTTAACGTCAAATTTCCTACGATCGTTCTCGAAGCGTTGCTAAAAATACAAACACATCATCGTCATCATGTCCACAGACAGAACCTAAATTAACCAATGTGGTGGTGGTGGTGGTGCTGATGGTGTTGGTGGACCCAACCATTGTGTATGGGTACCCGTCTACATATGTGCATATATGTGTGAGGAAAAGCGTGCTTATATGCGCGGAAAGACGATCTGAAAAACATCAAGACTACCCCATTTGTTCCTTGCTATAAGAACATTGCTACATATGTAATGCTAAGGTCTCGACACCGAAAGAGAATGACATTTGCGTATATATATTTTCGGGCGGATGCATGTGTATTTGCGCCTAAACTCAGATTGTTTGTCTGGGTGTGTCTGCGCGTATTGGGTTGCATACAACTGTATGTATGTGTTTCTATGGACGTAAGAGTGTAATTCCAAACATACCCTGAAGATAATTTCCTCTCCACCACGCACAAATAAGGAAACATAATTAATCCTAAATAGATCCATTAAAAAAACAGTTTGTCTGATATTGCAAACGCATGAAACTCAGGGTTACAAACTAATATCCATACAACTGAATATGTTAGCTCTATCACAAATATTGAACACTTCCCACCAAGTACTGCATATATATATATATATATATATATATATATATATATATATAAAGAAATAATCATACATAGAATCAATCAGCAATATTAATCCAATTAATGGCGAAATCACTTCGCTAGTAGAACATAATGCATGCATTAAAATAATGTTAATCCATTGAATGAGGTGATCCTCATTTATAAAATTGTTGTCAGATGTTTCTAGTGTATATTTTTTAAATTCAAGCAAGTACTTTCGAAGATCTATGTCTTCATCATCAGGCTGTAATTTTTTTCCTTTAAAGTTAAAATTTGAAGACGAAATAATTGTTTGTAGATCGAAAGATGTTCTTTTAAGGAATGTGCTATTTAATGACGGTTGTACAATCTCGGAACGTGCGAGTCGCAACGCTAAAGTTCAAAATTTCAAGTGAGAATTTTTATATGAATTTTGTAATATGGTAAATCCACGAATTCTTTTTTTACAAGTGTTTTTCAGTTAACATGACATGAACTAAGTATATAGTTCAATTAATATAGTGATATGTCGTAGTAGTTTTTTTCTCAGGAATTTCGCACTGCGGGATCAATTGTTTTTTATAAACATTATGTTCTGCTAGCGAAGTGATTTCGCCATTAATCGCATTAATATTGCTGATTGATTCTATGTATGATTATTTCTTTATATATAAAATATATGCTGCCTAATATATATATATATATATATATATATATATATAAAGAAATATGTAAAAAAATATAGAAAATAGGAAGGTTAGGTAAATAATCCAAAAGTCCCTTAGTATTTTAGTTATTATTATTTTTAAAAATAGTGCTCGATAAAAAGTAGAGTATAAATATAATTATTTATTTAAAAATATGATTCCATAAGAGAATTTTCATGTTTTGTAATATAAAACAAGAGCCGAAACTTCAATATAATCCTTTAAATTAAGCGAAATTTTGTTGGATTCCAAGGAAAAATTTCGCTTGAAGATGGAACAGATTGCCCATTTACTTTCAACTCAATTTAATTTAAAGGATTATATTGAAGTTTTCGGCCAAAGTCTTGTTTTTTAGAAACATGAGGCCTCTTATGTAGCGATTTGGAATCATATTTTTAAATAAATAATTATATATATATATATATATATATAAATGTGTGTGTTTGTGTGTGTCTATTCAACTGTCTTGCAAGCTCATCCACTGCTTTATCTTATGTGATACGTTCTTAAGAGTGAAATAAATAATTATGCCTTCTGGTTTTATAGCCAAAATGGAATCTTTACTGGAAGATATCGCATCACTAACCACTTGACCAAATTCTAACAAATAGTATTTCGTTTTGCTGAACCGTATTCTTCCTTGTTTGACCAGGAACGTTTCAGCAATCTTTCGTATTGCGCGTAGATATCAAACGTTGATGCTTGTGTTGTCCATCCAAGTAGAGAAAACAAAATAAAATACCGTCCCCCAAGCCAACGACGACTTCAAAGGTAAGACTGAAGCATCCTGGTTCAAAGTTAAATAAGGAATCCGCTCAAGGTATTATAAACGGGTGGCACTTTTGCAGGTTGTAAGGCGACTGAAGTACTTTTAAGTAGGATTATATCCTTTGGATCTCGTAACAGCTGTTGCGTTCCCGTGTTTACTCTTTTCGAGAGATCTCTGGAAGTGACGTCAAGACAGAATTTTATTATATAAATCCAGATTCAAATTCCTGGAAAGATTTTGTGTCAAGAGCTGCAACTTATAAACTTCGATATTTACTTTTGCGTTATCCAACGTGTCCTTTATTATTTTTTATAGATATTGTGGGGTCTGGTAGTACCATTGACGCCTGGCACGCTGCACCCTCGAATGGCACCACCTGGCCTCTACCATTATATCTCACCTTGCGCGAACATGGCACCACTGGACGAAGGGCATCCTCGACGTAGGCCACTGGCCAGGGCGGAAGAGGAAGCCGCGTGTTCAGGATCAAGGCTAGTTACCTAGTTGGAGGACATCGATTGTGGATAAAGCAGTAGATGTGCTTGCAAGGCGGTTGAATACACACACACACACACACACACACACACACATATATATATATATATATATATATATATATATATGCGCGGTACTTAGTGGAGAGGAATGGACTCCACCAGGTTAAAACACCTAAAACACGCCACATGATGAGCACGTCAAGAAGCCATTCGCGGAAGCCCAGGCTCTGCCACAAGACCGAGACAAATGGAGTGGGAAGACGGAGGGATCAGCTGATCGGCGCGCCAATGAATCTTTCCCGGGTTAAGGGCGAAAGAAGAAGCCGATAGAATTGAGAAGCTTTAATTTTAAATAAGATTATTGAAACTATATATACATATACATACATACATACATACACATACACACACACACACACACACATATATATATATATATATATATATATATATATATATATATATATATTCTGCGATCGTTACCATCGCATAGCAAACTACTATGTAAACATAACAGGATGTTATTATCTTTGATGGTGAACATTCCTGTTGTAATGTCCATATAACCACTCTGATGATGGTTCATGTGAGCCGAAATGCTTAGATCGACGAAGAGCATAATGAAAAATATCCAAATATTGGACAGAAACAAAAAGAAAACAGTATCTCCATCAAAATAAAATGGGAAAATTATAAAAAAAAAGGCCAGCCTCATTCCGTATTAACAGTAAAAATTTTAAGTTATGCTTAAAGGAAAATTAGTTTGAAAAACCCAAATAAACACTTAAATAAGAAAACTGAAAAAATGGTTAAATGTAGGCAAAAAAATATTTAATTTGCCATCTAAGAACTAACTAAAATAGACAAATAAATATAAATGAAATAAATACAATATAAATTCCAATAAATGAAATAAAAGTTAATAATACAAACGTTAAATAAATAAATATATGAAATAAATATCCTATATTTATTAATAAATTGTCATGGATCCTTACCTATAACTACAGAATGAACTCTTCCTAACACCATGTATACTACGCCTCTCAAGAGAGGGGACTAATCCAGTCGAGCTTCTTGGCTTGCCTCTGACAGTCGAACTTTTCAGGGAGGTTGCCTCTGAGCAACCTACGGGCCTGTGCCACATACGCAACCCTCGTTGGAGGAACCCAAGGACGAGGTCGAACTCTCTGCTCCGCCCCAGAAGGGCAGAGTCTCGTTCAGGTCGGTTGACCAACCCAATTCTGTTTTTACAGTTTCTACGGACATTTTTTGGCCGAGCCTATGGGCTCGGGAAGCCCACGTTAAACTCGCCCTTGTGCCACATGCAACCCTCGTTGGGGGCTAGATACCGAATCTACCTTGTATTATTATTTCGTGTAATATACCATCGTTATTTCTACTCTTGTGTTCGTGTTGTTCTTCCTGGGTCCTAACCTGGACCATAACATAAATAAATAAACGAAAAAATATTAACATAGACATCTATGCCTGTGGGTGCATATGTACATATGAATATGTACACACGCACATGCAAACACCAAAAAAAAAAAAAAAATTCATTGCATTCTACACGTACGCACATCTTTTCATCAATATACACTCACTTTTTAACCTTTTATATTTTTTTTCTTTTTTTTTCTATTCTTTTAATTGCTAGCATTTGATCTTTTTCGGTTTTTCAAAACTGACTGTCATCGTTAATATTTTAACGTTCTTGTCTGTACGGATACTCGAGTGAAGACAGAGAGACAGACAAAAAAGTGTCATATATTTCCCATTGATAATACAGGGTGGGGCAGAGCAACTTGCTTATTTAAATTTGGCGCCCTAAAGCGATGGTTGCTCCAAGGATGGTAGGGATGGACTTATTTGAGAGGGTGGGGCTTAAAGTTTGGTTCTTAACGTGCGTTATTTATTTTTTGTTTATTTTTCAGGAACCCCAGTGAGCATCATGGAGTGGACGAAGTTGGAACGCGCTTTCGCTGTTGAGGCATTTTTTTTTTCAAGCGGTCGCTCAATCGTCGCAACGCAACGTGCATTCCGTAGACATTTCAATATTGCCCCCCGTGGTCGTGTTCCTGGCCGGCAGTCGATTGTTTCATGGGTAAACAACTTCAGGGAAACGGGTGATGTAAAGAAAAAGAAACCTGGCCTCCTACGAACAGCAAGGTTACCCCAAAACATTGACGCGGCGAGACGCGCCGAGAATGGACGCAATCTTACTGATATCATCTTTAAAACTGGTAAAAAATACAATTTAAATGTTGAACTAGTTGCAGTTCAAAGAATTACATGTATACCTGCATTACTTGTGTTTTAATTGATATTCCAAATAAGCAAGATGCTCTGCCCCACCCTGTATACAACATGGTGACATAATGCACGACACGAAACTATGTTCAGAATACATAACAGAATAGTGGCTAAAAGTGATTTTGAGCGAATGAATCGTGTAGGTCGTAGCAAGCGCCATCTTTCTACGTAACCTGTGGACTGGAGCGACTGAAAACCAAAGACCTGTACCAACTAACAGAAACCACATCACTTGAGGACTGCCAAAAAAACAGCAAAAAAAGAAATGGAAAGAAAATGAAAAAGAAAATTGTTGTTACACGTTAATCGACGAGAAAAGGGTGACATAATTATGATTTGAAACTTCCATCCTTATTCCTGGGTATAACGATAAACTACATCCAGCAACAAGCACTCTGATCGGGAAATTAGAACTTTTGAAGGACGGGGAAAACATCTTGATTGCTGTTGTTCCCATGTCAACCCTGACCTGCAGGTGGTAGCACCAGTTAGGGTCCCAGCTATGGGAAACTAGTGAAGATCCAAACAAAACAAAACACTATGAAAGTATAAAAATACATTTTGATATGAAAATAATTAGCAACAATACTTATTCATAGCAAATTACCAACAATGCCTATTCATAGTAAGATTAACAATAGTACGTATAATTACCAACAATGCCAATTTATAGAAAATTACCAACAATATCCATTAATAATAAAATTAACACTAATACATATTTATAGAAACATTATTAATTTATAGAAAATTACCAAAAATACAAATTTATAATAAAATTACCAATGATACATATTTATAGAAAATTACCAACAATACCTATTTATAGTAAGATTACCAACAATAGATATTATAGAAAAATTACCATCAATACCAATTTAAAGGAAATTAACAATACTAATTTGTTGTAGAATTTCCAACAATAGATATTTATAATATATTTAGTTGTAGCTATAAAATTGTGTTAAGAATATTTGAATTCTCGCATTAAATACCCATAGACGTGTTGATATGCAGCTAGACAAATCAACCAACCAATCAAATTCTTTCCATACTACTTCGAATAAAAGGTTATAAAGGAAACACCATTAAATACAGAAAAGAGCGATAACAGTTACTGAAATTGTAAAATTTATTTTCCTAAAAAAACATTGTTTTAATCGAACGATTTTATAAATTTCAATCGAGAATAGCATTGCCATTTTGGTTCACGAATTCCGAGTGTTTCTTCACAAGGAAACGGCTATTATTGCCGTTAGCATCATGATCCTTGCGTACATCCTGAAAGTTCTAGGAACATAAAACAAAGGGAAAGCTTCTTTTATTTTTAGCATCATGTTACGAGGGCCATTCCTCTACTAATAGTTTTCTCTCCAAGAGTGAAGTCATTACGATAAAAGAAGCCCCATTGAAAATCCCGGAGGTACAACCGGAATTCTTCAGAACACGTTCTGAAATAAATTGAGTCCTTCTACAAGACAACGACTCAAAGCATCTTTCAAAATTAGTACCAAGCTAATTCCGAAGCAAATTAATATTCAAGAATGAAAGTTACAGAATCAAAACCCCAGACTCCACCATAGAAATCAATGGAAAACGATACAGTGATGCATGCGTGGAAGTTAGGATTTCGAAATTTCTCAAAGATTAAATGTAATTTAACAAGGATAAATTATTTTAAATATCAGAATTCTGCATAAAGATTATTGTGAGTACGTAAGCAAATAAGGGCCGTAAAGATATCAAAATTAAAAAATAATCTGAATTAAGAGAATAAAAAATTACCACTATACACCGATCATTGGATTGCCTTAGGCGATGATAGAACTAATTTCAACTCGGAACCTGAAAAGTGTAATTTGCAGTTCAAGCCCCGCGTTTAGTTTCTAATAAAGATTTCCTGAATAGTTCCATGTGGGGATAAATGTACATGCCTCATTCGAAAATAACAAAGAAATTTTGATTAACTCTACCGTTTTGGAGCTATCGTCAATTAAAGTTCGGGTTCATTCGCGTCGCGGTGGGTGAAGTCGAAATTAATTTTGCAACCCTTTTTTTATTTTATCTTGCAGCAACCTACCTTCTGTCTTCTTATAACTGATAGCTAGTCCTTTCTTCGTGCTTTCCTTTACTAACTTGTCTAGTGTGAGGTTGGAGATATTTCAATTTTTTTTTAAATCTTTTGTAAACTTGAGCCATATCAACAGATTTGGTTCCAGTTTAAACAAGACCAATATGTAACTCTTTGACGTTAGTGTAAAACCGGACCTATGTCAAGATTTTTCTTTAACGTTTGGAGGAAAAACAGACTATTGCCTACCTTTAGACTCTAGTGTAAATCTGGACCTATCCCTAACTTTTTGACTCTAATCTGAGAATGGATGTTTTCACTTTTTAAATCTTTTGGAAACTGGATCAAAGGTGATTTCAAAGTGTAGCTTAGATCTAGCACAAGGCCGAAAGGAAGAGGCAAACAGTGACGATCAAATTCAATATTCAGTTGTAGGACAAATGGAGCTATATCTCCGGTTATACCAAAAGCATAAACCAGACCAATATGCATCTTTTGGGGTGACAGAACTAATTTCAACTCGAGTGCAATTTGCAGTTCAAGCCCCGAGCTTTGTTTCTAATAAAAGTTTCCCAAATAGTTCAATTTTCAGATGCCATATTGTTTGTTAACGAATAGGTCGCGAGAGGTAAGATGATTTACTATTTACTGATTAAGGCCTCGAATACTTTGTCAAAAAAGCGGTAGGAGACTAATAGAGTAACAGAGAGGTCAGAAGGTTCCCCATTTTTCTTAAAAACAGGAACTAAAGAGGAGGACTTCCAACAAGCTGGAAAGCAGTATGAACCGAGTTAATTGTTACAGAGTTTGGAGAACACTGGAGCCAGGTCTTGAGCATTTTTCTTTAGAACGACGGCCGGCATCCCGTTATATCCATTTGCCTCATGTGTGTCTTATTTAGAAATAATGTATGAGTATAGCCTCTGTTTTAGGAGTGAAATCAGGTGTGGGTACTTTAATAGAGTCAAGTGTTGATTTGGAAGCTTATCCGCTGTAGAGGTCAGGACTTCGAATTGATTATATAGAGGAGGGACGAAGAATTTGCTGGTGGTCAACACACTCTTGCAGAGCCATCAATAATCTTTAGAACCAAGCTTGCGAGATGTTATATGTTGATTCATTTTCTCAGCAAAGAGTAACTTCCCTTCTTTGTTGGCACGCTTACTCTCGTTACAAGCCGAGACGTCTGTTGTGCTCAGACGAGTCACTCCGGTAAATCCGGAAGAAGTGATTCCTGCAGGCTATATTGGTAGAAGACAAATAGAGTAAAAGAGGTGTCAGACGGTTCCCTAGTGTTCTTAAAAACAGGAACTACAGAGGACTTCCAACAAGATAGGGAGCAGTAAGAACTGAGGTAATTGTTACAGTTTGGAGAACACTGAAGCCAGCTCTTGAGCACTTTTCTTTAGGACAACGGCTGGCATCCCGTTATCTCCAATTGCCTCATGTGTGTCTTATTTAGAAATAATGCATGAGTATAGCCTCTGTTCTAGGAGTGAAATCAGGTGTGGGTACTTTAATAGAGTCAAGTGTTGATTTGGAAGCTTATCCGCTGTAGAGGTCAGGACTTCGAATTGATTATATAGAGGAGGGACGAAGAATTTGCTGGTGGTCAACACACTCTTGCAGAGCCACCAATAATCTTTAGAACCAAGCTTGCGAGATGTTATATGTTGATTCATTTTCTCAGCAAAGAGTAACTTCCCTTCTTTGTTGGCACGCTTGCACTCGTTACAAACCGAGACGTCTGTTACACTCAGACGAGTCGCTCTGGTACATCCGGAAAGAGTAATTCCTGCGGGCTATAGCGGCTGAGTATGTAGGTGAAACACAAGGAGATGAATGCTGTTTAACTTGCTCTTTCCTTGCTTTCACCCCGGAGGAAACCTCAGATATCGTATTGTTTGTTAAAGAGAGGTAAGATGATTTACTATTTACTGATCAAGGGATCGAATACTTTGCCAAAAAACGTTAGGGGACTGATAGAGTGACAGAGGGATCAGAAGGTTCCCTAGTGTTCTTTAAAACAGGAACTACAGAGGAGGACTTTCAACAAGCAAGAACCGAGGTAATTGACGTTAGTGTAAAACTGGACCTATGTCAAGATTTTTTTTTTTAACTTTTGGGGGAAAAACAGACCTTTGCCTACCTTTAAACTCTAGCGTAAATCCGGACCTATCCCTAGCTTTTTTACTCTAATGTGAGAATGAACATGTTTTCACTTTTTAAATCTTTCTGAAACTGGATCAAAGGTGATTTCAAAGTGTAGCTTAGATCTGGCACAAGGCCGAAAGTAAGAGGAAAACAGTGACGATCAAATTTAATATTAAATTGTAGGACAATTGGAGCTATATCTCCGGTTATATCAAAAGCTTAAACCAGACCAATATGCATCTTTTGGGGTGACAGAACTAATTTCAACTCGAGTGCAATTTGCAGTTCAAGCCCCGAGCTTTGTTTCTAATAAAAATTTCCCAAACAGTTCCATTTTCAGATGCCATATTGTTTGTTAACGAGCAGGTCGCGAGAGGTAAGATGATTTACTATTTACTGATTAAGGCCTCGAATATTTTGTCAAAAAAGCGGTAGGAGACTAATAGAGTGACAGAGAGGTCAGAAGGTTCCCTATTTTTCTTAAAAACAGGAACTAAAGAGGAGGACTTCCAACAAACTAGAAAGCAGTATGAACCGAGTTAATTGTTACAGAGTTTGGAGAGCACTGAAGCCAGGTCTTGAGCATTTTTCTTTAGAACGACGACTGACACCCCGTTACATCCGCTTGCATTGTCGGAGGCTAATTTTGAAATAATGTCTGAAACTAGTGTCGTGGTTATGCGCACATCAATCAGCAGAGCCTTTCTTCTAGGTGGGAATAAGGTGTGGTTACTCCAGGTGGTTTAATGTGGAGTTAGAAGAGAACATCGGAGAAAGACACTCAACCTTATATGCTCTAGATATCAGGCCTTCAATTCGATTGAAGTGAGGACGGATTGAGTATTTGCTGTTGATCAGCACACTCTTGAAGAGCTGACTATAATCTCTAGAACCAAACTTGTGAGAGTCTATACGTTATTTCATTCTATCGGCAAACAGTAACTTCGCTTCTTTGAGGACACGCCTGAGCTCATTACAAGCAGAGACATCTGTTGCAATTAGACCTGTCACTCTGATAAAACTAGTGATTCCTGTGGGCTATAGCGACCGCGCATGCAGATGTGAACCAAGAATTTGATCGGAGTAACTCTTGTAATTTCCGTGCGATAATGAAAGCTCCGATGCCGGTTTTCACATTTTGTCACATTGAAGTTAGAGGCACTTTTTTTTTTAACAGGGTGATTAAAAAATACATTCCAGGAGACGTCACGAAGGAAATCGCGGAATGAAACCCAATCAGTTGATAACAAAAAGATATTTTGTTGGTAGGAGGTGCTTGGCTTGGTGGGGAAGCTGAAAGAGATGTTTACAGATACTACAGAATGATCAGAGTTGCCAAAAGCCAGAGCTTCATGGTACAGCATGAGTCGGGGATAGAGGTTGTAGTCAATTTCATCCTGATTGAATTGAAATTCTTGCACAAAAATTGATGTCACAGATTAATTCCGAAACTAAGCAAACGAATCGCAAGTCTGTTGTAACCTTGGAAAGGTTATCGAATGAGGAATAACCAAAACGGAGGTTGGAAATGAAATGGTAATCTTTGTAACATTAACAAAATACAATACTCGCCAGTGGTGTGAAGTAGGTAAACCACTGCTAGTGTGGACTACTTATACAGCATATTACCCCCAACTTACAATAGTTCCCAACGTATTTATGAGGATTGGGACATATCCATTAGTGTTTATAGGTAATGTATATAGTACAAACCTTTTACCTGTGTTATATATATATATATATATATATATATATATATATATATATATATATATATATATATATAATAGTATTTTAACACATTGGTTTTTCTTACATATCTCAAAAAATAACAGATCAATTTCAACGAAACTTATAGGAAATATTTAAACGAACATTGTCAATCAAAACATAGAAGGAAAATTTAAAACCACTGTTTTGAGAAACATTTATCAACAATAAATAAAATAAGCCATATGCAAATGTATTTAACACCAATGCAAATATTATGCTAGAATGTCATAATCCCAATGCTCGTAAACAGCCAGAAAAATAACACACTTGCCGACAAACACGGTAGCAAAATGAACGACTTTTTCTCTTCATTCGTCGACACGTGACTGACTTATTTCTTCTTTTAACTTTGGATATTCCGTTTTCGGTAAGTAATTTTCTTTTTCGCCACAAAACAAGTAAACCCATCTCTTTCTTCAATATTCGTGGTATTCGTACCAATTTCCGCAGTGTGAAATTATTCATCTTCGAAAAATATCCAGATATCCGAGCTCTCTGTGAAACTAATCTTAACTCTTCAATTCCCTCTTCTGAATTCTCGATTCCTGGCTATCTTCCTCCTTTAAGGAAAGACTCTGGTTTCTACTTGCATGGCCTGGGAGATTGTGTCCGGGAACATTTCCCCGCTGGCCATGAATCTTCAGACCATTCTTACATGTGTCTATGTGTTTCTCTACTAAACTCAGCTGTA
This sequence comes from Acanthosepion pharaonis, assembly GCA_903632075.3. Taxonomy (NCBI): domain Eukaryota; kingdom Metazoa; phylum Mollusca; class Cephalopoda; order Sepiida; family Sepiidae; genus Acanthosepion; species Acanthosepion pharaonis. The sequence goes on along the minus strand of CAHIKZ030004759.1, from coordinate 334,570 downwards.
TCTTCTTACGATAGCAAAATAAACGACTCTTTCTCCCCAATTTGAGAACACCAACTGCTTTTATCGACGGGCCATTTTTTTCCGTTAGTCGATAGGTGGGAAAGGACGCACAACATTAGCGTGTCTAAGATACTTTTATGGCGACTCCTGGGACTGACTTAGTTCTTCTTTTAACTTTGGATATTCCGTCTTCGGCATATCATGCAGAATACGCGCTCTTTTTTTCTCGGTAAGTAATTTTCTTTTTCGCCACATCGTTGTCGTAGAATACACGCGACACGTTGTCGCTTGGTTTGACGAGGTAATTCATTTTTTTCGCTACAGAGTTAAAGAAGTGACCAAGAAGAGAAGCGTGTCCATTAAGATTACTGGGAAAACGCGCGAGGGAGTTCACCACTTGCATGAGTTGGAGTGGTTGAGAAGTGTGGATGCCAGCGAGGTCAGTGACAGAGTGATTAAGCCATTTTGCATGGTGGACATTGAAGTCACTGAACACAAAGATATTTGCAAACGGGTCAAGAGAGATGGCTTTATCTATATTATCAGAAATACTATCTAGCCCGCAACAGTCACGAGTTGAAGGGAAAAGGTAGAAGATTGAATTTATTAGAGAAAGACATAGGCACATGTAAGAATGGTCTGGAGATTCAAGAGAGATTGCCCTGGCCAGCGGGAAATGTTCCCGGATATAAACTCCTAGGCCATGCAAGTGGAAACCAGAGTCCTTCCTTAAAGGAGGGAGATAGCCGAGAATCGAATATTCAGAAGAGGGAATTAAAGAGTTAAGATTAGTTTCACAGAGAGCTCGGATGTCTGGAGATTGGTCGAAGAGGGTGATTCCACACTGCAGAAATTGCTACGAATATCACGAATATTGAGGAAGGAAATGAGTTTAGTTTTTTTCTGTCGAGCTAGTTCAGTTTTGACATTGCTCGGACTATCATTCTCATCTTTGTTGCCATATTTATCACAACGTTTCGGCCGTTGTACGCTCCAGCCTTCTTCAGGTGGTTGGAATATCTGAAACAGACCTAGTTCCACGTGCCATGTCTAATGGATGTCAGTTATCAGTTATCTCCTGTTAATTCCCCCCTCCAAGTTCTCCACCGCTTTATCTAGGTATTGAACTCACCTAATTTGGGTCCTGTCACTGGATCTAACTAACGCCTTTATTCACTGTGCCATGTGTCCTAATCACCTGAAGAAGGCCGGAGCGTACAACGGCCGAAACGTTGTGATAAATATGGCAACAAATATGAGGATGATAGCCCGAGCAATGTAAATGGTGTACATAATAGCTCTTTTCGGAAATATTGACAGATACTGAAGAAGTGCGGAGCATACAACGATCGAAACGTTGTGATAAATATGGCAACACATATGAGGATGATAGCTTGAGCAATGTAAATGGTATACATAATAGCTCTTCTCAGAAATATTGACAGATACTGAAGTGCGTAGCGTACAACGGCCGAAACATTGTGATAAATATGGCAATAAATATGAGGATGATAGCCTGAGCAATGTAAATGGTGTATATAATAGCTCTTCTCAGAAATATTGACAGATACTGAAGAAGTGCATAGCGTACAACGGTCGAAACGTTGTGATAAATATGGCAACAAATATGAGGATGATAGCCGGAGCAATGTAAATAGTGTACATAATACTCAGAAATATAGACAGATAATTCAGTTTCATTTCGTTTGTTATTTGAGTTAGGAAAAGGCTGAGAATTGTAGTAGCATAAGGCCGTGTAATGTAACATGTATGGACAGGGAATTTGCGCGGACTGCATCATAGTGTGGCCACGGGCTTGCGCTCTGGGGTTGCTTGCAGGAACACCCTTCCATGTGCGACATGTCACCGGAATAACGCTGATATCATGCGACTGTTTTTCCGAGAAGCCTCTCTAGACGCCACGCAAGACATCGGGCTCCTAACTACCAGATGGGAAGCAGCAACTAAAAAAAATGCCAAATTGATACCCTCGAAAAGAAGAGACGTAGCCAGAATACACACATATCACCCCAAAAAAATATGATAGCACCAAGTCCTCAGAAAATGAATCTAGAACAACTTCCTAGGCAGAAAACAAGGGATAAACCTCTACTCCTGTTCAAGAGAATGGGCTGGAGTTTGGACCGAGCGATAGAAAGCACCTGTACTATTAACTATATCCTATTCGTTCGGTTGCATCAGGTGCGTTTGACGGAGCCCCTGTACATGTAACGGCATTCACCCGGGGTGGGTTGAGCCGGCTCCAATATTGAAGTTTCATGGGAATTTGAAATTCACAAGCGGTCCCCAACCCGCATGTATAGCACATGAGATTTGATTACAGTGGTGAAGGTTTCGTGCAGGACCATCCACACTTTTTTTTTGAAGGGCCGATTACAGAGACCTGGTGCACTACACAAGGTCCCCAAAAGACCGTCCGCAGGTTTTGAATTCAGAGTTTTCCTTCTCCTAGACCAGTTGCCATCCAAGGCTATAGAACCCAGTCTGTCCTGCTATTTACCCATAGCTGGAGGGTGAAGAAGAGGATTCACACCTTTCCCAAGGGTATTAGCATGGAAGTGAATGTAATGGATTCGAGTGGAATTCGAACTCGGCTCTCCGATTCCTCAATCCAAGCCGCTATCTATTACTCTACCGTGCCTTCTTGCTCCACTCTGCCTCCTTTTGACGGAGCCGAATTCGGATAAATACGTCTGCTACGTTTGATTAGCTTTCGTTCGGATACGAGTTGTTCGTTTAACGGAGTCGTGTCTGAACAAATACGTCCTCTGCTGCGCTTTGGTCAGCTTTCGTTTGGACCCGGAGTTTCTGTTTGTCCTAACAGGCTCCACCGAACATTTCATGCCGTAAAACCTACAGGTCATTTATATAGCTGTGGAGAATTATCTCGGAGATCCAAGGCAGCTAGAGTAGCGTAGCCTATATCTGCAAGGATATTGCTAGCGAGGCAGACCGTCCGAGCATCGGCGTGGGGATGACGATGCGCATGCGTCAGTGAGTCAGATCGAGGCTGACAGGAATGTATAAAAAAAAAGGCGAGTTCTTATTGAGTCAGCAGAACGAACTTGGGTGTTCAGCGTAGTTCACGTCAATGCGGGCTAAACCAGAATTCGTTTGCGAAGGTGTTTCCAATGTCTGTGCTACAGGTTTCTTGAAACAATGGCAGAAGATAATTATTAAAAAATAAAAGCGGAATGGTTGTGTATATTTAAGCATTGCTTGGAAAGCCTAAATTAAGTGGACACCCAGAGAGAATCGACTCATTACTCAGTCGTAATTGTTCTAGCGCATGTCGAAAAATTCTTCGACTCAAGGGTAATCAATGTCGGCCCTGCAGTAATTGCCTCGTGTCCCAAATTTAAACAGGGATCAAATAACAGGGAGAAGAGCGCACAAAACAACTTTATTTTGCGTAATGTCCTTCTCAAAAAATAAAGAAAGATACTGAAAGGAAGAGAAGATAGACATTAAATAACAAAGAACAGACCAGCGCATCCCACCCTTCCTGTACGAAAGACCAGAAAATCAGTGCCCTGGTGGAGCCTCGCTTTGATAAACTAGAATCCGTCAACCAACGTCCGACGACCGCCCCATAAGCAAAAAAAAAAAACAACTTATTTTTCTACACGCAACAAGGTTGCAAACCATTACACTACGTCGAAGCGCCAAACATGAGCTGTGTATCAAGTATACGTTTGTTGATATATATCGATCTATTACTACCCTTATCCTCCTAATTGTTCACTGTGTGTCGCAAGCTAGACTTGTTTACCGTTACTGACATAAAGAATTCAACTCACTAGACAAGTCTTTCTCTACGTTTTTTTTTCAACTTCTGGGCGCATTTATAGAATAACAAAAACTATTACTACCCTTATCCTCCTAATTGTTCACTGTGTGTCGCAAGCTAGACTTATTTAGCGTTATTGGCATAAAGAATTCAACTCACTAGACTAGTCTTTCTCCACGTTTTTTTTTTTTTTTTTTAACTTCTGGGCGCATTTATAGAATAACAAAAACTCTGGGTCGGTCTTTAAATTTTAATAAGAAAAAATTAATCAGAAATTTTGAAAATAGGAAAATAATAGAAAAGTTTCCTGAAATAAAAATTTATTTTTAAGACATTATTTTTTTAGGCTTGATGTGCTTTGGCGAAGAAAATTACCTTTAATAGTTTTCATTTTTGGTTTTGCACTTTCAAAGCGGATTAACGGTACTGTATTTAAATGGATTCATCAATGACCTGTTACTATTTTTAAGAGGCCGATAATGACTTCTTAAAATTTAATCATCCAGATTAAAATATCTAATGACAAAGACGTACCTTAGACACAGATGTCAGGTTCTCGGTATCGCTAGCTTTTTAAAAATAAAAAAAAATTAACTATAAAAATAATTCCTAAATTACTCTTTTGTTAACTTGGGGCGCACCTGGCTACTTTTTCAGGGCGCATCAGTACGCCCAGTCGTAACGGTAGAGAAACGCAGCACTAAGTTAAAGTACAATTTCTTTCTTTCTTTCTTTCTTTCTTTCTTTCTTTCTTCATATCTATCTATCTATCTATCTATCTATATATATATATATATATATGTGTGTGTGTGTGTGTGTGCATTTTTCTTTTATCTATCTTTCTCTCTTTTTCTGTCTGTCTGTCTATCTATCTATATTTCTTTCTTTGATCGATCTTTCTCTCTTTTTTTATCTATCTATCTATCTATCTTTCTTTCTTTCTTTCTTTCTTCCTTCCTTCCTTCTATCTATCTATATTTATTTATTTCTTTTATCTATCTTTCTCTCTTTTTCTGTCTGTCTGTCTATCTATCTATCTATATTTCTTTCTTTGATCGATCTTTCTCTCTTTCTTATCTATCTATCTATCTATCTATCATTAATTTATCTATCCTTCTTTCTTTCATTCTTCTATCCTATATTTCATTCTTTTTTCTATCTATCTATCTATCTATCTATCTATCTATCTATCTTTCTTTCTTTCTTTATCTATCTATCTATCTATCTATCTATCTATCTATCTATCTATATCTCTAATACATCTACTCTCTTTTCAGATAAGTACGAAAAGAAATCAGTCATACAGATTTCTCTATCACCTAAAAGGCCCCTAATATTGCAAATACAATCATCATCATCATCTTGCGGCCGAGATTGAACTGTTATCGTACAAAAATTCCTCGCAAAAAAATCACGTAAAAAAATCACCTAAAACAATCGCAGTAATGAAAAGTTGGGAATCCAAAATTTCAGGATTGAGGGGTCTGGATCCGACCCGGAGTGTTTTTAATTTGCTCACGGTGTCAGCCTGATTCCAAAATGGAATAACATGTGATGCTACGGCCTCCAGGAGTGAAGATGAAAGAAATGTGACACACTGACATCCGCATATATATATATATGGAATCATCATCATCTTGTAGCCTCAGCCGAGATTGAACTCACTACACCTCTCCATTATTCCCTATCTGTCATAGCACCTAAAAGATCTTCCTTAGGGATCAATGTGTCTCGTTTTATCCTATCTGGAAAGGTTAACTTGCGTGATCGATTGACAGATGGTGGGTGCCTCCAGAGTTCAAAGGATGACACAAGTTCATCTGTGGCACGTGCACAATGCCCGGCGAACTGGACACGTTTCTTACAAACTAAACTTGATACTCTTGGCAAGTCTCCATATATCATTTCTAGAGTTGGGTGGTTTCGCCATGAGAGATTAAGCACTTTTCTTAAAAGACGTGTACAAATACAATAGATGAATGCAACTATGGACAAATACTCCTTAAATTATTCAAAAATTGAAAAGTACTACTTAATCATAATTGCAACAAATACATATGCTTGTTAGCAAAAGGGACAACGCAACATTAAAATTACAGTTTGGACATGCCAAAATGAAACAGTTGCGGCAGGTAATTCTGATGGCTCATTGGAATTGCGAAAGATGCCTTCCAGAACCTGAGCAAAGTAGTATGAAACAGAAAAATATCGTTAAAAAACAAAGAAAAGAGTTCTGAACTGTCACGTAATATCAGGCCACCTATATGGCAGTTAATACTGGACATCCCCCTCAAAAAGGAACAAAAGGCACTTGAACCAGCATAAATGTGGTTCTACAGAAGGTTGCTGAGAATACCATGGACCGTACATATGAGCAAAGTCGAAAGTTCTAGAGACAGTTTTAACTAAAAAGGTACTTATACTTAACATCTGGAAGAGACAGGTGAAACTTTGGAGGCATATTATGAGGAAAGAAAGCTTGGAAAATTTGATATCCACAGCGCAAATTGAAGGTAAGCCGGCCAGAGGAAAGCAACACACAGCCTACCCGGCGATATTGAATGAATGGATTGTTGGGCAGGGTTTGGGAGAGATTGCAAATAGACATTTATTAAGGGCTATAAATGAGAGGAAATGGTAGAGAGCCATGATCACAGCATATAGAAGAAGAATCTTTACAGATGAAAATAACGCATAACGAGTAAATTGATAGCAGAAGAGAGAGTAGGGGAGATAACAAAAACACAAAATTTGTTAAGAGCTACAAAGCACAGGACATTGTGGAGAGGCATGAACACCAACGTCCTGAATGGACGCGGCACATAGCCGAAGAAGAAGTATCGTTACAGATGAAAATAACGCATAACCAGTAAATGAATGGCAGAACAGGGTTACAAACAAAAAGACAAAATTTACTAAGAGTTACAAAGGACAGGAAACTGTGGAGAGCCATTATCGCCAATTTCCTGAAGAGATACGCTCCATAGAAGAAGAAGAAGAATGAACACGTGTAAATGGATGACAGGTCAGGGTCTATGAGAGATAATAAAAAGAGAAAATTTAGTAAAAGCTACAAAGGACAGGAAACTGTGGAGGGCCATGATCGCCTAGGTCCTGAAGAGATACGCTCCTTAGAAGAAGAAGAATGAGCTTGTTAAATGGAAGGCAGGTCAGGGTTTAGGAGAGATAACAAAAAGACAAAATTTAATGAGAGCTACAAAGGACAGGAAACTGTGGAGAGCCATAATCGCCAACGTCCTGAAAGGACACAGAACATAGAAAAAGTAGAAGATTCGTTACAGATAAAAACAACGCATAGCGAGTAAATTGATAGCAGAACAAGAATTAGGAGTGATTACAAGAAGACAAAATTTTAAATGTTCTAGAAATGAGAGGAAATGGTGGAGAGCCATGATTACCAACGTCCTGACGGGACAAGACACCTAGAAGAAGAAGAATTGTTACAGACGAAAATAACACATAATGAGTAATTTGATAGCAGAACAGGGTTTAGGAGAGATAACAAAAAGACAAAATTTGTTAAGAGCTACAAAAGACAGGAAATTGTGGAGAGTCATGATCGCCAACGTTCTGAATGGACTCGACATATAGAAGAAGAACTATTACAGATGAAAACAACGCATAAGGAGTCAATGGATAGGAGAACAGGGTTTAGGAGAGATAATGTTATGGAGTGGTTTCACACTGGAGGCTTGTATTTGTACTAAGTCGGTCCTAAAATAGGTTCGACGTACAAAACGTTAGGAACTTGATATAATAGGTAATGACGCAGAGAAATATAGTCACTGATACTTTAGTATCCGACTAACGGTCGTCCGGCATCGACTGACTGACCCACTGAGCGACGGTATTTAGTCCTCCACGTGGCATCATGTGGCACAAGGTCAGTTTAACGTGGGATCTCCGAGCCCGTGGGCTTGGCCAAAAATATGTCCTTTTAAAACCCGTATAAACGGGTTCAGGGTTGGTTTACCTCCCCGAAAGAGACTCCGCCCTTCGGCGTAGTCTCGGTCAGGTTCCTCCCCGCTTGAAGGCAGAGAGTTCAACCGGTCAGATGGTCGTCTGACTTCAGACGGAACTCAAACCGACCCACTGAGCGAGGGTATTTAGTCACCCCCCCCACGAAGGCAGAGAGTTCAACCGATCAGCCGGTCAGCCTGACTGACCGACTCACTCGTTACTCTTACTACTCCTACTTATTATAGGTGGGAGAGTCTATTAACTATAGAATAGGTGTGTTCCACTATAACATATAACAAAAAGACAAAGGAAGAAGAAACAATTCAAAATAATTCGATACCATTTTGAGATTGATTTTTGGAAATCAGTCACGTAGAATAGCACATTTAAGCGAAATCCTTCCTGTCGTAGATTCTCGAAATCTCACAGAAGTTTCTATCTAAACGTAAACAAAGCAATTTCTATAGACGTATATAAGGTACTATACAGCCTTGTTTGATCGGCAAAGGTTTCATGGCTGAACCTGTTACAGTTTTTTGTGTATATGTGTGTGTAACTAGTGAGTTAGTCAAAATGACTTAATTCCCTTTACAGTCTACCAATAGAAGATTAACCAATCAGAAGCCGCAGAACATTGTATCCGTCGTGTATAAAGGCGGCCATTTTTGTTAACTACCGGAATGACCAGTGCCAACTTGTCAGGCGAAGATGACAGAAGGAAGTACTACGCTCTGCTACTTTGCTGCGATATCCACTGCGAACCTGAACTACATTTCCTACTGTCTCCCAAATATTCACTGCCAACCTCTGGATTCTATACTCGAAGAGGACCGTCATGAATTTGTAACAGAACCTGTCTAAAGCACGTCATATCTCGGCACAAGGGGACCCAATTTTTAATCCTAAAGGAGAGGGTCTATTTTTTCTTAATAAGATTTTTCGAATATTCATGCCAGTAGATGTAAATAAATGTACTGTTTGATAAATAAACAGAGGCGTCTACTAAAATATGAGTATCTTCAAGCATAACGGTTAAAGTGTTAGAAACGTAATTCAACGTTTGATAGCTACATGTTTCCGTAAAATATTTACATAGTTTTTTTCTCTTCTTGAGCTCTTGGTATAAATTACAACATCCCTGTCCTGACGATTAACTCCCAGATATTTTCTCTTTTTTCAGCGTTGCGTAATATACACTAATTACCTTGGATCTCATTTCGAGCTATTATTAAAATCGCATTGATTTCACTTATCCGTTTTCAAGTTGCGCTTTAAGAAATTCGCCGTGGAACGCCAGTTCAAGGAAGGTTATTGGTCGAGCGAACATACTTTCTTTTCAGAAGAATCATTCCAATAACCCAGATAGAGATATTTAACATTTTAGAAAAATCTCTTGTAACCGAAAACTTAAATAAGTTTCTTAACGGAGCCATTCGGTTGTGTAGTGCATATCTTATTTGTGTCAGGCTCGTTAATTGAATGGGAAGTCGTTAAGAACGGCTGCAAACATTTCTCACCATTGTGAGGTATTGCTGGAAGTTTGTAAAAGTTTCTCTGCAGGTACGGAAACATCGAGACATGCATTTCTTCCTCAATGCGTTACCATAGCTATTTATGATGAAATATATTCTGTATTGTATGGTGGAAAATATCTATTTCCATGGAAATTTTTTTTATTTTTATCAAAGTCATCTTCCTTTCAAATTTTCAAATAAATATATTAGTCGGACAAAAATGAAATAAATATTTTGCAAGCATCCAAATACTACATGTGATATTTATAGAAAGAGGCTGAAAACTTTACCTGAGAACATTTCTATTAATACATATAAGCGTATAGGAATGAAATGATTGACAATTTTTTCAATGAACTGAAACAGCCATTAAACACGTCTTTCTTTCTTTCTTCTTTCTTTCTTTCTTTCTTTCTTTCCTTTTACTTTCTTTTCTCTTTCTTTCACTGAAACCAAGTAGCGTCTCCGATATGTCACTTTTTTCACGTGGTGCCAAACGGAATAGTCCATTATTCATGAGGAATTGACAAGGCGTATGGGTTATGCGTACTAACTAGAGAGGAACACGCACAATTGTAATAGATAAACTTTAATATAAAATATTTATGCAACAATATATATATATATATATATATATATATATATATATATATATATATAAACCTAGAGAGCCAGACAAACGTACCTAGGTTTCACCTAAACTTATCGTCAGTGAAAGTCGGCTTTCCCTGACGATCCGTTTAAGTGAAACCTAGGTAGGTTTGTCTGGCTCACTATGTGTATCTAGGTCTGCTCTACGGTTGTATTGAGCTCTTTTGTTAGTTAGTTGTTTACTCATGTCGGGTTTTTTTTTTGGGCTTCAGACCTGCATCTGTGCGATTTTTTTCGACAGAGTTTCATGATTCTAGCTCTTTCTTTTTTTAAAACCTTTTTTTCCCTCGAGATTGATTTGATTATTAGCAATTCAAAAATTCGAGGGTTTTTTCTAAACAGTATAGTTATCTATATTTGTATATATATATATATATATATATATATATATATATATATATATATATAGAGAGAGAGAGAGAGATAGATAGATAGATATGTGTGTGTGTATATATATATATATATATATATATATATATAATAAAGTGAACATAGAAGTCAACACTTAGAGGCGACAGGCTGTTTCATGCTAGATGCAATCGTCAGGTGGCCTGACGATTGCGTCTGTCGCCTCTAAATGTTGACTTCAACGTTCACTTTTATATTTACACACGCTCTATCACTGATATTGAGCAACTTATGCCATAAATCTAATCCATCGTAAGACTGTAGTTCTTATATTCAATGCGAAACAAAATACTCATAAAATATTCCAAAATAGAAAAAAAACCTCCTCCTGACAAACCCAATTGAATCAAAAATATATTTCCCTACCATATATATATATATATATATATATAATAAATTATAATCTATGCAGAGTATTCTTACGTCGCATTATCTATATGTATATATATATATATATATATATATATATATATATATATATATATATATTATTGAATATAAAATAGAAATCTTTTACACTTTATCATACATAGTCCCCAATAATGTTCTTCATATATATATATATATATATATATATATATATATATATAGTTATATCAGGGCTACTGGAATGTAGGACGCCCATGGCTAAGATACAAAGACAAGCTGAAAAGCAATTTGTCAGCAGTTAATATACCACATAACACCCTTGAGCGCTTAGCTTCGGAGCGGGTAGAATGGAGATCAACGTGTTTTAGTGGACTCAGCAATTTTCAATCTGCTTGTCTGTATCATCTTCAAGAAGCGAGAGCAAGATCTAAAAGGTCAGCCAATCAAACAGTGATCTCATGTCACAATCCTCACACTTGCTCCATATGTGGCCTCCTTTGTAAATCACTAGCGGGTCTTAAATGCCACTTAAGATTATCGCACAAACTTTCATAACTGAATCAATAAGCTGTCAGATCCTCATACGTCGAAACCGACGGGAGAGTCCATTATATATATATATATATATATATATATATATATATATATATATATATATATATATAAATTCAATAATTAAGAGACAACCTTAAGTTTCCATGACTATAACTTATTTCCCCAGAAAATATATTTTTCTTGTTCATCCGTTTACATCTCTAGTTACAAAAGAATTAGGTTTCTTTTATGTTATTTTTTTTTTGCAAGTATTTTTTAGATTGGTATAAGGTGACAGATTTGGTGGGAGCGTTATAGAATAGCTTATCTTGGTCATGGAAAGTATGGATAAGGTTGATTTTTTAACCATCTTTAATAATTTACTTAGGTTTAAGTTTACTCAGTTACGAGGCCAAAGAATTTGACATCTTAAATAATTTTAGACAGGGAGAGAATAGAAGAAAAGAAAGCAAATTATAAGGCAGCGGTAGGGGAAAGATTGAAGAGAAAGAAAAAGTTAATCAAGGGAGAGGGGAAAAAAGGAAGCGTGAGTTATCATATGTAGGCATATCACGATGGCACTTTATTATCTTACTATGTATATGTATACACTGCGTGCCAAATTATTATCGAGATAATTTTCTATACTATTTCAAAAACCGTCCAATCAATTCACACAAAATTTTCACACAATGTTGACAACCCTGACCTGCGCAATCATTGAAATTTTTGTACTGGTCTGCGCAAGGTAAACAAACTGGCTCCATATTTGTTATCAGCACGGTGATTTGAGCGTGCCAAATTATTAGAAAAGTGTAAGAATTTAGTGAAAAGACGGGCCGTAAAAGCAGTTTAAGTGATGCTGAAAAGAAAACTATCACCTCAGAACTCTCAAGAGGTAAATCTACCCAAGAAATTTCTAAAATGATAGGGAGGTATCATCAAACAGTGAAAAAGTTCATCGCCGACCCTACACAAGTACGCAAAAGGGCAGATAACGGCAAGCCGAGGGTTATTTCACGTCGTCTCATATATATATATATTGAACAATAAAAAATATTAAAAAGTTAATAAAAACTATTAAAAAATTAAAATCTTCAGACACACTGGGTTGTAGATTAATATTCTTTAGTTTTTATTATTATTATTTCATTTAGATTCCATGACTAGTTTCGACCAAAATGGCCATCATCGGGAGGAAAAATATTTCTGCTTGCTGGTAACAGTAAACTACAGAAATGAATGTCTTGGTGGAGAAAATGAACTTTTGTCTGTAGTTTTCATTTGTTTTGTTTTTTTTATTTTTTTTATCTTTTTAACATGAATCTTTTAACATTCCTTGTGTTGGTCAAACAGTGTCTTTTAAGTTGTTATTTGAGATAAGAGCTGGATGGATCCATGCTGCTCTGAATTCCCTTGGTCAGTTTGACAGTTTTATTAGTCCTGGAGAGGGGATGTGTCTCTGTTTAGTGTGTGTGTGTGTGTGTGTGTGTGTGTGTGTGTGTGTGTGTGTGTGTGTGTGTGTGTGTGTGTGTGTGAGTGTTTTGTTTTTAGGGAGTGAGTCCGTATGATATGTGTAAGCGTATATATTGCTGTGGGTGTGTGTTATCATTTGGTTCATTAGGGAGTGAGTGAGTATGATGTGTCATTATATATATATATATATGGTCATTATATATATATATATATATATATATATATATATATATATATATATATATTATATATATATATATATATATATATATATATATCATTATATATATATATATATATATATATATATATATATATATATATGTATGTATGTATGTCATGCCATTTTAATTGTCATGTCATTATGAACTATTGTAAATCTATATAATATTTGCGAATGACTGTGTTACTGTGTCACATTATTTCAACTTTACTCCCAAAGGTCGTCCCCAACATATACCATTTTGGAATCAGGCTGACCACGTGAGCAAATTAAAAACACTCCCGGTCGAATCCAGACCCCCAATCCTGAAAGTTTGGATTCCCAAATTTCTATTACTGCGATTATTTGCGGCGATTTTTTTACGTGATTTTTTGCGACGAATTTTTTGGTACGATACATGTATATATATATATATATATATATATATATATATATATATATATATATTACTACATGGACAGAGTCCGACAATTATTTTAAGATATTTTATTGTTATACGTTAATTATATAAGCACAAATATTTAAGTAAATGTTCTGTTTATAATAAACAGGATTAACAACATTACCGACCTGAACGTCCGAGAAATTTCATATAAAATATACGTCCCACGACAGGAATCAAACCTATATACAACACGAACCGTCACATGGCCTGATATGCTATACCAGTTTAGCTAGAGGAGAGTCTGGTTAGCAAGGTCAATTTTACAGCTTTTAAACTACAATTTTCTATGATTTCCCTCGAACGTTCATATCTGCTTGAATCATATCTAAACATAAATAAATGACGTCACACACTACGAAATGGACAATTATAAACAGAGCATTTACTTAAATATTTGTGTCTATATAAATAACGTATAACAAGAAAATATATTAAAAAATAATTGTCAGACTTTGTTCTTTTTGTAGTGCATGACGTTATAACAATAAAATATCTTAATATATATATATATATATATGTGTGTGTGTGTGTGTGTGTGTGTGTGTGTGTGTGAAAAGTGTCTATAGATATAAATAAATATATATATGTATAATTATTTATATATTATATGCGCGGTACTTATTAGAAAGCGCTCAATATCAGAGATAGAGCTAACATATATGTATTATATCTACATAAACCCAATTTTTTAAAAAATTTAATCAGTTTGTCTGACGATCGCTAAAGCGTGACCACACGTATATACATACATGCGAGGAAATATTATTCAGAGGAAAAATAAATAGTATGACATGTATACATTCACGAGTCATTCACGGGATATTTCCGCCACACTTCCAATGTTTAAATTTCAACATTTCAACATACAAATGCGTACGTATGGACATAACACCACCCGTATACATACATATGTCATATCCGAAACTGCCCACATATGTTTATATATGTATGAGTCCCGACGGACGACCAAGTATGTATATGTGTCTGCATACATCGATGTTTGCGTTAGTACGATGACATAAGCGACGAAGTTTTCCCCACCACTTCGACAATAACACCAATACACGCAATCTACATATACCCAAATTTTTTAAAACATTAATCAGTTTGTCTGACGATCGCTAAAGCGTGAAACCCAGGGTCACAAACTCACATCTATCCAACCATATATATATATATATATATATATATATATATATATATCCACAGACAGACTGTTTCGATGTATCACAGCTCATCAGTGTGGCTAGACAACTGGTTGCCTCTAGCTAGGAACAAATATATATATATATATATATATATATATATATATATATATATATATATATATATATATAATTACAGGGGTTAGATGAAATAATGTGAACACCTGGCTTAAACATTTATTTATTGACTAATAAAATGTTGGACCTCCATTAGCTTCTAAACCTGCTTGGATTCTCCGTGGAATGGAATCGGTTAAGTTTTGAATTGTTTCCAGTGGAAGTTTATCCCATTCTTCAATCAAAATTTTGGAAAGTTTCTTAAGCGTCAATTGGGGGAGGGTCTATTCTGCAATCTCTGGTCTTGAACTCTCCATAACGATTCAATTATGTTGCGATCAGATGATTGTATTGACCGCGGATATATTATGATACTCATCAAATCATTACTGCGCTTATTTGCGGTGAATATGTATACGATATGGCATATGTATACGATATGGCACTTTCTGACATCAGTATAGTAGCCATTTTAAGGAAACTGTCATTGAGAAAGTCGAGATATTTATCTGCAATGATTCTGCCATTAAGAGGGATGATAGAACCAGAAGAATACCAGGAAATTCACGCTCAAATCATTTCTGAGTCACCTATATGTTTGACTGCTGGGACTGTGCAATCCGGAAAATAGTTTTCACGTACTTTTCTCCATACATAAACAAGCCAGTTTGTCTATATTTCTGAGATGAGGTATTATGTACAGTATTTACATTATTCGGACTATTGTCCTCATCTTTGTCGCCATATTTATCACAACGTTTCGGCCGTTGTACAATCTGGCCTTCTTCAGGTGGTTGGAATTTCAAACTGAACCCTTTATTTCGATCACTGGGGTAGACTGTTCTAGTTCCACGTGCCATGTTTGATGGATGTCAGTTATCAGTTATCTCCTGCTAATTTTCCCTCTCAAGGACACAGGGCACAGTGGATAAAGTCGTTGGTTAGATCCAGTGACAGACCCAAAGAGTGTGAGTTCAATACCCGGTTAAGGCAGTGGAGAACTTTCAGAGGGAAAGACCGGCAGTTCGGTTGAACTCTCTGCCTTCGGGCGGGGAGGAACCCGATCTGGGCTACGCCGAAGGGCGGAGTCTCTTTTGGGAAGGTAAACCGACTCTGAACCCGTTTATACAGGTTCAATGGGCATATTTTTGGCCGAGCCCACGGGCTCGGAGATCCCGCGTTAAACCGGCCTTGTGCCACATGATGCCCTCGTGGGGGGTGACTAAATATAGTCAGTAGTTCAAGTGGAGTCATTAGTTCAAGTCGAGTCAAGAGTCGAGTCAGAGGCAGTCCGAAACAGAGTTGTATTCAGACAATTACTGCAAGACATTGGAATAGTGATACTGGTCGAGAATACATTGTTCTCTCTACTAAACCTGATTGTTCATACTAACACTTCTACTTCTCTGTATATATTCCTGTTTGTAATATATCTCTGTTATTCCATACCCGTGTTCGAGTTCTTCTTTATTGGTTCTACTTTGGTCTATCACCGTGGTACAAGGAACCGGACCATAACATCTTGTAACAGCCATGACATCGGAACGAATAAAGTATAAATCAATACCATTCATTATATATATATATATATATATATATATATATATATATACTAGGTACATTATTCGACTATTGTCCTCATCTTTGTCGCCATATTTATTACAACGTTTCGGCCTTTTCCATAGTTCAATACCCGGTTAAGACAGTGGAGAACTTTCAGAGGGGAATTAACAGGAGGTAACTGATAATTGACATGCATTAAACATGGCACTTGGAACTAGAATAGTCTACACCAGTGAACGAAATAAAGTGATCGGTTTGACATTGCAATTACCTGAAGAAGCCGCAGCGTACATTGGCCGAAACGTTGTAATAAATATGGCGACAAAGATGAGGATAATACTACGAATAATGTAAATAATGCACATAATAACTCACCTCAGAAATATAGATAGATAGATAGATAGATAATAATTGTGGAAAATATACATACATATGCAAAATATATAAATATAAATACCCATATATGTATATTTTTAGAAAAAATTCAAGAGGAATAATCCAGGTAGAACTTGTCTAGGACAGAGTATATATAATAAAAAAGCTTAAACACTAATATTCCATGGTCATAATTTATTCCAATGGAATCGTAAATGCGATCCAATTCATCAGACCTACAAATTCAAAAAGAAAACAGAAGGAAAAAAACACTCCGGAAATAAAAACAGAATTATGTCACCACGAAATGTATCTTTATGCATTAGACATCCGTCAACATTCATTTATTTCTCTTAATTAAACCCCTTCCACCCATCTCTCTTAAAATTCTCTCTGCTCAGGTTTGATCTCCCCCCCTCCTCATACTTACACTCTCTCTAAATTCTGTTTTTGTTTCC
>CAHIKZ030004759.1:275000-310000 GCA_903632075.3 Acanthosepion pharaonis | reverse complement strand
ACCATATAGGAGGATTAATATTACATAGCAATTCAGAACACATTTCTTTGTTTCTCTTACTTCAAGTCTCCTCTTCGTCTGTGAGGAAATTGTCCAGCATTCACTGCCATATAGGAGGATTGATATTACATAGCAGTTCAGCACTCTTTTCTTTGTTTCTCTTGCTTCAAGTGTCCTCTTTATCTGTGAGGAAATTGTCCAGCATTCACTGCCATATAGGAGGATTGATATTACATAGAAGTTCAGCACTCTTTTCTTTGTTTCTCTTGCTTCAATTCTCTTCATCTGTGAGGAAATTGTCCAGCATTCACTGCCAGATAGGAGGATTGATATTACATAGCAGTTCAGCACTCTTTTCTTTATTTCTCTTGCTTCAATTCTCTTCATCTGTGAGGAAATTGTCCAGCAATCACTGCCAGATAGGAGGATTGATATTACATAGCAGTTCAGCACTCTTTTCTTTGTTTCTCTTGCTTCAAGTCTCCTCTTCATCTGTTAGGAAATTGTCCAGCATTCACTTCCATATAGGAGGATTGATATTACATAGCAGTTCAGCACTCTTTTCTTTGTTTCTATTGCTTCAAGTCTCCTCTTCACCTGTGAGGAAATTGTCCAGCATTTACTGCCATATAGGAGGATTGATATTACATAGCAGTTCAGCACACTTTTCTTTGTTTCTCTTGCTTCAAGTCTCCTCTTCATCTGTTAGGAAATTGTCCAGCATTCACTTCCATATAGGAGGATTGATATTACATAGCAGTTCAGCACTTTTTCTTTTGTTTCTATTGCTTCAAGTCTCCTCTTCATCTGTGAGGAAATTGTCCAGCATTCACTGCCATATAGGAGGATTGATATTACATAGCAGTTCAGTACTTTTTCTTTGTTTCTCTTGCTTCAAGTCTCCTCTTCATCTGTGAGAAAATTGTCTAGCCTTCCTTGCCATATATGAGGATTGATATTACATAGCAGTTCAGCACTCTTTCTTTGTTCTCTTGCTTCAAGTCTCCTCTTCATCTGTGAGGAAATTGTCCAGCATTCACTGCCATATTGGAGGATTGATATTACATAGCAGTTCAGCAATCTTTTCTTTTTTTTCTCTTGCTTCATGTCTCCTCTTCATCTATGAGGAAATTGTCCAGCATTTACTGCCATATAGGAGGATTCATATTACATAGCAGTTCAGCACTCTTTTCTTTGTTTCTCTTGCTTCAAGCCTCCTCTTCATCTGTGAGGAAATTGACCTGCATTTACTGCTATATAAGCGGATTGATATTACATAGCAGTTCAGCACACTTTTTTTTTGTTTCTAACGATGTCTTCCTATTTCTTAATACATTGCTTAGCATTTGGAGGACACCTTTCACTATCTCTATTCACCTTCTGTAAATGTCTTCCTTGCAGATCGTCTCCCTTATATAGACTTCATTTCTCTTTTTATATAACTGATATATTCTCAGCAAATACCATGAAAGGGAGAAAGAATCATATGCAGATCTTATGAGATGGATATGAACCGGAAAAAAGTGGTAATTTGCAAATAACCCGATACAAAAAAGAAATGAATGAAATAAAAAAAAAAATTTGGTATTCATGCAAGTAATAAGAATGCCCTTACCAAACATCTGCCTTTCTCTAAAATGTCAAGTACACGCACATAATACCATAATGGCAGCCGAACATATTCCAACGTATTTAGGTGTTTCTATTATTTTATGCGATAACAGCCGCCATTAAATGTTTTGGAATCACCAACGTTTTGGAATGTACACATGACAGTCCGGGGCCAATTCAACAGAAAGGGTGCTGAATTTAAAAGCCGACATAGATCTGCTTTTGTCAGTAGTGCATTAACACTTCAGAGAGAGGTATCAACTATCTATCTATCTATCTATCTATCTATCTATCGGTATTTTGAGACACTTTTATGTTTATACATTCTTTTTATAGATACAAATATTTAAGTAAATGCTCTGTTTATAATAAACAGTATTAAACAACATTTACTGGCCTGAATGACAAAGTAATTTTCACTGAAAATATTCGTCCATTTCATTATATATATATATATATATATATATATATATATATATATATATATAAGTAGTATTGAAGTCAACACTCAGAGGACAGGCTGTTTCTTGGTGGACGCAATCGTCAGGCGGCCTGACGATTACGTCCAGCAGGAAACAGCCTGTTGCCTCTGGAGTGTTGGTTTCAATGTTCACTTTATATTTATATTTACATACGCTCTACCTCTGATATTGAGCACTTTATTTCATAAATATAGCACACCATATTATTATATATCTTCATATATATATATATATATATATATATATATATATTATATATATATATATATATATATATATATATATATATATATATATATATATATATATATATATATGTATATGTATATGTGTGTGTATGTCTGGACGGATGTATAAGTGTCTGTCTGTAAATACATCTATCTATATCCTATATCTGTTGAACTATATCTCTCTCTACATACATCCATACATACATATATATATATATATATATATATATATATATATATATATATATATATATATATATATATATATATATCTCTCACTCACTATATATATGTATATATAACTGTCTACATTATATCTATCTATATTTATATCTGTAAATATATAACCCCATCTATTATCTATAGCGCTCTATCTACATTATATATATATATATATCCATTCATATATATATATATATATATATATATATATATATCCTCTCTCTCTCTTCCCCTCTCGCTCTCAATAAAACCAATATAACGCAAGAGGTTACTAAGTATTAGAGAATATGTTAAAACTTACTATAAACGGGAGGGGACACTAAAAGACCAGAAAATAAGAAGATGGATGATAACGATTGGTATACCAATTAAATCTTTCAAGATCATTCTTGACTGGGAAGCAAGAAGCCGGAAGTGGTTTTCACAAGCGAAAAATGCGATAGAAGAAACTGTTAGCATAGAACTTACGGCTCCATCTCATCATTTCAACTGTAAAATGGCTGAGATTTTTCCGCCAATCGAGTACTGTGCTTAAACTCATAAATTCTCGGTACCACGAGTTAAAATTCATCCAAACAATTATCATGAAAGTATTTATAGAAAAACTCGGGGAAGCAACTTCGCAGCGGTGGTGAAGTGGCCAGTAATATTGCGAAGTCGTCTTTGGATATTCAGACCATATGTGGCAGCCATATTCTAGGCATGGATAAATGGTAGACGTATAAATATGTAAGATAGATTCTAATGAGAAAAATTCTCCCATAACACAGTCTTCCAACATTCTTAGCACCAGACATAGAAATGGATTCAATATAGCCATTTCACTTCATGTCAGCTGAGAACGATAGCCTAAGAATGCGCAACGAGTCACTTTCTTGGAGGTTAGCATCAGCTATATCGATGGAAGGCAAAAAAGGGATCTCTCATATAATTAATAGAGAGTAGATTTGTTATAGAGGTGTTGAAATTAACAAGTAATCCTTTGCCCCAGTTAACAACTGACTTAGAAAGAAATATAAATTTACTGTGTATTTTAATTTTATTAAAAAAAAAAAACTTTCAAAAAAGGGTATCTTTAGTTTGTATTCCTATTAAGGATATTTAAAGTTCATCCAAGTTTTGATTACATTTTTGGTCCCTAACCCAATTATAAATTAGTCTTTATCTTAATTTATAATCGAACATTAAGATTTAAAAAATCAAAATCACCCAAAGTAAGTCAGTAAAGCAACTAAGACACATCGGGTTACTGGATGTTAAAGAATTCGAAAACATAATCATTATTGAGTAATGAGAACAAGAGAAGACTAATTTGGAATATATATATATTTTTTCAAGCATTACGCCCCGAGCAAGGCGTGAAGCCACTAGGCGAGACGCCAGATCAGGGCCAATTATATTACATATCCGTCTCTGGATCTTGTCAAGAACTCCGAGGTAAACAGAAGGTGCCCTAGACCATATATAACGATTGAATTTGCATTTAAATTTTTGAGGATCAAAGATAGCCGGATGCCAAAAATCTGAAGAGAGTTCCACAAGCGAAAAGTGCGAGAAAAGAAACTCTTAGCATAGAACTTAGTTACATCTAACCATTTCAGCTACAAAATGATCAGACCTTGCCATCAATCTCGAAATGAGCTGAAATTCATCAAGTCTAGATTTCATCAGAACAATTACCATGAAAGTATTTATAGGAAATGCACAATGAAGCAACTTTACAACGATGGAAAAAATGACTGAAGCCGATATGCCTGGTCAGAACCAGTGATATTGCTGATTCGTCTTTGGATATTCAGACCATATGTAACAGCAATATTCGAGGCGGCGGAAAAGGGACTGAAGCCGAGATCATTTTCTTTTGATTTCTTGATACAGTCATAAAAAAGAAAAAGACTCGAGAGTGCCGTCATTGAATATTATCCAAATATCAATCTACGCTCAGGTTTTTTTCCCAGTATCACCTTTCCTAACAGAATTACTACTCTCCCAGACAAACGTACACAATTGTATCAAGAAATCAAAAGAAAATGGCTGAATCAGTCAACGCAACAATAAAAACAATATTTCCACACATGACAGTAATTGACGTTTATATATATATATATATATATATATATATATATATATATATATATATATATATGCGCGTGTGTGTGTGTGTGAAAAATTTATCAGAGTTAACCTGTAGAAAAAGACAATATTTATAAATGTAAAAGACAATAGGAAAATTGTAATATTAGCCGACGCGTTTCGTCCAATGTGGACATTTTCAAGGTAAAAACGAAATTAATTTATTAAGACAAAGTAACTATTAGTAATAAAACAAAATGTCCTTAGCAACTGGAGAAATTTAGAAAACGCTGTACTGTCACGTCAACAAAACAATAAAAACAATATTTCTACATATGGTATTACTCAAGGACACATGGCACAGTGGATAAAGGCGTTGGTTAGATCCAGCGACAGGACCCAAAAAGTATGAGTTCAATACCCGGTTCTGAGTAATAGCCAATTTTTAGAGGGGAATTAACAGGAGATATCTGATAACTGACATCCATTAAACATGGCCCATCGAACTAGAACAGTCTACCCCAGTGAGCGAAATAAAGGGTTCAGTTCGACATTCCAACCACCTGAAGAAGGCCGGAGCGTATAACGACCGAAACATTGTAATTGTAATTGTATAGCGACAAAGATGAGGACAATAGTCCGAATAATGTAAATAGTGTAAATAAATTGTGAAATATCAAAATTAAGGGAAATCTCTAAATATATTTCTTGTACAAGTATATCTCAGCCTACGTCGTTACTTGGTTCCAGGTTACAATTTATGTCGAAAAACGAAATAACCAAACCGCAAATAAGCCCTCCCTATTACGTATTCTGAATAAAATAATTAATTTCCAACTTATCTTCCAGAGATATAAAGTTCCTTTGGAGCCATGGTAAAAATGTATTCTAAATCACAATTTAAATGTAATTGAAAGAACGTCAACAGCAGAGCACATATGTAAACAAGCGTGAATTCAAAATCATTGTTGGAGAGGAAAACAACGTACGAGTGCCGCTTGTCGTTAGGAAAAATAAACACATCTGCTGAAAATACTTTATTATTCTTTTTGTTTTTGATGATATATATATATATATATATATATATATATATATATATATATATATATATATATGGGCACTCCCTTCGCTTTCGATATATGAATGTCTTTCAGTTCAGTTTTATGTTTATGTTTCGTATGAGAGGAAAATCCTGCACGGGATTTGCAAACAAATCCAGACAAAAGGCATACTGAAGGGTAGACCGTCATATGGGCTGATGTATTAGCCTGAGATTTAGTGTTAATTCTTAATTCTCTCAGATGTTTGAGACCATTCTTTTCAAAGTTAGTTATACCTCAGTAGCAGGTATATCTCCAGTTTGCTCGGTTTTCAACAGCGAGTTCAAACTCCTCAACGGGGATGGTTGCCGCATTTAAATTGTATTTGAGTTTGTCCTTGAAGCGTAACCAAGGACGGCTCTACATTACGCTTACGATGAAAAAATTGGCTATTACAGAGAATTTTCGTCATTCGATCATCATTCATTCTGATGTCATAACCCGCCCATCTGAACTGTGATTGTAATAGAAAGGATTCCATACCACCGATGCAACATTTGATGCAAATGTCAGGGTTAGAGATTTTGTCCTGCAGTGTATAACCGCATATTGATTGAAGACCGTGTTTATGAAAAGCCTCAAGTTGATTGATGCGCGTTCTGTATGGCGTCCACGATTCTGGCCCACAAATAAGTGTTGGTGAGAATGGCTGCTCGATAGACGCAGATTCTCGTTTTCAGTGAAATCCCATGAACATTCCATAGGCGAAAGCTTAAGTTTCCCAAAGGAATCGGTTGCCTTTAATATTCGGTTAACTATTTCGTCATCCAAAGAGGCATTTTAATTGACTTTACTTCCTAAATACGCAAATGATTTCACATATATCAGGTGGTTGCTGCCTACAGTAATGGGAACGATTGGAAAGGTATGTCCAGGTGGTTTTTGTTTCACATGCTTGACCTGCTTAGGTCTAGGCCTTGTTTGGATATATATATATATATATATATATATATATATATATATGAAGAAATATAGTTTTAAGATTTGTTATATTTATGGAATAAAGTGCTCAGTATAGATTGAGCGTATGTAAATATAAATATAAAAGTGAACATTGATGTCAACACTCAGGGCGATGATTGCGTCTAGCATGAAAACAGCCGGACGCCTCTGAGTGTTGGCTTATTGTTCATATTATATATATATATATATATATATATATATATATATATATATATATATATATATATAGGGTGTTCATAAAGTTCTTGTGCACTTTAAATATTTATAAATTTATTTCTATTTGCGATAGAAATAATCTGTAAAAAATGTTACAAAGTTTAATGTACCTAGTTTTAAGTAGAGCTAAAATAACTAATGTGATTTCAGGCATTACTGTAAATCAGTTGGCAAATGTTTTCCGTGAACTGCAAAACCGTATTACCCTTTGTATCGCTAATGATGGAGGACATGTGGAATCTTAAATAAAATTTCAATAAAACCTTAAAAAATATAGATTTACTTCTTTCTAATCCTTTTTATAAATTATTTCTATCGCAAATACAAATAAAGTTATAAATTTTTTAAATTGCACACCAACATTATGGTTACCCTGTATATATATATATATATATATATATATATATATATATATATATATATATATATATATATATATATATACTTTTAAATATATTTAAATATCGTTTTATATGTGTTTATTGTTATTTTAGTGTTTTGACGTATCTAATAATTTTAATGGCCGACGTAATATCCAGTAAAATGATCTATGACAAGTTTTATTTTTCCATATAATATTTAAGAAAATCCGACGTATCTTCGAAAATGGTTTAACTCTAAACGACTTAAGTCGAGGTATCATTGTATTTGGAAAAATTATTATATCATCTGAATATTGTTATTAAGAATTCTAGTATGATGGAAGAATATTTTCTTTCTTCATTGTTTTTTTTTTTTGCAATGCATCCACAAATTGGAATTCAAAATCTGTAGATGTTATAACCGGGAGGTATGCTAAAATATTATGAGAATCATTATACCTTTTTAATCAGGCCCTTCGGCCAATTGAACACTTTGTGTTCGAAATTGAAAATTGAAATTCTTAACGTCAGGATGGCCGCCAAATAATTGAAGATCAGCTAGCAGTTTACCTGCTAGAAGGCGTCTTCTTTCTTTCAATTTAATTTTGAATTGTTGATGTGAGTCGTTAAAATAATGGATAATTGTAGAGAAGAAATGAACGAAGTTGTAAAAAATAAAAAAATGAAAACTACTCCTCAAATTTAAAACAAAATGCCGATCCGACAATGGGAATAGCAAAAACGACAACAATAAAATGCGATGGAATTTTCTAAAAGCATGTCGGGGCGGGTAGAAAATTAACCAGTCGATATTCATACCAAAAACTAAGTCGGAAATGAAACCGAAATATCGACGTATTATTCAAAATTATAAGAACTTTAAAATATATTATAAATGAAGCACAAAAATGAACAGTTATCAACAGAAAGAACTGAACTAATCCTTAGTATTTTCACAATTTAATTCCTGGTATGGCTCTATATAAAAACCAATTTTTACTTATCAGTCATTACCATCTTCAGAAGGTGATCAATTTGAATGTGTCAACCATCCAAACCGCCAGTATATTTAGTTTGGTTTAGTTTGTTTTCTTTTACGGCATATCAGCATCACTGGGTTGTTTAATGCCGACAAGATTTTTATTGCTGATAATACCTTTTCGAAACATATATATTCTTCGTAGTATTTGTTTTAAATGTATTGCTGGTAATATTTTCTTTTTCCAAAAAAACTATTGCTGGTAATAATGTATTGCTGGTAAAAAGTTTTTCTTCAAAATTCATTGATGGTAATAATTTTCTTCAAAATGTATTGCTGGTAATATTTTGTCAGAAATTATTTCTGGTAATTTTTTTCTTCAAAAAGCTATTGCTGGTAATATTTTTTTTCTTCAAAAATGTATTGCTGGTAATATTTTTTTCTTTTTTTTAAAGTATTTATACTCAAAAAATTACTACAGGCATGCACAACCAAAGTCCCATTCTTTGAATATAATGGTGTTGCTATGGGAAATCCGCTCGGTCCGTGCTTTTCCAATGATTACATGTCCCATGTAGAAAATATCATATTTAAACAGGTTTGTATCCTAAAATATAGGTCCGCTACGTAGACGATATTTTTTATTTCAGCAAATAACACTAAAGAAATCAATACTCTTATGTCCATATTTGGAAAAAAAAAGAAACATATGTCCTTAACTTTACCTTAAACTTAATCAAAAATATGAAATTCCATTCTTAGATGATCTCGGAGAATATAGCAAGAACACTTTTATCACCTCATTATATAAGAAAAAGACACTAGCAGAAACCATTGTCACCTTAACTTTAAAAGTGAATGCCCACTCAGATACAAAATAGCAGTGAGAAAAAACTTCCTAAATTCATCCTCTTGACTACTCTTCCATAAGACGCAGTAATATAAAACACACACTAATTAACAATGGCTTCCCTAACCACATTTTAGACCGCCAAATTAGAGTATTTCGCTCCAAGTAAAATAACGATAGCGAACATACATTCAAAAATTACATAAATATTCTCTACAAAAACCAAATGCACATTAACTACAAACAAGACGAATCTTCACTAAGACATATTATAAAGAAATACACTAGCCCAATCGACCCTAATAAAAAAAATCAAATAAATTATCTAATTTAAGACAGCTAACCTTATCCTCAAAAATAAAAACACAGCAGCAAAGTCAAAATCGCAACGAACGAGCATTATCTATGGGTTCAAATGCCCCTTAAGGAAATCTGTTCCTGATCAAACCGAATTCATAAATAATTACGACGGTCACACGACTACGTGACTATCCAGACGCCTTACGTTACACCTATCCAAACACAGCACTATTAGAATCCATTTAAACACACACACAAACTTACCAGACCCCATACGAAACATACTAGTGAAAAATACAAACATAACTCATATAACTAACCTCATCCACATGTAAAAAAAAAGATTAAAAATAATGGAAGCCTTAATGATAAAAAAGAAAAAGCTCACACTTAAGAATATTAACTGCGAACACGGCCACAACGTGCTAACAGTGTTTGGAAAATAAAACATCTCTATAACACTAAAAACATACACACAACGCACACACTCAATTAAACGGAATAAATAAAATCATCCTTGATAATGGCTAAAAGTATAGCCGAAAGCACTTGCAGTTAAAGAACATTTGGACAGTATCTTCACATTCTGTGCACAAAAAAGTAATCACTTGTTCGAACACAAGAAAAATTAATTAAAAATCTTAACTGACATTTGTAATGAAATAGGAATAAAAACAAAAATAAAAATTCCTATAAAAAAAATTACTATTATGACATTACACTATATTATTGAACTATATACTTAGTTCATGACATAAAAACTGAATACACTTGTAAAAATAGAATACGTGGATTTAACACATCACAAGAAATATTTAAATAAAATTCTCACTTAAAAAAATTTTGAAAAACTTAGCGTTGCGTCTTTGCACGTTCCGAGATCTTACAACCGTCAATAATAGCAGATATTCAAAAAACATCTTTCGGTCAACATACAGATATATCGTCTCAAGTTTTTGATTTTATAAGAAAAAACACATGCCTGATGATGGATGGAAGACCGTCCGTAAGTACTAGCATTTTAACATCGAATAAACTGAAAAACTACAGACAACAAGTTTTTCTTCAAGGATCAAAACTCGCACTATGGATGAACAGGATTTTAATGCATATATTATGTTTTCTAGTGACGGATGTCGCCAATAATCGCATTGATACTTCTGATTAATTCTATGTGATTAATTCTTGTATGTAAATTATATATATATATATATATATATATATATATATATATATATATATATATATGTGTGTGTGTGTATGTGTATGTATGTATGTATATATATCACGATACATTAGTCGCTGATATATTTTACGCAAGCGTCAATGATGGCCTGTCTATGTTCCGGTTTATCATGACATTAAAAAATAGCTTCTCCGCCTCCACACTCTGAGCTTACTTTTCTATTTAGCGTAGATGCGACATTTAATTGGTTAATAAAGACATACCCATATGTCTAATTTTAATTCTGACCTTATGTTTCCCCACTTTAACTTTTGGAAAAGAGGCAAGACTTTGTTTTAAAATTTTCTTAAAAATCATTTAATCACTTGTTATTTGCCATTCTCTGAAGAAGTACAAACAATGTATTGGATCAACTTTAATATTTTATATTACTAGCATCCACTTGGATTATATACCAACGGTTTTATTACCCTTCTGTTTTATTTATATATATATATATATATATATATATATATATATATATATATAGTGTATTTGGCTAGCAGATAATTATTCAAATTTATGTTGAATATAAAAGACAACGAATGTCTATTATTTTTTTTTCATCATGAACCGTTCTAAGCTTTCTATAATTGCATTAATTTCGGGAGTCATAGAAACTCATCACAAATTTACAACTGCGTCTACTATTCCGCAACCGTTATCGTCACTTAGAAAATTTCTCTGTAAACATAAGGGATATCATCTTTGATGGTTAATATCTTTGTTGAAATGGACATTATAACCATCCTGATGATGGCTCATGAGAACCGAAAGATATCGCTTGAATATATATATATCAATTCGGCGAGTCAAGAATAATCCTCAAAAGAGTGAAGAAAGCACTGGACGCCCGTTTCGTCATATCTGGGGCTCATCATCAATGCGCATCACCGAGAATCGAACCCGGACCTTTTCGATACAACGGAAACGTTATACCAACTGTAACATGGGCCTCAACGACGACGAAGACACAAACTAGACCCGGTACTTACCAGTTCCGCAGCGATCGTTCGGTTGGCAATGTTGAAGTTTATAAACAGTAAATTCAACCTTGCCAACCGTACGATCCTTTGTGGCCGAGCGGTCAAGGCACGTCTGCGTAAAATGACGGTTCCTTGTAGGATGCAGGTTCGAATCCTGTCAAAAAATGAATATTTTCTATGAAAATTTCTCGGACATTCAGGCTGGTAAATGTTATTTAATTCTGTTTATTATAAACAGAGCATTTACTTAAATACTTGTATCTATAAAAAGAACGTTAAACATAAAAATGTCTTTAATAAATATATACATATTATAACATAAATATGTTATAAAATCACTACAAAAATAGCCATTTTGTTTCAATACCTCTGGTGTCTTATCAAGTGATGATGTTGAATGTAGATTTTAAAGGTTCAATAAAGGTTTAATAAAAAATGTTCAAATTGGGTTTAATTTTATTTTACCAAACACCTCTTTAAAGTTTATAATAACTATTAAATGAATTTAAAGTTGATTGGTTTAAATTTTATTTAGAACCTTTTAAAACTAAACACATCTTTAAAGCATTGAATAGTTATTAAATAAATATTTATTCCCTCTACGATGTATTGAGCACAAGTTTTTTTTAGTTTAATTTTTCCGTATACTTGTATATATATATATTGGTATATATATATATATATAAAACGCCTCATTTCAGCTATGGCATTTAAATACAGCACGTTTAATGCGTTAAACGAGGTTGGTTAAGAAACTCTGGTCGGTGTTTTCACTCTCGGCTTGAAACAGTTGCATGTCTAGTCACACTGATGAGCTGTGATACAGGGAAACGGGCTTGTATGCAGATACATATCAACAAACGTGATCGAATGAACTCAGTTAGAAGTGGCTTAAAAAGTGTCTAACGATAAACAGACAGACATTTGGTAAATAACAAATCAATAAATACCACCACTCAACCCCAGCGAATGACGCTTTTCAGAAAAAAAAAGAAAAGAAAATGGGATGGAAATATTAATGTCACTATAGACATCTACTTTGGCGTCAATTACCGACAAGTGTCAACAATTTTATATTATTATTTTCCATCTCGACTCCCAACAAATTTCTTTTTTTGCTTAAATGTTTCTTCCTTTTCCTTATTGCTTTAGTTATATTCGTGAAAAACAACCCTGTTTAAAAAAAAAGTATAAAATAACATTTCCAAAGGAAACTGGATTTAGAAGCCTGTAAACAATGAAAAAATTAGAAAAATGTCTATATTTCTGAGCACTATTTACATTATTCGGACAAAATTTCCTTTCAGTAATACAATGAAAAATTTGTTGAAAAGATATCTGTCTATATTTCTGAGATGAGTTATTATTTATATTATTTATTGTCCTCATCTTTGTTGCCATATTTATTTTCAGGATTATTGTCCTTTACATCCTTGTTATGTTGCCATATTTATTAGAACGTTTCTCTTCTGTTCTTTCAGTATCTATGAGGCATTATTGTCTCCAAGTTCTATTGCCTTAACCAGGGAACTCCTTTGTCCTGTCACTGGATCTAACTAACGCCTTTATCTACTGTACCATGAGTCCTTGAGGACATCTACGTATGAATTTCTGGGTATTATAAACCTAATGTCTACAGCAAACATTTTTACCAGTGCTCATATTGCAATTTTTATTGTTATTATCGCTTTTCTCTGGAACTCCTTATTACTGGTTCCCATATTGTATTTTATGAGCGAAATAAAGGGTTCAGTTCGACATTCCAGCCACCTGAAGAAGGCC
Organism: Acanthosepion pharaonis; assembly: GCA_903632075.3. Taxonomy (NCBI): domain Eukaryota; kingdom Metazoa; phylum Mollusca; class Cephalopoda; order Sepiida; family Sepiidae; genus Acanthosepion; species Acanthosepion pharaonis. The sequence continues at coordinate 296,619 of CAHIKZ030004759.1, read as the reverse complement.
GGAGCGTACAACGGCCTAAAGTAGTTCCCTTCCTAGCTTTTTGTTTGAAGTAGTGTGGAATGTCAACATCTAGATTATGTTATTATTTTCTCTTCAAGTTATATGTGTTATCCATTTTAGTTGTTGCTGCTTGTCCCACAGAATCCCAATGTTCAAGAAGGTTGACTATTGCACACAAAACACACACACACACACGCACACACACGCACATCCATTATATATATATATATATATATATATATATATATATATATATATATAGGGCGAGTCAAAATTATGTTAACACTAGTATGAAAAGATGAGTCACAGGGTGTCAAATCAAGTGAGTATTGTGGCCATACCAACGATCCTCCGCGACCATTCCAACAATTTGGGAAACTTTGATCGAGACAAAGGCGAGCAGTACGGGCAAAATGAGGAGGTGAATCATCCTGTTAGAAATACCCCGCTTGTCTGATCTGTTGGGGTATATTATCAATGACAAACTCTTGTAACATTTGTAAGTAACCATTTGCAGTCACCGTTGGAGTTATAAAGAAATATGGGCCAATTACATCCTGTTTATGGGGTTGGATAAAGAATCGTGTGTGTAGCAAAAGAATTAGAGACATCAAAGAAATTAAGGACAGAATAAAAGATGTAATATCAAACATTCCCCGTGAAATGTGTGTCAAGGCACTTAATTCTACTTTTGATCGCAGGTTTTTGTGCATCAGTCGTGCTGGTGGGCAGGTGGAGACTGTTCAGTAAACTCTGAATAAATGATTCCTCTCATACTAGTGTTAACATAATTTTGACTAATCCGCTTATATTCGTGTTAACATAATTTTAACTCATGCTGTACTGTTGATTATTTAACTATTGAGTATTGGTTATTATTATTATTATTATTATTATTATTATTATTATTATTATTTCCTTTGATTTCTGGCGTTTACACATTTCGTTCCGGGTCCTACCCAGAGAGCTAAGGTTAGAAATGGCATCAGGACACATTCCACTGACAAAACACAAACACATTTTTTACATAGATAAAGCTCTTCGTAAAATGTGGGCTGTACTCGTGAGAACATTTCTTTTGTATTTCTTTGAGGCATGGGCTTCCAGGAATCCCCTCAATGATTCTACAGGAATCTTATCCAAACAATCCAAGGGCTCCAACCTAACAAGGATTGATGATGTTACCATGTGCCACATTTTTGAGATTACGATTTTGTCTTCTTCTTCTTCTTCTTCTTCTTCTTCTTATTATTATTATTATTATTATTATTATTATTATTTCTTCTTCTTCTTTTTCTTCTTCTTCTTATTATTATTATATTTACTTGTCTTTATGTGGGCATTTGTAGTTTGTTAATTTGTTTATTTTTTACCTGATTTATTTATTTAGATTTTTTTGCTTATTTTGTTTATTCTATTTTTTTTCGGGTGTTGATTAAGTTATTTGCTTAGTTAAAAGTATTGACTTTGTCTGAAGAATGTTATATTATCTGCGTTTTATACAGAGTATATATTTGCATTTTTCTGCTGGTGTAATAACAGAAGTACGCAGGTATAGGCTTTAAGAAAGCTTTATTCAACTGAGAATATTTATTTCTGAAATATCAGAATATGTGGCTCAAGGCCAAATTGGTGAAGGGGAAAAAAGGTCGGTCTTCTGTCTTAACTTCAAAACTTAGCTAGCCACAAACGCTGACCCAATCATACTAACAATATTCCTTGCACCAAAACAACACATTCTTACTTACCTTTCTCACCACATCTACCGTAATACCTCAATGTCTCCATGGAATTACCTGTAGACTCCATATGTACAATTTTTCGTCTGTGAGGGAGGGGAATAAAACAACAAAATTAAAAATTTTAAAAACTAGCCTCAGTGAGTATTTAAAATATGAACTAAAGTATATTTACAAGAAACTAAACAAAATCATGTTAGTAATAACCCCCAACCTACAGTCACTAAATGTGGAAGAAACATCAGTTAACTGGTCGAAATCAATGCAGGGCTATAATAAAACAAAACATTCATTCATTCCAAGCACTCACACAGACACACACTCATCAAGTCTCAAAAACAAATACAAAAATCACACACGAAACGAAAAACGCCCCGCATCCACCAGAGAACTGACATCAATGACCACCTAACGAAGGAGGGGATGGGGAATTAAACTTAAAGAAAAATAGGGACAGAAATACAAGGGGCGAATGAGCATACATCCCCTAGATAAGTTTATTGAAAAAGGAAATTAAAGAATCAAAACTAAACCTAAGCTAAACTAATTTTGGGATGGGTTGTCCGTGTTCAACCCAGGTAAAGCAATATCCTGATGCCTAACCGGTATCAAAGTACCACTCCAGGTCAGACCCTTTCACACGGCACAAACGCACAAGATTCACCCACCTTTTGCCGAATTCTGAAGAAGTGTGTCACCACTTTTCCATCCTAATCTTAACCTTAAGCTGATGATTAAAGTATAAGATCAGTTGGGAAGAAGTGAACTTTTCGCCTTCATAGAATCCCTTCTGATGTGTTGTCCAAATCACGACTCTCATAACGCCTAGCAAGCATAAGAACCCACAATGTTCAGTCTTCGTCAGCGGCGGAGCAACATTGCTATAAACAGAAGCGGCCTCAAGGACAAAGAACTTTCCAGGCAGCATGCGAACCATGAGGCCTTCAACATACCTGCACAACGGCGCTATCACCCTACAGTGAAAGAAGGCGTGATCAATAGTCTCGACTTCCACACTACAGCGCCGGCAGTTTGGATATTTCTCCAAGCCCGCTGTGCAAAGTCTCTTGGCGACACAGAGGGGCCTACGCATCACCAGCCAGGTGAGTGATGCATCATTGTTTTTGAGACATATTGAGCGAGATTCCTGCTTCGTAAGACAGAGCTCATCAATCAGTTCATCACGAACGGCCCCACTAACACCTTATTTAATGCCTTACAAGAAACGCCTGAACATTGGAGAGGCCATGCGACGCCCACGAGAGACGTTTCAGAGCTCGACAACACTCACGGTAGAAGAAGCACTCGACTCGGGCTAAAAAGTGGGCCTCTTCCTCGCACGAGTGCACACTTCCCAGGGATGGGAATTTCTTACGCGCGTCTTCCTTCCAGAAGGCGCCGTCCTCATTCGATTTGCAACACATTCGATCCAGGAACCCGATGCGAAGCATATATTGACGAATCTCAATGCTAGGCATACCTAGACCCCCTTCAGTTGGATGGAGGCAACAGATCTTCCGAGTGACTCTTGCGGCATTGCCTCCCCACAAGAAAGAGAACAAGAGCCGGATTAATGCAGGTAAAGTGTCAGACGGAAGTGGAAGCACAGAGAAACGTTAAAGGAGAATCGGGTAGGTGTGTGAAATACATACTTCCGCCCTCCCCTTTAAGGAAAGATTCCTCCGAGACCACAAATTAATTGCGATCTCGGCCTTCCCTTGCACCTCCAACCAATTCATTTTCAACTGGATATCAGGACCAAACCAGACGCCGAGAATTTTGACCGGCTCATCCGCCCAGATGAAAGGTCCAGGAAGAGAAACTCTCTTCCACGCACCCAACCGCAAGCCATCAGATTATCGCAGTTGATTTTGGCCCCTGTCACCAACACATAACCACTGATTTCTTTGCTGACTTCGTCAATCTCAGCTCTGCTCGACACAAGACCCGAAACGTCATCAGCATAGCCGAAATACCTGGGCGAGGTGGTAGCACCAGATAAGGAAATTCCGCGTAGGACCGGATTCGTCATTAATTTGCGAAGGACAGGTTGCAACGCAAGAACATAAAGCAAAGGCGAAAGGGAACAAAATGGACGAATGGAGCGAGACAATACGAAAGGCTCCGACCCTACTCCGTTCACCTCCACCAGCGCACCGGGGGTCGCATACAGAAATCGGATCCAGGTGCGAAAGTAGGGCCCGAAACCAGGACAGGCTCGAGAAAGCGATGGTCAACCCTATCGACGGCTTTGGACTGATCTAAATTGATCAGCGCGGCTTCATTGTCGACTTGCTCGATGATCAACCGTACCATATGAAGGTTGTCCTGAATAGTTCTACCCTTCACAGCACAAGTCTGTTCAGGGCCTATCAGACTAGAGAGGACAGCGTGCAAACGGTTTGCTAAAACCTTAGCCAAAATTTTTAACTGTGTTTAACATAGTTAAAGGGCCAAAGTTACCTAACCCAATCCCCACCATTTTTGTCCTTACGTAACAACTTGATTACGCCCCTGGTGAAGCGTTGTGGTATAGACCCCTGCTTCACCCAGTTGCCGAAAATCAGTGCCAGCAAGGGAACAAACACGGGCGACTGCCTCAAGTAAACTTCGTACGGAAGACCATCTAATCCCGGAGATTTATCCAGGCCAACCTGTTTCAGCGCTTCCCAGTTTTCCGACTCTGTAATGGGATCCTCGCATCTAGCCGCTTCAGCTGCCTCAAGGCAGGGAAAGTCAACTAAATAAGCGTCGAACTGAGCAGGGCTCAGAGCGGGATCCCTGGTGAAAAGTTCTTGAAAGTACTCACGAAGAGCCCCGCATAGGCCCTCGTTTGTAGTCACGGTCCGCTTATCCGGCAATGTGACGCATGCTATATGTCGCTTAGATGCACTCCGAACCTCCTCTGCACGTAGTTCAGCGGCCATATTCGTAGCCTCAGTAGACATTCTTTTTAACCTAGCCCTAACTATCAGAGCTTGATCCTTCTTGATAAGCAAGGAGGCCAACTCTGCCTTAGCTAATGCTACGTCCCCACTATCAGGGTATTTAATCGCCCGATCAACTTTTTGCTCACAAGCTGTTTGCACTGTTAATCTATCTAGATTGAGCCGACGACTATACTCAACAGCAAACGTTCTAATTTTGGATTTAAGTTTATCCCACCAGGCATTTCCTACCACAGCACCCATCAGTTACCTTTGTATCATTAGTAGCAGCTGGTCCTGGAAATCTTGCTTCCCAAGTAATGTGCAGTTAAATTTCCAGTAACCGGCCATCTTAACCTTTGGCTTATCTAAGTTTACCCGGACCCGGACTAACCTATGATCCGTATAAACTATATAATGGAAAATTAAACACCCTAAGAGCCCTACATCGACTCTTCTGACTAAGACTCGATGGAGGTAGCTAGAGCTCACCTCAGTAGCCGAGCTGCCACTATTAGTTTAAGTTCACACTACCTCCCGAGGGTGTTCATTTCGGTGCTTATCGACAAGATTAAACCTGTCGATAAAGTCCCGAAATAGTTTTACGTCCCGGTTGTTAGTACCCGAATTTGACCCTATACGATCTATATCGGAGTCAAGGACAGCATTCCAATCCCCTGCTAAAACTATCCGACGAGATGACGCCAAGAACGGCTTGATCTGCCGAAACAAAGCAGGCCGCTCAAAATGCTTATTAGGCACATAAACCCCAAATGAGATGTAGAGCCTTATCTTTTATGGGAACATCCAGCACGCAAAGTCTGCCTGTCGGATCTGCGAAGACAAGAGCACACACAGCCTTAAAAAGACTTGCTCACCAACCAAGAGACACCCCTCGAGCGTCCATCAAAACATGCTAAATAGAGGGAAAAACCCCTAGAGAGAATGCTATCATGATCGTGAAATAAAAAACTGGTCTCTTGCACACAACATACATCCACCCCGAGATGCTAAAGATCACGATAGAGCTTCGCCCTGCGAGACTCCGACCATCGGCCTCGGACATTTAAAGTAGCTAACCAGAGAGACATTGCCAAACCGATTAGGATTGAACATGGTCGGGGTCATCGATGGTCTCCCCCATTGAACCATGGCCCATCTAAGTCTTGATGTTACCGTCTTGGGAGAGACTGCCTATATCCCAGGGGAAGGTCAATTTTAGTGCTCCATAGAGGGAGGGGTGAACAAAAATAGAGACCCACGCAGCACAAAATTGTTTCAGCTTCTTTAACTTATCATTTTGCACGATCGTAATGGTAGGCGTCATTTTAAAACAGGCCATTGCCTCGTCGAGCATAGCCCAAGTTTGCCGCGCTCCCGTCCTAGTTCGAATCACAGTCAACACACTTTGGGCCTTCAGGAAGTTTTTGGGTTCTTCAATATTTTTGCTCGCATATTGTTTAATCGACAGGTCGACCACTTTCGGTTTCCTTTTTATAATTAGATAGGAGGATACTCTCTTTTTTTATCTATTTTCAAAAGGAAAGGGAGTGGTGATGAACAGAAAAAATGGTTACGTTTCGTCTATAGGCGAGAAAAAATATTGAAAAGAGAAAATATAAACTTAACCCAAAAAGGTTCACGAGACAATAATGTACAAAAATAAACAGACGAGAAAAATTAAATATTACAGAAAAAGTAAAATTAAATAACGTTCGCATAACAGCGAGACAACAACTTTAATAATAACAATACAAACGAAAAACCAAAGGTCGACACACGAAGAAAATTAAAATAATATAAACAAGGTTCGCCTAAAGGCGAAACAAAATTTAAACAACAAAAGAAAATGCAAAACAAAAGGACGTACGATAGACGAGAACAAATGAACAAGGTTCGCCTAAAGGTGAAACAAATTTAAAACAATGACAAAACCGAAGAAGGTACAAAAATTAAAAACACGGCAGACAAGAAAGCAACAAATTAAACAATAAAACGAAACGTCATACAAAGAAAAGTAGGAAAACGCTATACAAATAAAATACGAAACGATAAATATAAAATTTACATTATGGCTGCCGATAAAAAACGGTCAACCCTAAAACAAAACGATAAACAAGGAAAGAAGAAAAATGGAAAGAATATACAAAATAAGCACAAAATTTAGAAACAAATATATTACAGAATAAATTAACAAATAAAACACAGAACTTTACGGGTATTTAAAAGAAAAACACAGAACAAAGTAACACGTAATAATAAACAAAGAAAAATAAAGTCGAACAAAAACAGGTAGAAAGAAAAATAAATATATAAACTCTGGAAAGATGATACGGGAAGAAAATAAATTCAAAGAAGGAAAATAAACTGTAAGAGAAAAGAAAAAAATTAAATAATAAAAGAATAATAGCAAAATAAATTAAAAATAAAAATGGGGAGGGTAAGGAATTGAAAAGAAAAAAACTCAAAGTTTTACAAAACAGTCAAAAAGAACGTAAGAAAAAACGGTAAAAATGAATCAAAATTAACAGAAAAACAGCAGTTAGCGATTCCAAAAGATTCTTAGTGACAGAAAAAGGTCTACCATGGCCATAGCTTTATTCAACTGAGAATACAAGATTAGCGTATAGTGTCCTTTAATAGCCCCAATAAACAGAAATAGCTCCCTCAAAAAGTAGAGTAAAAAAACAAGGGGGACCATTCTTGATTATTCATAACAGCTCGTATCCTACAGGATATCCATTTTTAGTTTTCGATTTGTAAGTAACATAGTAAAAAATATTCGTGTTTGTATTTTCAAATTCTGATCATTTTATATAGCAATGTATGTTGTTCTGGGAAGGTGATCATGGCTATTTTCTCTCCTTGACAGAGTTTACAGTTTTTTGCATTTTTTGTTTTAAGTTGATGCTATGTTTCATGATATTTTTTTTATGGATTTTTTTTCCTTACATGTTTAGAAAACGCTGTGCTGAAAATATAAAATTTTCTTTCTGATTAAATTGATTTGTGGTTACGAGTCGCGCAAAGAATTCAAGAAGGAAGAAAAAAATTCAAAATCTATTCAAAATCCTCTTCTTCAGGAGCCTCAGCGAAGGTCACAAGCTTGTCCTGCTTTGAAAAGAAGCGGAAGGCGAAAAAAGACCCATTTCCGCCTGTCCTGAACCCAAAAGAAGTTAAAATCTTCGCTACAAATAAGACTCTTCAGGCTGGAATGAAAAGATATCCCCTCCAAAAACATGTTAACATATGATTATATATTTTCTCTCCCTAACAGAGCTTACAGATTTGCATTTATTGTTTTAAGCTGATGATATTTTTTATGGTATTTTTATGTTTTTTTTATTTCCCATACATGTTTAGAAAAGGTGGTGCTGTTCGCATATTTACTATTTGTAATGGTTGTTTTGTATACGTAGTCTCTGTTGTCACCAAATTTCTATTTCTTACGATATAAACAAGTACACTGCATCACAAGCGTTAATGCGCACAAAGTGTAATGGTTAACGCCCGTATTTCTTTCAAACTGCATGTAATTGAAGTGGTAAGTGTTGAAGAAAATATAAAGGTTTCTTTCTGATAAAACTGATTTGTTGTTACGAGTCTCGCAAAGAATACAGGAAGCTAGAAAAAAAAGTTCAAAATCTTTTAGCTTTTAGTCCGCTTCTTCAGGAGCCTAAGCGAATGTCACAAGCTTGTTCTGATTTGAAAAGAAGCGGAAGGCCAAAAAAAAAAATCTCTGCCTTTCTTGTAATCAAAAGAACACAAGAAGTTTAAATCTTCGCTAAAATAAGACTCGTCAGGTTGGAATGAAAAGATATCCCCGCCCCAAAAACATGTTAACATATGATTATACATGTTTTTACTTTCTGCTATCTCTCCAACAGATTTTCACCAATCCTCTCTGCATCTATCTATATATCTACCATCTGTCTTAGGGACACAGTTTCAAATCCTGCCGCCGAAGAGCGAGAGTTTTTCTTTAATAAGATGTCTCGAACATTCAGGCCGGTAGACCAAAATAAAAAAAAGAAATACCGCTTAATGTATGAACGGAGAGAAAAAACAAATACGAGTAGCCACTAAAAAGTAACGTTTAAAGGGATGAAAGTCCGTCGAATTAATAAAATAATTAATTCAAAAAATTCTCTCTCTGTCTTTCTCTCTCTCTCCCTCTCTCTTCCTCTCTCCCCCTCTCTCGTTCTCTCTCTCTCTCTCTATATATATATATATATTTGTATATTTCTTTCATTTTTATCTATCTATCTATCTGTTCTTTCTCCTAATATCTATCTATCTATCTATCTATCTATCTCAGTCTCTCCATATCTATCTATCTATCTATCTATCTATCTATCTATCTATCTATCTACTCCAGTCTGCTCATACCTATCTATATATTTATCTACCAATCTGTCTCAGTCTATTCATACTGGACTGGATAAACCTATTTTCCTGGAAAATTCTTTTAAGACAAAGATTTTATAAATTTCATCCGAAAGCTGTACTGGCTACCCGGCTAGTGAATGCCAAATGTTTTTTTTTTAGAAGTAAACAGCTAATATGACCATTCCCATTAAAGGTGAGAAGAACAGATACTACATTTTGATCTCCGCTCGGTGGCCAAGGAGTAAAGAAAGACGTAACTCGAGTAACACTGGCTGTTCGGTCAGTGTTTCCTTGTAGGTTAATATCAATACTGTGATAAGAGAACTACGACTACAAAAGGCGTATAACACTGGCTGTTCGGTCAATGAATGTCAAATGTTTCCTTATAAGGAAACGGCTAATATTTCCAATATTGACCTACTTCTCTATCTATCTATCTATCTATCTATCTATCTATCTATCTATCTATCTATCTCAGTCTCTTCATATCTATCTATGTATGTATGTATCTATCTCAGTCTCTTCATATCTCTCTATCTCTCTCTATCAACCTGTCTCAGTCTCTTTATCTATCTATCTATCTATCTATCTATCTATCTATCTATCTATCTATCTCAGTCTCTTCATATCTATCTATCTATCTATCTATCTATTTATCCCATCTATCTATCTCAGTCTCTTCATATCTCTCTATCTCTCTCTATCAATCTGTCTCAGCCTCTTCATCTATCTATCTATCTATCTATCTATCTATCTATCTATCTATCTATCTATCTCAGTCTCTTCATATCTCTCTATCTCTCTATCAATCTGTCTCAGTCTCTTCATATATCTATCTATCTATCTATCTATCAATCTGTCTATCTATCTCTTCATCTATCTATCTATCTATCTATCTATCTATCTCATCTATCTCAGTCTCTCTCATCAATCTATCTATCTCTTCTATCTATCTATCTATCTATCTATCTATCTATCTATCTCCAGTCTCTTCATATCTATCTATCTATCTATCTATCTATCTAACTCTTCTATCTATCTATCTAGTCTCTTCAATCTCTCTCTCCTCTTCATCTATCAATCTGTCTCAGCCTCTTCATCTATCTATCTATCTATCTCCATCTATCACATCTATCTATCTATCTATCTATCTATCTATCTATCTATCTATCTCAGTCTCTTCATATCTATCTATCTATCTCTATCAATCTGTCTCAGCCTCTTCATATATCTATCTATCTATCTATCTATCTATCTCAGTCTCTTCATATCTATCTATCTATCTATCTATCTATCTATCTCAGTCTCTTCATATCTCTCTATCTCTCTCTATCAATCTGTCTCAGTCTCTTCATATCTATCTATCTATCTATCTATCTATCTATCTATCTATATCAGTCTCTTCATATCTCTCTATCTCTCTCTATCAATCTGTCTCAGTCTCTTTGTATCTATCTATCTATCTATATATCTATCGCAATCTCTTCATATCTATGTTTTCTTAATGACAGTTTTAGAATTAAGACTATAATGCGACTAAAGCCCAACAGGTTACTGTGAGTTAAGTGAATGAGAATCTTAAGTGATAAGAAAGACAATGAAATGACATGATTCAGGAACACAAAAGATAGCGATTGACGTGGCATTTTTTCATATAGGAAGAAAATGAGAAAACTACCGACACTGAGGTTCGAGCGTGACACTATGGACTTATAGTTATGCTTTCCGCCAGATGTATAAAATAGCGGTGTCAGGCTACTGACTGCAGTGATTATTGAGTGACTATTAAGTGGAACTATCCAGTCGAATTAGTGTGAATTATTGTGCATCGATGATTTGGGGTTTGTTTTAGGATTTACCGGACGTTAACCCGAGCCGCGCTACTAACAAGGTATTCACTGCAATGGTTAATTATCTTTGGTTAACTTTTACTTCTTTGTTCTTGTTAAGTATTTATTTGCGGTTGCAATTAAATACTGTTTTATCATAACATTTAAGTCTTGAGTTATACATAATTATTAACGGCCACTGTACGTTAAAAAACATTTCAATTTTTGAAGATCGTAGTTGGGAGGAAGGAAACATCTACAAAAGAAAAGTGTGAGTAAAGAAATTATTAGAATATATATTCCGGTTAGAACTATCTATCTCAAGAGTAAATTGGTGAGACCTAACTGCCAATCTAGTAGTATGCTTAAATTCTTACGTTGCAGATACCCAGGAAGAAAAATAGTTATAGAAAAGACAGAGGAAATCCACGTTATGGCGGTCGGGAAGTGATTGATGTCGAGGTCAAGACCATTAACATTAAATTATTACCTGTCTTTAGATTTCATGAATTATCTCAAGATATATTATAGGAACGCCAATATTAAAAGCACGGACAAATGGCTGACTAATGATAATAACACTGAAACGAAAGGGGTTACTGAGATTGAAAGACAATTACCATGAAAATATTTATAGAAAAGGTATAGGAAAACTAAGTTACAGCGACTGAAGTTGTGGTGCCAAGTCATGACCAATAATATTGCAAATTTTTCTTTGTAATTTATGAAGAAGTCCTAAAAACAGCCAGAAGCACCAGACCAGATATCACAGCAATATTCAACATATAGACAAATGGTAGATTTCTGAAAGTGTATGATAGGCTCTGGAAATAAAAACTTCTGGCACAACACAGCGAATAATTCTTTCTTTCTTTCTTTCATTCATTCTTTCTTTCCATTTCTTCCTCCTTTTTATATGTTTCTTTATTTTTTTCTCTTTTTGATTCGTTGTATATTTCTTTCTTTCCATTTTCTCCTCTTTCATTCACCTTGTACTTTCTTTCTTTCTTTCTCCCTTTTCGTTTTTTCTTCTTTTTCTCTTTGTGATTCCTACCATTCATTCTTTCTTTCTTTCTCCATTTTCTTTCTTTCTTCCTTTCTCTTTATGATTCCTACTATTCATTCATTTATTCTTTCATTCACTCTTTCTTCCTTTCTTTCTTTTACACTTACAATCTTTCTTCCATTAACATGTTTCTTTCTTTCATATTAAGAAAGTTAAATAAGCACACACACACACACACAGAGAGAGAGAGAGAGAGAGAGAGAGAGAGGCGTGCACACACATCTCTCTCTCTCTCTCTCTATATATATATATATATATATATATATATATATATATGTATACGGACATATATAAACTATCTCATTATAAATACGATTCCCTCTCTCATTTTCTGTCTGTTATCTGAAGACACAATTAACTGCCTATACACACACATACATTCATATATATATACATACATATATGTATGTATAGACACTCAATATATATATATATATATATATATATATATATATATATATATATATATATATATATATGTCGTCCTAATTCAATTCCCTTTCCTTATTTTTTTTTTTTTATTATCCAACCTTAATTCTTTCGCTACGATACATCTATTTATTTTGATCTTCTCTCTTGATGCAATTTATGAAATTCTGTTACCCTGGAGCAACCGGAGATTCTTACCCTTTTCATTATTAATAGCCGCATGGAAACGAGGCTCAGCGAAAAAGTAAGGGAAAAAACAAAAACAACAAACAAAAAAAAACTTTATATGAGGTTTCTTTGAAACGAAGACTACAATGGTCATCAGAAAAAAAAAAGTTATTTTAGTCACGAAGATTACAATGAATCAGACTGAAGTCATATCCGGCGAGTAAAATTAATATCTATTCAAAATCTTATGGACGGAAGAATATGTTACTTTACACACACACACACACACATATATATATATATATACATACATATGTATATACACACACACATATGTATATATACATACATATGTATATATGTGTGTGTGTGTGTGTGTGTATATATATATATATATGTGTGTGTGTGTGTTTGGAGTGTGTGTGTCTTGGTGTGTGTACACACATGGAGGGACACGCTGTATCTCTGTGTTATTCAGACATAAAATGCTTTATAATAAAATAAAAGACATGAAATAGCAGACAGCCCAAAGGTGTGTGTGTGTTTACAAAACGTAAAATTAATATTTTATGGCTATCCAACCTTTTGCAGGTTACTTAAAGACAAATTACTTTTAGACTGTAAGAATCGTTTAAAGATTTTAATGATTTACTGATATATAATTTACTGATATTTAATTCGTGGTACCTAGAATTTATGAGTTTAAGCACAGTACTCGTTTGGCGGAAAAAATCTCAGCCATTTTACAGTTGAAATGATGAGATGGAGCCGTAAGTTCTATGCTAACAGTTTCTTCTATCGCACTTTTCGCTTGTGAAAACCACTTCCGGCTTCTTGCTTCCCAGTCAAGAATGATCTTGAAAGATTTAATTGCAATAACAATCGTTATCTTCTATCTTCGTCTTTTAGTGTCCCCTCCCGTTTATAGTTTTAACATATTCACTAATACTTAGTAACCTCTTGCGTTATATTGGTTTTATTGAGAGAGAGAGGGGGTAGAGAGAGAGAGTATATATATATATATATATATATATATATATATATAATGTAGATAGAGCGCTATAGATAATAGATGTGGTTATATATTTACAGATATAAATATAGATAGATATAGACATATATATATATACATATATATATATATATATATATATATATATATATATATATATATAGAGAGAGATATAGATCAACAGATATAGATAGATGTATTTATAGACAGACACTTATCCGTCCAGATATACACACATATATATATATATATATATATATATATATATATATATATATATATATATATATATATACTACTAATTAGCCCATTTCTGGAGAAGAATAGGTTGATTCAGCTGATCTCCCATTTTTCTATACTTAAAATATCTACATGTTAATTTTTTTTTCTTTTTATATGTGTATTGAGCACATTTTGAGAGAGCGAGAAAGAGAAAGCGAGAGAGAGTGAGAGAGAGTGAGAGACGAACAGACTGTGATAAATCTGAACTGACTGGATATACAAGAAAAATATAGTGTAGTGTTACTAGATCACGTGAAGTAGTATGACATCAACTGCCGCATGGGCAATAGGTGTAACTATTTATAGTTTTTGTGACTTCACATGTAAATGTGCCACCTCATCACCCTCTACCAACGAGGTTTTATCCCCTTATTTTCCCCGATAATTCTTCTGGGAACTTTTGTTTCCACAACATGTTCCTCCCACCGCCTAAGATATTTTCTAGATATGGGAGATCGTGATCTTTTCCTTTTTTCATAGGAGAGCTCCTCAAACCATTGTTCTTCTTCAGGGTTTATATTGCTCTTGATATATATATATATATATATATATATATATATAGAAAGGGAGAAAGGGAGATGAACAGACTGTGATAGATCTGAACTGCTTGGATATACATGAAAAATGTACTGAAGTGTTATTGAATCACGCGAAATAGTATGTCATCAACTGCCGAATGGGTAATAGCTGTAGCTATTTATAGTTTTTGTGACTTCATATGTAAATGTTTCACCTCATCTTCCTCTACCAAAGAGGTTTTATCCCCTCATTTTCCCCGATAATTCTTCTGGGGACTTTTGTTTCTACACCATCTTCCTCCCACTCCCTAAGAAATTGTCTAGATATGGAACATCGTGATCTCTTTCTTATTTTCATAGGAGAGTTCCTCCAATGATTGTTCATCATCAGGTCTATATTGCTCTCGATTACGCTATCATCTTTGTCTTGCTTTGACATAACACTTTCACCTTCATTAAATTCAGGCTTACTGCATTGCTTCATGGCTATCGTTTTGCAATGTAACCTGGTCTGGATACGCTAATATCCCATTTCCATTTTTTTCTATTATCATAATGTTCAGTATTTACATTAGTCGGACTATTGTCCTCATCTTTGTCGCCATATTTGTCACAACGTTTCGGCCGTTGTACGCTCCGGCCTTCTTCAGGTGGTTAGAATTTCGAACTGAACCCTTTATTTCGATCACTGGGGTAGACTGTTCTAGTTCCACGTGCCATGTTTGATGGATGTCAGTTATCAGTTATCTCCTGCTAATTTTCCCTCTGAAAGTTCTCCACTGCCTACTGTCACTGGATCTTACCAACGCCTTTATCCACTGTGCCATGTGTCCTTGAGGACATCTGGGTATGAACTTCTGAGTATTATAAACCTAATGTTTTCAGCATCATTTTTACCAGTGCTCATATTGCAATTTTGCTGTTATCATTGCATGTCTTTATCAGAGTTCATATTGCAACTTTGTTATCATTGCTTTTCTCTGGCACTCCTTATTACTGGTTCCCATATTGTATTTATTTCTATGCTTGGTCGGCTCAGATTTTTGTGGCCTAGCATATGTGCTGATTCCTTAAGTTTACGAATTTTCCAATGGTGTTCCCTGTCTATGATCTCAACATGATTATAATGTTCTGTTTACTTTGCTTATGAATCTTGCCTCTTGTAGATTAGATTCACTATTGATTTTATACAATAATTTTTTGTGGCCTTATTACAAAATCACTGAGGTTCTTATTTCTCTAGCCGGGAGACTGAACAGGTTTTTCGATCTTCCAGTACGTGGTTTTGTCCTATAACTTAGCAATAATATACGAAGAAATGTTTCTAACTTTTTTGTCCGTTGCACACATATTTTCACTCCGTCTTTTATCGTTTGTTCCATCCTTTCTGCTATTCCGTTTGATACGCTAATGTTTTTAAATGGTTTGTATCCAATTTTGTTCAACCATTGGCATAGTTCCATGTCAAATAACACCGGGACATTGTCTTATACTAGTGTTTTCGGAATCTCATTTCCTTTACGCTTGTTTCACGATCGAACTTCTTTTGTTGGAAACTTGTATTACTTCTGGCCTGCCTGAATACGAATCGAGCAGTATTTGTAATAATCCTACTCCATTAACATAGACATGACTCATGTGTACTCTGTCCTAAATTTAAGAGTCTTTAGGCCATGTATGTGTTTTTGTCTGCCTGAATTGTCTTCTGTCATTACTCATTTTACACCTTTTTTATACATTCTTCTACATCTCTAGAAGATCTTGACCAACATACCGTTAGCCTTAACCTTATTTGTGTAGACCTCGGAACACCAGCAAATAGGAGGCGGTTCCACGCTCCTCAAAAACACCTGAACAGAGACCGTCGGATGTAGTTTATCACCTTACCCAGGACGCGGATGTAGTTTATCTTCATACCCAGGAAACGGATGTAGTTTTTCGTCATACCCAGAACACGGATGTAGTTTATCTTCATACCCAGGACACGGATGTAGTTTATTGTCATATCCAGAACACGGATGTAGTTTATCATCATACCCAGGAGGTTCAATTTCCATTATAAATCTAGCCTCTTGTAGATTAGTTTTGGTAGCATAGGACATGATCACTGCGGCTCTTATTTCTCTATCCGGGGGACGGAACGGGCATTTCGATCTTAGAGTACATGGTATTGTCCTATAACTTAGCAACAATATAGGAAGAAATGTTTCGATATTTTCTTTTTACACATATTTTCAATCCCTTTTTTTATAGATTGGACCATCTTTTCTGCTATTCCGTTTTAGTGCGGATGATACACTGGGGTTTTATATGATTTGCATCCATTTTTTTCAACCACTGTCATAGTTCCACGTCACAGAAATCTGGGGCGTTGTCTTATAATAACGTTTTCGGAATTCCATTTCTGGAGGAAGAAGCAGAGGGAAGGAACATCTTGAGAGCTGCAAGGGATAGAACATATGCAACATAAAATGAAAAAGAATTCTTCTGAGAGCTGAAAGAGACCGGGAAACACCAGCATTTAAGAAGATGTTCTATGCTCATAAAGACCTCCTGATCAAAGGCCTTGCTCTCGGATGTAGTTTATCGTGCCACCCAGGTCGCGCATGTAATTTAGATTCACTATTCTTTTTGTATAATAGTTTTTCGTTGATAGAATAGTACATGATCAATGGGGCTCTAATTTTTCTACCCATGAGGAGGGACGGGCTACTTTTAAATTGATCTATATAGGTCTTGGTAAAATAGTCAACCCTTCCCTACCGACACTTTCCTCTTCTAAATCTTGTAACGGTGTTCAAAGTCAGGAAGTCTGCCAGTAACAGTCCACGATGGGTTTTGTTGCAGCTCGTCAGCCCTTTAACTCTATTAACTATATGAAAACTTTAGGCAATTAGCCAAAGCTATCTGCTTATATTAAGAACGTCCCAAGACTGGCGTGGGTTCGGATTGCTCTGGTGGTTTTGGTAATTCCCTAAATTTCGGATTTAGTTGCCTGTATCGCTCTGTCTATATACCTCGTACTTTCAATCATTTATACTTCGCACCATTACTTCCATATCGGCGGAGACAGATATTCCCCTTTTCTCCTCCTCACTGAGTATTCCACCTGAGACCATCTCCATGAGGAAATTTTACTGTCTTTTTGATAATTCTAATTTTAAACAGTGTGGGCTAAGAGGCGGCTTTATTATAATCATTGACATTCAATAACAAATATTGTTTCTCAACCTTTGGTCTGGTTTGTTCTCGTGCACCCCGAACAGTCATCTGGCTTCCACAGTCTTTATCATGGAGCCGTTATCATGCAGATAATATTTCCAATTTCAATTTCCTTATCCGATGAATGATCATTCTTTTCTCTTTCAAGTTGTTTATATTACCAGAATTATATTTCAGATGGCACTTTGGCCTGGCTTGTCAAACATAAGTTCCAGTTGTGTTAAAGGCCATAACTGAAATTTTCTCACTTCTGTTTTTAATTCCCACGGTTAGCGAACAGTCCAGAATATACATTAACGATTTCCTCCGGCATGCCGCCTCACGATATTCTCTCTTCTTCCCATTTCATAAGCTAGAAGTTTTCATTAACTCCTTCAAATCTCAAAGTGTCACATCAAGTTTTAATGTATCTTCAAGAAAATGTAGATAAACAGACTGATCGAATCTTGCAATGATAATGAATTTTCTCACAATATTACAAGTTATCTTCAAAAAGAATTGAAATCAATTGTCTAAACAATTCTTAGACTGATAATGACTCTTCTCAAAATGATAGAATGTATCTTAAACAAAAAGAATGAGATCAATAGTCTGGAGAACTCTTGGAATGATAATGACTCTTCTCAAAATGATAGAAGGTATCTTAAACAAAAAGAATGAGATCAATAATCTGAACAACTCTTGCAATGATAATGACTCTTCTCAAAAATGATAGAAGGTATCTTAAACAAAAGAATGAGATCAATAGTCTGAAAAACTCTTGCAATGATAATGACTCTTCTCAAAATGATAGAAGGTATCTTAAACAAAAAAGAATGAGATCAATTGTCTGAACAACACTTGCTGATAATGACTCTTCTCAAAATGATTGAAGGTATCTTAAACAAAAAGAATGATAGTCTGAACAACACTTGCAATGATAATGACTCTTCTCAAAATGATAGAAGGTATCTTAAACAAAAAGAATGAGATCAATAGTCTGAAAAACTCTTGCAATGATAATGACTCTTCTCAAAATGATAGAAGGTATCTTAAACAAAAAGAATGAGATCAATAGTCTGAACAACACTTGCAATGATAATGACTCTTCTCAAAATGATTGAAGGTATCTTAAACAAAAAGAATGAGATCAATTGTCTGAACAACTCTTGCAATGATAATGACTCTTCTCAAAATGATAGAAGGTATCTTAAACAAAAAGAATGAGATCAATAGTCTGAACAACACTTGCAATGATAATGACTCTCCTCAAAATGATTGAAGGTATCTTAAACAAAAAGAATGAGATCAATAGTCTGAACAACTCTTGCAATGATAATGACTCTCCTCAAAATGATAGAAGGTATCTTAAACAAAAAGAATGTGATCAATAGTCTGAACAACTCTTGCAATGAATGACTCTTCTCAAAAATGATAGAAGGTATCTTAACAAAAGAATGAGATCAATTGTCTGAACAACTCTTGGAATGATGACTCTTCTCAAAATGATAAATGAATCAATTGTCTGAACAACTCTTGGAGACTCTTCTCAAAATGATAGAAGGTATCTTAACCTTAAAGAATGAGATCAATTGTCTGAAATGATAATGAGATCTTAACCAAAAGAATGTGATCAATAGTCTGAACAACTCTTGCAATGATAATGACTCTCCTCAAAATGATAGAATGTATCTTAAACAAAAAGAATGAGATCAATAGTCTGAAACTCTTGAATGATAATGACTCTTCTCAAAATGATAGAAGGTATCTTAAACAAAAGAATGAGATCAATAATCTGAAAACTCTTGCAATGATAATGACTCTTCTCAAAATGATAGAAGGTATCTTAAACAAAAAGAATGAGATCAATAGTCTGAAAAACTCTTGCAATGATAATGACTCTTCTCAAAATGATAGAAGGTATCTTAAACAAAAAGAATGAGATCAATTGTCTGAACAACACTTGCAATGATAATGACTCTTCTCAAAATGATTGAAGGTATCTTAAACAAAAAGAATGAGATCAATAGTCTGAACAACACTTGCAATGATAATGAAGGAAGGTATCTTAAACAAAAAGAATGAGATCAATTGTCTGAACAACTCTTGCAATGATAATGACTCTTCTCAAAATGATGAAGGTATCTTAAACAAAAAGATCAATAGTAACAACACTTGCTGATAAACAAAAATTGAATGAGATCAATAGTCTGAACAACTCTTGCAATGATAATGACTCTCCTCAAAATGATTGAAGGTATCTTAAACAAAAGAATGAGATCAATAGTCTGAACAACTCTTGCAATGATAATGACTCTTCTCAAAATGATAGAAGGTATCTTAAACAAAAGAATGTGATCAATAGTCTGAACAACTCTTGGAATGATAATGACTCTTCTCAAAATGATAGAAGGTATCTTAAACAAAAGAATGAGATCAATTGTCTGAACAACTCTTGGAATGATAATGACTCTTCTCAAAATGATGATAGAAGGTGAGATCTTAAACAAAAATGAATGAATGAATGATAATGACTCTCAAAATGATAGAAGGTATCTTAAACAAAAAGAATGTCTGATAATGACAAAATGATAGAAGGTATCTTAAACAAAAGAATGGAATGTCTAATGACTCTTCTCAAAATGATAGAAGGTATCTTAAACAAAAAGAATGAGATCAATAATCTGAACAACTCTTGGAATGATAATGACTCTTCTCAAAATGATAGAAGGTATCTTAAACAAAAAATGAAATATGAGATCAATAGTCTGAACAACTCTTGGAATGATAATGACTCTTCTCAAAATGATTATCTTAAAAAAAGAATGAGAAATTGTCTGAACAACTCTTAAATGATAATGACTCTTCTCAAAATGATGAAGGTATCTTAACCAAAAGAATGATCAATAGTCTGAACAACTCTTGCTGATAATGACTCTCCTCAAAATGATAGAAGGTATCTTCAAAAGAATGTGATCAATAGTCTGGAGAACTCTTGGAATGATAATGACTCTTCTCAAAAAAATGATAGAAGGTATCTTAAACAAAAGAATGAGATCTTAAAACAACTCTTGCAATGAAATGACTCTTCTCAAAATCAAAAAAAATGTGATCAATAGTCTGGAGAACTCTTGGAATGATAATGACTTTCTCAAAATGATAGAAGGTATCTTAAACAAAAAGAATGAGATCAATAATCTGAACAACTCTTGCAATGATAATGACTCTTCTCAAAATGATAGAAGGTATCTTAAACAAAAAGAATGTGATCAATAGTCTGGAGAACTCTTGGAATGATAATGACTCTTCTCAAAATGATAGAAGGTATCTTAAACAAAAAGAATGAGATCAATAGTCTGAACAACACTTGCAATGATAATGACTCTTCTCAAAATGATAGAAGGTATCTTGAGATCAATAGTCTGAACAACTCTTGCAATGATAATGACTCTTCTCAAAATGATAGAAGGTATCTTAAAAAGAATGAGATCAATAGTCTGAACAACACTTGAATGATAATGATATCTTAAACAAAAGAATGAGATCAGTTGTCTGAACAACTCTTGCAATGATAATGACTCTTCTCAAAATGATAGAAGGTATCTTAAACAAAAAATAATGAGATCAATAGTCTGAACAACACTTTGCAATGATAATGACTCTCCTCAAAATGATTGAAGGTATCTTAAACAAAAGAATGAGATCAATAGTCTGAACAACTCTTGCAATGATAATGACTCTCCTCAAAATGATAGAAGGTATCTTAAACAAAAGAATGTGATCAATAGTCTGAACAACTCTTGCAAAAATGACTCTTCTCAAAATGATAGAAGGTATCTTAAACAAAAATGAGATCAATGAGATAATGACTCAAACAAAAGAATGAGATCAATTGTCTGAACAACTCTTGGAATGATAATGACTCTTCTCAAAATGATAGAAGGTATCTTAAAAGAATGAGATCAATTGTCTGAACAACTCTTGGAATGATAATGACTCTTCTCAAAATGATAGAAGGTATCTTAACCAAAAAGAATGTGATCAATAGTCTGAACAACT
>CAHIKZ030004759.1:262500-272500 GCA_903632075.3 Acanthosepion pharaonis | reverse complement strand
TAAATCTGCATGGCACTTTACTCCAATTGGCTCATTCGCTTGCTTGAACTCAACGATGATTCTGATTCCGCAGAACTGGGTTGGGTGTGAAAAGTATTTGTTGTTAAGATTCTTTTTTCATTCGGTTATTCCAGTTACGAGTCCTTTTTTTTAAAGCTGATCGTTTTGTGTTCATTTTTTTTTTTTGGGGTTCTTTTTTCGTAACAGATTTAATGTTTAGTGCAGAGCTTAGAAAAAAATTCTCAGTGTGAGATAGGCAAGAAGTAAGGCATGTAGCAATATCAGCACGGCAAAGGGCACTCCTTTAAAGGCAAGGAAGGGCAAAAATATTTTAAGTCAAGTGATAGCGATCGCTGTATGAGTCGTACGATTTTTAAATCAAGCACGGGCAACGTCGGGCCATGCTGCTAGGACACACACACACACACACACACACACACACACACACACACACACACATATATATATATATATATATTTATATATATATATAATTTTATTGTATGCTATAGTTATGGCTAAATGTGTTTAATAAACATGAATTTGGACATGGAATTATGTGAAGGTGTATGTAAAGATGAAATTGCACACCTGTCTGTTTCATTCTTGAACTCAATATTCAGGTCAATAGCATTGAGAATACATTGAACTATAACCTTTACTGCCCACTTAATAATCGTTAGGATAATAAAATAGACCTTGCTACCCATAATGCACTATTGTCCAACAAGCATCAACAGTGTAACCACTGACACACTGTGTCTGAAGACTGTGACACACTGAAAAAGATCACCTCTCGGTATTAACCTCGCTGTCCACTCATCTTCCCTTTTTCTTCTTTTTCTCGTAAAAAGAAGTTGCATTTTGCTTTTAAATTTCAATAAATCGTTCACTTACCTAATGAGACGCATTGATTCGTATCGAAACACGACGGAAAATGTCTAGCTTTTTTTTTTTTTATGATTTGATCTAATATCCAAAAATAAAGAATATTGTTCTACTTTGTATTAAGCCCTCTTTTAAATTAAATATTACAGACAGATTATTCTCATCTTACCTGGAGTAATGGATAGCGGCTTGGATTGAGGAATCGTAGAGCCGAGTTCGAATCCTAGTCAAATCTAATACATTCATTTACGTGCTAATACACCTGGGAAAGGTATGAATGCTATGGGTAAATAGCAGGACAGGCTGGGTTCCATAGACTTGGATGGCAACTGGTCTAGGAGAAGGACAAATTTGAATTCAAAACCTGAGGGGGGTTGTTTGGGGACCTTGTGGCACGTAGTGCACCAAGTCTCTATATTCGGCCCTTCAAAAAGTGTGGATGGTCCTGCACGAAATCTTCACCACTATAATCAAATCTCATGTGCTGTTGTCGGGCTGTCGATTTCCTTGGAACTGATCTGCTTGTCCCTCATACGTCGAATTCGATGAAAGAGTCGAGTATATATATATATATATATATATATATATATATATATATATGTGTGTGTATATATATATATATATTCGAATCCATTATATTCACTTACGTGCTAATACCCTTGTGAAAGGTGTGAATCCTATTCTTCTTCCTCTATCTATGGTTAAATAGAAGGACAGACTGGGTTCTATAGCCTTGGATGGCAACTGGTCTAGGAGGATTGATTGTGGCAAGTGATGTATCCGGACTCTTAATTCAGCCCTTCAAAAAGAGTGAATGTTTCTGCACAAAACCTTCACCACTATAATCAAATCTCATGTGCTGGTGTCCGGCTGTCGGTACCTAGGAACTGATCTGCTTGACCCTCATACGTCGAATTTGACGGGAGACTCTCGTAATATATATATATATATATATATATATATATATATATATATATATATATAATTACTGTAATATATACATTCCATAGGAAAATCATTGTGTTGGAAAACAAAAATTGTTCTTTACTTCACAAGTTTCTCTACCGATAAACGTTCTTTCTACAGACAATTCTTATTTTTTCGAGGGCAATGAAAGAATTTTTTTTACGAGAAAAATGAAAGAATTTTTTTTTTTAAATTGTCGTCTGCCTTACGATGCACTGCCTCGGAGTCAAAGATGTCGTCTGACTTAACTTCTTTCATTGTAAATTTATAACAATTGTGTAGTTTCAACGTTATTCAAATAAAAATAAATTGCAAAAAATAAATAAATGAAAATATATGTTTCTATTTCTTTGCATGTTTAACGAACTCAGCGCCTCTCCTGGAAAACGAAATTGTGTTGAGTTATGCAATAGGCAATAGGACCTGAAATAATTATTTCCAATTTTCTATTTCATGTTACTAGAGTTTAAGCAATCCAGATTACGATTATAAAAGGTTATAGGAGGTTCCAGTATGTTACACAAATATATTATCTATACAATTTAGTTCATGCCACATTGACTGATAAACTCCTATAC
Source organism: Acanthosepion pharaonis (assembly GCA_903632075.3). Taxonomy (NCBI): domain Eukaryota; kingdom Metazoa; phylum Mollusca; class Cephalopoda; order Sepiida; family Sepiidae; genus Acanthosepion; species Acanthosepion pharaonis. The sequence continues at coordinate 270,068 of CAHIKZ030004759.1, read as the reverse complement.
CAATTAAAATTCTCAAATTGCTATATTAGTCCAAATTGCTATATTAGTCTATATGGTCCAGGTTATGACCAAGGAAAACAACACGGACACAAGAGTAGAAATAACGAAGGTATATTACACGAAATAATAATATAAGATGTGGAAGGTGTTAGTATGACTGTCAGTCTGGTTTGGAGTGAACTACTATCGGCTCGATTCGATTCGGTATCTAGCCCCCACCCCCACCCCCACGAGGGTTGCATATGGCACAAGGCCGAGTTTAACTTGGGTTTCCCGAGCCCGTAGGCTCGGCCAAAAAATGCCCGTAGAACCCGTATAAACGGGATCGGGTTGGTCAACCTCACCGAACGAGACTCTGCCCTTCGGTGGAGCCTCGTCCGGGCTCCTCTCTGCTCAGAGAGTTCGACTGCCCGCTCCAAAAGTTTGTATCCATTAACAATAACACATTTCAAAAAAATGAAAAATAAAAAAAATAAAACCTATTTCGATTCGTATTTAATTTTTTTTGACTCGGATGCTAATGGATTTTACTAAAAACAAAATGATTTCCATGTCTGCGGATGACTGAATGTACAGTTGAAAGTACTTGTGTATTTAAAAAAAAGACTTTATACAGCTTATAATTATTAAAAACAAGGATCATAACATTCATCGAGTTATTTTTAGATTAATATAACTTTAAAATTTTGTTCGAAAATGGATTTCGCCATTTTATATCATTAACTTCACTAATCTAGTTTTGTATGAATTATTCATTGTAATATATATATATATATATATATATATATATATATATATATATATATATATATATCGCAGTGTCATTTTACTGATGAGAATTATGGCTTTTGTTTCTATAAGTATACTGCTGATATTTTAACGATTGTTGCTGAAAGACTCTATCAAGCTCTAGATAAAAATGGTAAACCTCGGGCTGTTTCCTTGGATATCTCGAAGGCATTTGACAGAGATGGCATATTGGTCTTCTTCACAAATTGAAAGGTTATGGTATTTCAAAATGTGTGGTTGGATCTGCACAAAGCTTTCACCATTATAATCAAATCATATGTGTTGGTGTCTGGGCTGTCGGTTCCCTGAAACTGAGCAGCTTTTTCTCTCATACGTCGAATACGACTGGAGAGTACAATATATATATATATATATATATATATATATATATATATATATATATATATATAGATAGTTTTCATTGAATAATTTAGACGAGTTTTATCTCCTTATTTTGAATTGGGTCCTTTCATATTCACGGACAAGCTTTTTGTGTTATTATTAAAGGAAGAGAGAAAATTACTGTGTTGATACATATTATTTTATTTTATTCCGCGTACTTTCGACATTAGCAAAATATCATGATTAGGTGCTGTTTATTTCAATCGAATATTACACTGTTCATGATTTTCAATGCCAAAATCATCTTGATATAATGGAATATGCATACACCTGTGTTCGCCCACACTGGAATATGATTGGCTGGTGTCCGTCATAAATACCGACGGACGTGTAGGAAAGTCAAGAGCCTTAGTCTGAGAGCTAAGTCTATAACGACGCCTATTGGACTAGGCCATTGATCTACACTTCTTACCTGTGACTAACGACGCGTACCAGTCGATTACTGCTACCATATTTTAGTTGGTTATAGTAGCCAAAACCACTTACCTACTTTGTTCAAATATATCTCTTTCCGGGACATATCAGATAGATAGATAGATAGATAGATAATGAACATGATAGATTGATAGGAAGATGTTGAGATTATGTGAAGAGGCTGATATGTGAAGAGGATAGACAAAGAGGCTGGGATAGATAGATAGATAGATAGATAGATAGATAGATAAATGTGAAGAGGAGAGACATATATGAAAAGGCTGAGATAGATAGATAGATAGATAGATAGATAGATAGACTATGGCTACGACTGAGTAGATAGATAGATAGATAGTGATATAATGGAATATGCGTACACCTGTGTTCCCCACTCCCTGTAATATGGTTGGCTGGTGTCCGTCATAAATACTGACGGACGTGTAGGAGAGTCATGAGAGCCTTAGTCTGAGAGCTAAGTCTATAACGACACCCATTAGACTACGCCATTGATCTACACTTCTTTCCTGCGACTACGACGCGTACCAGTCGATTACTGCTACCCTATTCTACTTGGTTATAGTAGCCAAAACCACTTAGCTACTTCGTTCAAATATATCCTTTTCCGCGACATATCAGAAAAACCAAAAAGAAGCCAGATCACGTCTGTGAGAACTTGACTTTAGACGAGATGCCAGACCAGGACCTATCACATTGCATATACGTCTTTGGATTTTGTCGTGAACCTCGAGATGAACAGCGGGGAGCACCAGACCATATATGGAAACAGTATACAATGCAAGGATAAATGGTTGATTTGTAGATTTGAAGGATGGACTGAGAAAAAAACCTTCTGCCACGACACATAGAACAAACTTTTTTTGGTGGGGAGAGTCAGATTAATGCCTTTCCCAAGGGCATTTGGATGAAAGTGAATAGAACAGACTAAGCCGGAATTTGAACTTGGATCGTCGCTTCCACTCCCGGGTCCGGCATCTATCTCACTACAGGCATTTTTACTTCTTTATTTCGTCTATTTAAAGTCTGTCGGACTGATTAAGTTTTAGATTATTTGGGCGAATTTAGAGAATGAAGTATGATCGATAAAAATGTTTTTGTTGTTTTGTTTTTTTTTCGTTTTACTAGCTGCTATTCTTTGCAGATATAAGTAGATATCGTCGAAAAAAAAAAGACGACAGCTTTAACAATACCAGTGTCTTGGAAATGTCATGGCTCCCAGTTTCGTCGGAAGCGGCAGCCGCCTTCAAAAGTCAAGGCATTTAATTGATAATTCAATGAGCCAGGAATCGCTAATTAATTTAGTATAATAAAATGCAATTAATTCTGCACATTATAAGACTCGCATTTAATTTTTAATGACGTTTTTACCAAGACAATGATAATCTAACAAGTCAGTTTTCATTCATCTTGAAAGATCTACCGTCACAGCGGAAGACGTCATAGAGAATAAGTGCTTTCCGTTTTGCTAATATTTAACAAGTTTTTCTTTTTGATTTTGTTTGATTTTTAGCATTGTGCAACCACTTGTCTTCGACGGCAATTTTTGTACAAACTAAACACCAATGTGGATCACAGAGCTTTGAATAATTCTCCGACTTCTGATTGGCTAAAATATGTGAAAAACACTACAATGCCTACGCACAAGTGCTCAGAGTCAATTTACCGCAAAAATCTGGTTATATGTTCTCGAGCCTATCACGTGACTCACATTACTTATAAATACATGGGCACATTTTCAACTCTCTCTCTCTCTCTCTCTCTCTCTCTCTCTCTCTCTCTATTGCCTTCTTTCACATACGATGTAGTTCATTATGTACATTATTCGGAGTATTGTCCTCATCTTTGTCGCCATAATTATTACAATGTTTCGGCAGTTGTACGCTCCGGCCTTCTTCAGGTGGTTGGAATGTTGAACTGAACCCCTTATTTCACTCACTGGGGTAGACTGTTCTAGTTCAACGTACCGTGTTTAATGGATGTAAGTTATCAGTTTATCTCCTGTTAATTTTTCTCTGAAACTGATAACTGACAAAGATGAGGCCAATAGACCGAATAATGTAAATAATGTACATAATACCTCATCTCAGAAATATAGACGGTGTAGTTCAGTAGATAGATCGGGTTTTCGAGAAAACGCTATGAAACGTTATGGTTCGCACACACACGTACTTACGCACATCTACGAACATCTATTTACTCCTTAACTGCAAGGACACAGAAACTTATCAACTTCTAACAGTGAGATGTTCATCAGCAAACAGCATGCCGTCTGACAGAATAGAACTTTGGACTCTTATCACTTTTTACCAGTGATAAATTTAACGCCTTTTCTTCTGGAGCTAAAAGTTTCTTATCAACATGATCTCAGCTTCCCAGAACACGTTCACTCAATTCATCTCAACCGATGTCATTCCTCGACGGTGAACGAAGATACAAGCAAGATACTTCAATATTATGAAATGGACAAAGTCCGACAATCATTTTTAAAACATGTTTTATGTTTATACATTCTTGTTATAGATACAAATATTTAATTAAATGCTCTGTTTTATAATAAACAGTATTAAACAACATTTACCGGACTGAATGTCTGAGAAATTTTCATAGAAAATATTCGTCCTCCGACAGGATTCGAACCTGTATCCTATACAGAACCGTCATTTCGCTTGACGTGCCTTTAACGGTTTGGCCATGAAGCAGCGTTCGGTTATCAAGGTTAGCAAGAGTTTCATAGAAAATTTAAGTCTAAATACAGTAAATTCGACCTTGCTAACCGAACGATCCTTCGTGGGCAAATCGGCAAAGGCACGTCATATTTGTATCTATAAAAAGAATGTATAAACATAAAAATATCTTAAAATATTTCAATATATTTATGCTGATGTCCTCACACTCAACGAGTTTCTTTGAATTCACCTTAAGCAAAACAATTTAACAGTTAAAAGTAAATAACTCCTTCTATATTTCTATTTATAAATGCTACATATTGACATACACTTTGTGCAGAATTTAACAATCACTTTTCCTGCCATTAAAATAATTTTCGGTGTGATAAACATCAATTTAACAATTTACAACTCAGTTTAAATTACCTGAGTAATTTAATTATTCAGTTTTGGATATTGTTGATATAAAAATGATTTGTTGTTTCTAAAAACATATTGTTGTTTTATATTGTAGTTTTGACAGCCTTGTGCCATGCAGATAATATAAATGTTTGTAGAGACGTTAATTTTGTTCACACAGCCGAACTAAAAATATCCTTCTGATCAAAAATATATTCAAACAAACTGATCAGTCCGCAACAGATTCATTTTTAATCTCATTTGCTTTTCTGGTTTTATATTCTTTGTGACCAAGTAAATAGTTAAAGAAACAACAAAACAAGTGTTGCAGATACATAGTAAACAGTAAGTACAAAAGTAGAGTATTGCACGATGAGAACCAGTGTTGTGAGTTTAGTACCGGACTACAGCAGTGGTGAACAAAAAAAAAAACAAAAAAAAAAACGCGAAAATGTATCAAAAAACTAATGTAAAAAAACTGAAGAAAACTGATTAATGAGATTTATTAAAACCTGATTTTAAAAACTGATAAAATATTGATTAAAAATGGATAAAAACAGATTAAAAAACTGACGTAAAAACCGACGGAAACTGATGAAAACTTATTAAAAAAATGATTAGAACCTGATTGAAAAAACTGATAAAACACTGATTAAAATCTCCAGTGTAATAATTATAACCATGGAATATTAATGTTTAAGCCTTTTTATTATATTCTTACTCTGTCCTGGACATTGAGTTCTACCTGGATTCTATTCTCTTAGAATTATATATATATATATATATATATATATATATATATATATATATATATATATATATATATGTGTTTTGTATGTATGTATGTATGTATGTATGTATATGTATGTATTTATATATTTTAGATATATATATGTATATATATGTGTATATTAACCACTAATATTATGTATATATATATATATATATATATATATATATATATATTACATTCACTTACGTGCTAATACCCTTAGGGAAAGGTATGTATCCTCTTCATCTCCCTCCAGCTATGGGTAAAATAGCAGGACAGACTGGGTTCTATAGCCTTGGATGGCAACTGGTCTGGGAGAAGGACAACTCTGAATTCAAAACCTGCGGAGGGTCGTTTGGGAACCTTGTGGCATGCATTCAGTGCACCAGGTTTCTGTATTCGTCCCTCAAAAGTGTGGCTGGTCCTGCACGAGGCCTTCACCACTATAATCAAATCTCATGTGCCGGTATCGGGATGTCGGTTTCCTGGGGACTTATCGGCCTGACCCTCATACGTCGAACGCGACGGGAGAGTCGATTATATATATATATATATATATATATATATATATATATATATATATATATATATATAATTTATTCGAAAATTATAACATAAATATCTTATAAAATCACTATAAATATCGTCATTTTGTTTCAACACTTCTGGATCACTTGATAAGACACCAGAAATTTTGAAACAAAATGTCCATTTTTTAGGGATTTTATAACATATTTATGTAGATATCTTCACGAGATCGCTAAAAAAAAAGAGTATAGCATGATGAAAAAGACGCCAAACTTGACGAAAACAAAATTTTATCATCTAAATATTTATGTTATTTTTAAGAGAAAAGATCAAAGTATTTTGGGGGTATTTTTTTCTATTTTTAATCATTCCTAGCACGTCCGAAATTTGCGTTAAAAATTTTTCCATTTTATTAAAAACTGGAAATTTCACTTTGAAATTCTTTTAAATATCAATTATCATTTTTTCAAAACTTATATTAAAAAAATCAGAAATTATAATGTTTATTTAAAATATTTTGAACCAAGCTTAACTTAGCTTTTGCGCCGAAAAGATGTAATTTGAAAATAAAACAAAGCAGGTCATAAAATTTCGCGTCACTTGACAGGTGATGAATGACGTATTGACGGATTCTGTGAGGCTAATTTGTTCTACGGAAGGAGAAAAGTGAAATAATTTATATTTAAGTGAACAAATTATTTACTTCTTTATTTTTTAGCGCTCTAAATTTTTTTTGATTGTACTTAGCTTTCACCTTTACGTTTACAATACTTTATGGAAAATATATTCTAAAGAAATTAAAATAAGACTGTTAAGAGTGACATTAAATTTCATATTTCATAAGAAAGGTATCTAACTAATTTATAGGTACCTTTCTTATGAAATTTTATCAGACGTGTAGATAAAATACTAAAATTTTATGTACATTTATTACATTTTACTGTGTTATTTGTATCTCCATTAATTTTATTATTTATTTTGATATTTCATTTATGGAAAAATGTCATAACTGAGATTAATATAAAAATAAGATTATATAAATTTCATAAGATGATACTGATACTTGTAGGTACCCTTCTCAGTTGAAACTGAAAAATCAAATTAACTTCTCCACACGTGTTTCGAAAAAAGTAAAGGCCTTAACAGCGGAGAAAAATGCTTAACTCAAATAACGCAACTTAATTGTGTTCTTGTATTCTTGTTGGTCTTCCGTACTGCCTGATTATAAACACAAAATCACATATTTTTTAATTACTGCGGATCTTCTGATTAGTCAAAATGATACAATTTACAACGCGCTAAAAAAGATAAGGACACTTAGGAAACCCGATGCGGCTTATAACTAATTTTATATTATTTTAACAACTTATATTTAAAAATCTATTATAATTAAGAAATAAATAATTGTATTAAAAATTCAATTTTTTTGCTTTCAGAAAATATTGTCCATATTCATAAAAAACAACTAAAAGCAAATAAAAGCATTTGAAATTAAATAATATCTTTGTTTATTGAGTTTTGTATGTTACAATTCACAGCTGATTTTCTGGTATGGGGGTCTAATTAAAAACAAAAAAAAA
>CAHIKZ030004759.1:215000-257500 GCA_903632075.3 Acanthosepion pharaonis | reverse complement strand
GTCTAATACAATACACATAGCCTGACGATTGTGTTTAGCATGAAACAGACTGTCGCCTCTAGGTTGTGACTTCATTGTGCATTTTTATATTTACATACGTTCTCTCACTCATATTGAGCACTTAAACATAATATAAATATATCATATCTTAAAACTATATTTTATTTTTTTATTTTACATTTGGAAGTCAACTGTTAGAGGCAACAGGATGTTTCATGCTAGATGAAATCGTCAAACCACGAGTGTTGTTGTTTTTTCTAGGCTATTTCTATATACGGGTTAGTGGTGCATTGTGGGTAATCTATTTTGGCGGTTATTTTGCTGGGAGTCGTTTATTTGTTTATTTACTTATGTCGGTTAATTTATTTTGCTTCTTTTTATTTATTTATTATTTTATTTCTTATCTTATTTATTTATTTTTATTTTAATCGGTGTTTTATTAACGTAGTAAAAATTTGTTTATATCACTTGTTTAAAAGTTTTGTTTTGATTTAGCAAGATAATTAAAGCTATTTATTCAATTCTGGGGGTGATTGCTGTAGTTTGTTCTAACTATTATTTTGTTGGGAGCAGTTTTTAATTCATTTATTACTTTATTTATTTATTTAGATTAATTGATATATATATATATATATATATATATATATATATATATATATATATATATATATATACAAATCTGTGTGTCTCTGTGTGTACATAATTAGTATTGCATATGAAGATAAAGAAAGAAATTTATATTCAATTTGAGTAACAGATTTATTTAAGCTAAATTTTTAATGACACGTAAAGAAAGAGAAAGAGAAAACCATTATAACAAACTTAAACACGAAAAATCGTAAAAAAATTAAGTTTTTCATTCAATGAAAATGTGAATTAAACAATTTAAAAAAATAAAATCTAACATTAAGAAATTCACATAAAAAATGTAAAATTTAAATCTAATGACTTTTTGTTCCTGTTTCTTAGAAATTATTTTGTCAAAAGATGGTACTTTTTTGCATATGGCGATCCACATGTCTGCATGTGGATTCATATGATTTTTAGATTTTGTCTTGATTTGCAATAGAGAACTAAATCCAGACTCACATAAGTATGTGGCCGCAAATGGTTTTTCACGACTTCTTGGAAACTTATTCATTGCTGAACACCAATACTCCTCCAAAGTCCTGTTTCCAAATTGTATTTCAAGAGCCCAGTCTGTCCTCAAATCAATAAGATCTTCCTTCAGTTCTTCATCATCCGACATATTATCCAAATGGTAGGAGTATGGATTTATAATCCAATCTCCTAAAATCTTCCGTTCTCCAGCTGAAAAATATCCATCAAATGATTTTGACAGCATTTCCAAATGAGTCACAATATCTTCATACACAGTAAGAATTAAAAATCTCTTATCATCAACAATTTCTTCAAATGATGGAAAATTTGGAAGATTACCTTTTTCCAACCATCGACGCCAAAGAGGTAATTTTTCTTTGAAAGCTTTCAACTTCTCGCAAAATTTCAAGATGTTCATAGTTTTTCCATGAAGATAGACACTCAGTTCATTCACACGAATGAAAATATCAGTCAAATAATCCAGCATTTGCATGAAATTTTGTGATTCCAATTCACCAACGAGATCATAGTCCCGTTCCTCTAGAGAAGCTTTGGTTTCTTCCTGCAGTTCGAAGAAGCGGGTTAAAGCTCGCATTCGGAAGAGACAGCGAACTTCCATATGGAAAAGCAAAACTGTGTGTTTATTTCCCAGATTTTCACAAAACAACTTAAAGACGCGGTGGTTAAGAGCACAACTCTGAATCCATTATGATCTTTACACAAGTCTCGGGTACCTTTTTTTCATACTTGGAGGCAATTTTTTTGCTGCCAAAGCATGACGATGAAAGAAACAGTAGGTGACTTGCAAGTACGGAATCTCGCTCTTTATCAGTGCAAAAAATAAAGATTTATTTCCTGGCATCACAGGAGCACAATTAGTGAATACAGAGCCAACAGTTTGGATATCTAAATCCTGTCTGGTAAAGAAGTCTTTCTTAAACTGATATACATCTTTTCCATGTGTGGTTGTTTTAAGCTCTTCACAAAACAGGAAATCTTCTTTCACAATACTAACACTGACATACCTAACTAATGTATTGAATTGACTGCAGTTTGATACATGTCGATTCATCCAACTGATGAGAGATTTTCTAGAACTAGACCTGACATCTGAGGTAACTTGATCCAAAATATCATCATTCAAACAGCCAATTCGGTTATGAATGAGTTAATTTATGTGATAATTAATAATTAGATAATAATTATTATTATTTTGCAACTATATTACGTATGTATGTATGTATAGTTTCGGTCAAAATGGCCATCATCAGGAGAAGAAATATTTCTGCTTGCTGGTAGCAGTGAACTACAGAAATGAATGTCTTCATGGAGAAAATGAACTTTTGTCTGTAGTTTTCATTTGTTTTTTTATTTTTTTATCTTTTTAACAATAATCTTTTAACATTCCTTGTGTTGGTCAAACAGTCTCTTTTAAGTTGTTATTTGAGATAAGAGCTGGATGGATCTATGCTTCTCTGAATTCCCCTGGTCAGTTTGACAGTTTTATTGGTCCTTGAGAGGGGATGTGTCTCTGTTTAGTGGTTGTGTGTGTGTTATTTGGTTCTTAGAGAGTGAGTGAGTATGATATGTGTAAGCGTGTATATTGCTGTGGGTGGGTGTTATCAATTGGCACATTAGGGAGTGAGTAAGTATGATGTGTGTAAGTGTTTGGTAATAAAGATACTAAACTGTTATGTATAATAAAAGGGTATGAATTGAAACAAAAGATTTCAAATCGAACAAAGTCATAATAAATTTACTATTGTTTATTAAAGCATTTTATTGTTATTAAGAAGAATTAACCAGAACCATTTTAATAAGAAATTTCTGGACAGTTGATTAATTGCTTTGTGCTAATTGTTATTGTATATAACTGTATAGTGACTTTATTGCCTATATATATATATATATATATATATATATATATATATATATATATATATATATATCAATGATAAAATAAAAATGCTTATCTCTATGGAATTTTCAAGGTGATAACGTTCCAAGGAGTGTTCTATTTTCGAGACAGAGGAAAATTATTAATTAAGTAATACCAAACACTTAAAATACCATAGGTAATAATCTTTTCTTTCATGAAAGCTATGAAAATAGACTTCAATCTTTCAGATCTGATATTTGGTTTTTCAGGCCTGATAGTTGATTTGCATGTCTGAAAGATTGAAGTCTATTTTTATAGCTTTCATTAAATAAAGATTATTATCTATGGAATTTTAAGTGTCTCATATAGATTAATTAATACATTATATATATATATATATATATATATATATATATATATATATGTATCATACTTATTATAAAACCCAGGTTGTGTCTCTGTGTGTGTGTCTCTTCGTTTATATATTGGAGCGGATTTCCTACATTTTTCAACCGATTTCAACAAAACTTCACGGGACTACGTAAAATTACCTTGCGGTGGTTCTGACAGCACCAAAACTTGGAAAAAAACAGCTGTTTTTTTGCAAAATCAATTTGAAAACACGATTAAGAGGCATCGCTGTCGAGAATGAAAGGGGGACAACTCATATCGAGTTATACTTATTATAAAACCCAGGTTGTTTGTGTGTGTGTGTGTGTTCGTTTATATATGGGATCGGATTTCCTACATTTTTAAACCGATTTCAACAAAACTTCACTTTTTGTTTTGGCAGGTAGTGTTTCTTATTGTCTTGCACACTTTTTCCTTTATTTTTACATTCAGAATGCTTTAAAAATTCCATTTACAAGATAAATGTTTATAATAAAATTCTATTCAATCAGTAGACTCATAACGATTGAAAACAATGTTTTTGTTTGAGTTTGGGTTTGACAAATTCGTAAAAAAAAATAACAAAAAAACAAAAAACAAAAAAACTAATTAAGACATGCGTGTCCGTCAACCTTAAATAATAGTCTTTGTCAATTTTATTTTTCAGTTTTATGATGGTCGATACTTGATCTATCTCTTACTGTTACATCCCCAGGCAACGCCAGGCTCTACTGCTATTATATATTTATATATATATATATATATATATATATATATATATATATATATATATAAAATAGTAATCGCCAATAAAGGAAGTTTGCTCTCCACTGATCTGAATTAAGTCACTTGAATGATGGGCTGCAAAATTATTAACTTAAAAAAATATTATATATGCAGCCACAGATATTTCTACAAAACTGAAGAAACATACCAAAAACACAAAAACGTGCGAAACGCAATGTCTATATGCGCAATATCATCCGCACATAGACATATACATACACACATACACACATACATGCATACATACACATGAATGCATGTACACCCCATATGTACTATTACCCATATAAACGAATCAACATTTTAAGTGTGCAAAAAAAAAAAAAAAAATTAGGGAATTTAAAATTGTCATTGTTTACATTTGAAAATCAGTTCGCCGTAGACCCCGTAAAAAACGGGGTTGTGTCGCTGTTTTCCGAGACGAGACTCTGCCCTTCGACATAGCTTCGTCTGTGGATCCTCTCTGCCCGGAGGCAGAGAGTTTGACCAGCACAGCTGCAGACGAATCTCCGACTGCAAGATATCTACCAACCGCCCAACGCGGTCAGATGTGGCACAAGGCCGAATTCAATGTGGGGTATCCGAGCCCGTAAGATCGGCCAAAAATTCCTCGTAGTCCCTGTATAAAACTGGGTCGGGTAGCTGTTTTCCGAGACGAGACTCTGCCCTTCGACATAGCCTCGTCTGTGGATCCTCTCTATCCGGAGGCAGAGAGCTTGACCTGAACATCTTGAGACGAATCTTCGAATGAAGACCAACATACAGTATTTACTACTGAATGGGGACATACCCATTATCGTCCGTAGGTATGCTACAACACGCTGTAAAATTATTAACTTAAAAATGCAACTATTTATGCAATATTATATCGCAATATTGCAACGTCATTACCATTAAAGAGAAGAAAAGATACTACACTGTAACCCCAGCCCGATGGCTAGGCGGTGAGGACAAGTCAGACTCAAGTCTAATGTTGAAACGGATAATAATACCATTAGCATTAGAGATTAAGAGAACAGATTAATACTAATGTTTCGTTATAAGGAAACTGGTAATAATACCATTAGCATTAGAGACTAGGAGAACAGATACTACACTGTGATTCCAGCCGACAGCCATTTTGTGAAGAAAAGCTTAGCTCGAGTAGCACTGGCTGCTCGGTTAGTGAATGCCTAATATTTCCTTATAAGGAAACGAGTAATAATAACATTAACATTAGAGATTAAAAGAACAGATACTACACTGTGATCCCATCCCGATGGCCAGGGAGTAAAGAAATGTTTAGCTCGAGTAGCACTGGTTGCTCGATCAATGAATGGCGAATGTTTCCTTATAAGGAAACGAGTAATAATACCATTAGCATAAGAGATGAGGAGAACAGATACTACACTGTGATCCCAACCCGATGGCCAGGGAGTTAAAAAAAAATTAGCTCGAGCTTAACACTGTTTGCTCAACCTGTGAAGCATTGGATATACCTTTAGCATTAGGGATTAGGAGATCAGATACTACACTGTGATCCCAGCCGGCAGCCAGTGTGTGAAGAAAAGCTTAAATCGAGTATCACTGGCTGCTCATTCAGTGGATGACTAATATTTCCTCATAAGGAAACGAGTAATAATAACATTAACATTAGAGATTAAAAGAACAGATACTACACTGTGATCCCATCCCGATGACCAGGGAGTAATGAAATGTTTAGCTCGAGTAGCACTAGTTGCTCGATCAATGAATGGCGAATGTTTCCTTACAAGGAAACGGGTAATAATACCATTAGCATAAAGATTAGGAGAACAGATACTACACTGTGATCCCAGGCCGATGGCCAGGGATTGAAGAAAAGCTTAGCTCGAGTAGCACTGGCTGCTCGGTTAGTGAATGCGTATTGTTTCCTTATGTGGAAACGATTAATAATACCATTAGCATTAGAGATTAGGAGAACAGATACTACACTGTGATCCCAGCCCGATGGCCAGGGAGTTAAAAAAAATTAGCTAGAGCTTAACTAGAGTAACACTGTTTGCTCAACCTGTGAAGCATTGGATATACCATTAGCTTTAGGGATTAGGAGATCAGATACTACACTGTGATCCCAGCCGACAGCCAATGTGTGAAGAAAAGCTTAACTAGAGTAGCACTGTTTGCTCAGCCTGTGAAGCATTGGATATAGAACAGTCTGAGCTGGTAGTAGTTTTACCAATTTGCTATAAGACCGAGGCCTAAACACCTGGTAGATATTCTTAAATATTCTCGCCAGATAGAGACTCCACATATGGATGTTATGCAGGGCACCAAACCTATTCAGAAATGTCTAGACTCTCAGACAAATGCTTAAAATTGATTCTAGCGAATGAATCCTGTTCATCTTGAGAGGGATCACCCTTCTTCCAACCTCGTAGACTCGCACTAAAGAATCACAAACAAAGATCTGTAGCAAATATCAGAAACTACATCAATTCAGGACTTTCAATAGCAGCTACAACTATAATGGATAGCACATATAACCCAAAGAGAAAGTACTGACAATCAGAAATGCTAACTTTCCGCATTAGCTGAAAAAAGAACGGCTACGAAGCACCCAACAGTACTGGAAATAACAATAACATTTAATGGGCTTGAGAAACATATTTTCCTGAAAAAGAAAATCAATAGAAACATTTTATAAATTCTTATTGAAATCAACACTGGCTGCTCGGTCGACGAATGTCGAATGCTTCCTAATAAGAAAACAGCTATTATTACCATAACCGCTATAAATGAAGAAAACAGATACTACACTGTGATCCCAGCCCTATGACCAGGGAGTGAAGAAAACTTAAGTAGCACTGGCTTCTTGGTCAATGAATGCTAAAGGCATCCTCATAAGGAAACGGACAATAATACCATTACCATTAGAGATGAGTTCAAGAGATACTACACGGTGTCCTCAGCCCGATGGCTAGGGGTTGAGGAAAAGTCCAACTCAAATAGTACTCTCAGCTCATTCAGTGAATGCCTAATATTTCCTTATAAGAAAACGAGTAATCATACCAATACCATTAGATGTTAGGAGAACAGATACTACACTGTGATCCCAGCCAACGGCCAGTGAGTGAAGAAAAGCTTAACTAGAGTAGCACTGGTTGCTCAATTAGTGAATGCCTAATATTTCCTTATAATGAAACGAGTAATAATACCATTAGCATTAGAGATTAGGTGAACAGATACTACATTGTGATCCCAGTTTGATAGCAAGGTATTGAAGAAAACTTAGCTCGAGTAGCGCTGGCTGCTCGGTTAGTGAATGCCTAATATTTCATTATAAGGAAACCAGTAATAATAACATTAACATTAGAGATTAAAAGAACAGATACTACACTGTGATCTCATCCCGATGGCCAGGGAGTAAAGAAAGGTTTAGCTCGAGTAGCAATGTCTGCTTGGTCAGTGAATGCCTAATGTTTCCTTATAAGGAAACGGGTAATAATACCATTAGCATTAGAGATTAGAAGAACAGATACTACATTGTGATCCCAGCCCGATGGTCAGGAATTGAAGAAAAGCTTAGTTTGAGTAGCGTTGGTTGCTCGGTCAATGAATGCAAATGTTTCCTTGTAAGAAAACGGCTAATAATACCAGTAGCATAAGAGATGCGGAGAACAGATACTACACTGTGATCCCAGCCCGATGGCCAGGGAGTAAAGAAAGGTTTAGCTCGAGTAACACTGGCTGCTCGTTCAGTGAATGCCTAATGTGTTCTTATAAGAAAACGGGTAATAATATCATTAACATTAGACAACCTGATAATAGATATTATATTGTGATACCAGCCTGATGGCCATTGCGGGGGGGGTTAAGAAATCGTAAATAGAGTAGCACTGGCTGCACAGCCGATGAATCCTCAGTGCTTGCTTATATGGATAATATTACCATATCTTGTGTCGACCTAATCAGTAGTGCAAGCACTTTGCTTACTCGAGCAGGTTGCTTCGTTCACCTTTTGTTTGAGAAATAACAAATATGCATAGAAATGTTGGATTCCTTTCATGGCTTCCTTATCTATTTTTTTTTTTTTTTTTGATTAACTTCAGTAATTCTGACAGTTGCTGTTTTCAATTAGATGAGGCAAAGTTCGATCAAGTGATAAGAATAATTAGCGCAAGAGGTTGTTTTTGTTTGTTTCTCTTTTCCTGCCGGCTGTTGATAAGGGCGGCATCAATTTCCATTGTGCATTCTTTTTTTTCTTTTATTTTCTTTCTAATATTGATTGGCTAATATCAAGATATATCACCTTTGCTTCTGTGTCATTCCTGTGAACTTTGCATAAAAATTTGTCAGCATTTTTTAAAGGCCGATTCTTCCACAAACTTCTGCGCATCGTCTTACCTAAAGAAATACTACGCTTACATTTTCGTCTTTTTTTATCTTGTTATCAAAAAAACCAATTACAACATCTCAGTAACAAAAGAATAAAGGAAAAAAACCAGACCAGATATTCCCAATATATATATATATATATATATATATATATATATATATATATATATATATATATACAAATGAGGGAAAAAACAGGTGAAGTAAAAGAGTAAAAATCCACTGTTCGTAGCATTTACTTTTAAACAAGTGTTTAATACAAAGTATAGCAATATATCATTATTATTTTTTTATTATAAGATATTATAACAAAAACATGTTGAAATCGCTACATAAAAGATTTCACGTTTCAATACTTTGATTGTACTTCATCAGGCGATGGTACCTGGTGTTTAAATGACCAGTTACATACCATCGACTGAAGAAATACATTCGAAGTATTGAAATACGAAATCTTTTGTGTAGTGATTTCAAAATGTTTTTATAATAATAATAATAACAATAATAATAATAATAATAATAATATGTGTGTGTGCGTATGTGTGTGTTTGTGCCTGTATATTTAGGCAGCATATTTTCATTCAAGCAGCTTTCGTTGATTAATTTAGATGTATTATGTCTATTTATTTTGGTTTTAATCCTTTCAAGTATACGAATTAATTTATTAGTGGCTCTAGAAAATTGATCAAGGAAAATACGAAAATTTTCTTTCAATTAATTTTTATTTTCCCAGCTACTTTCAATCTCGTCTGCGACCATCTTCAGGGGGTTAAAATATCTGTGGATGTGTATACAGTAGCTACGTAAATTCAAAATGATTATTTTTTTTTAACTGTTCGTTTACACTACAGCGTTTCAAATTCAAAATTTTCAATTGTTCAAGGGAGGTAGCTTTTGTAATAAAAACAAAAGAAAAAGTTTTATTATAATATTTTAATTTAGTATTTTATATAACACATTTCTGCTACAATCATTTAAGTACTTTTTTTGCTACACTCATAGCTGACTTTATCTTTGGCCGCAATTTACTTATATAAGGTACTTCCAGAATTTTAAGTTTTTGTTATTATATTGATGAAATACTAATGTATTTTCGATCTATGCTCATTCAAGACAAATGTTATTTGTCCGTTAATTTATTTGTTTAAAAGTTATGTTTAATGGATACATATATTATATTATATATTATATTATATATATCATATATTAATTATATATATATATTTATTATATTATATATATATTATATATTATATTATATTTATAAAATTATATTTATATATTATATTACATTTAATTAATATTATATTAAAGTTATATAATTATAAATTATATTTATATATCATATTATATTTAATGGATTCCTATATTATGTCATATATTATATTATATATATTATATATTAATTATGTATATATAAGTGACACTATTTAGTTATGGTAATTGGCTAACTATTTAACCATAGAAATTAAAAACGGGAAATACTTAAGGCGAGAAAGAGCTATACCGAAAGATAGACTAAGCGACATTAAAAGAAGAATTTATTTTATATACAAAAGAAAGATACTTTTCGCAAAAGACAGAAAATCCGTGAGAAAAAGCGAGACTGTGATTCTGTCAAAATTAATTAATGTCACGATAAGGGAGTGACGCGCCAATATAAACAGAATTCAGATAGAAAAACAAAGATGGGCGAGGCATGCGGCCATGGAGGAAATTTGTCCTGGGACCACCCTAGAGAATAGTTATTAATTATCTTTCAGAGATATCATTTAACTTTAATTCCTGATTCCAGCTAGGGAAGCCCTCTGGTATATGCACGAATCTTGACATGGAAAAGAGAGTCGAAAAGCGGATCATTATTATTGCTTATTCAAACTGTTGACGTCAGACACAGCGTATCGAAAATGAGCATCTGGTGATGAGAGAATTTTAAGGCATGAGAAAAATAAAAGAAATCAATTATCAGGTAAACACGACCGCCCAGTTAAAAGTTGACTAAGTAGATTTGAGTGTCATCAAAATCAAGATGTGATAAGTATTATTCGGCAATCTGGGATTTGTAAATGTTTTGGCCGAAGGAAAAGGGAAAAAAAAACGGATTTTGTAAACAAAATTCTCGATTATAATTCTAAGAGGGCCAGTCTAGCCACACCCACACTGCCGAGAGATCATTGGCCAACTAGTAGCATGGGTGAGAGGCGGAGGTGAATGGATGAGAAAGACGGAGAAGTTGTTAACGCCCACTGAGGGGATTGGTATGAGATACCAATGTGAGAGATGAAGAGCCGAGGAGGATAACTCTGCTCCGACCTTCCCTGACGGTCGAGGGAGAAATCCCCGAAATGGAAAGTGATTGATCTTCCAAAAATGGGAAGTAATTAATTTTCTTGGCCTAAGAACAAAGAGAATTCTTGTTGGGAATTGAGAATTATCAAGGAACCCAAACCACGACAGGCCCCTACACCGGCGTTGGCCGGTGTCGATATAAACGTCTCGAGTCAGTTTTCGCAGAGTTCGCAGTTCCAGACAGTTCGAGTTTAGAGTTAGTTCGAGAAGTTGGAGAGTGTTGCCTCGCAGAAGCTGACCGAAAGATTTCCACGTCCTCTCGTCTTCCTACCAAAAGCAAGTTTTTATTGACAAACCACTTAAGATACCATAACTCGCTTAAGAAATGCAAAAAGTGTCACAAATCCATAGAAGCGGGCTGGAAGAGAAACACATCCCTGTATTCAACAGACAAAGATAATTGTTATTTCTCAACATATTTGAACCTCGTGAGTTTGTTTTATTATTTTTCTTTTATTTACGCTTGTGCGGTATCACCTTTAACCCGGATTCAGCTTGCACTACGGTCCGACGCCTGATTGATTTCGTCTACCTAAGATCAAAATCACAACGTCGGTAGGTTAGACTTGAGGCCAAAGTAGTTACTTCAGTAACCAGGCGTTGGAAGTGAGCTGGGAACGACAAGTTGGTCGAACCGGGAACGACCACATCGACCAGGATACAGGCTGGTGGCAGCGACAACGAGTCAACCCCAAATGCTGGTGGAAGAAACCTTACAGGTTCGCGCCGCAACTGGGATTTGACCACGGACCGACGGCGCAGTGTCATATATTGACGTCGTGACTAGTGGACGTCATATATTGGCGCTGGACTGCGACCGCGACCACCGGTGGGTGTCACATATATTTATTATATTTTATATATTATATATTATATTATAGTTATAGTTAAATTCCAAGATGAATTCTGTGGACAAGACAGATTGGTATAAAATGACAATTGGAAAAAAATCTTAGATTTTGCCGATGTCTTTCGTCTTCCGACTTTTTCAAGGCAAAAATGAAATCGAAATGTTTTTGTTGTTATAGTTACATAAAAAAATCCAAATTTAAAAAGATAGACGCTTCTGTCTACGCCTTTTTTTTTTTTTTGGTTAATGTAAATTACCTTTATAGTAAGGGATTTTTTTCCATATCGACAATATATTATATTATATTATATTTTTAAAATTATATTTATCTATTATATTATATTTAATTAAAATTACATTAAAAGTATATAATATAAATTATATTTATATATTATATTATATTATATTTAATTAAAATTACATTAAAATTCTATAATATAAATTTATTTATATATTATATTTAATTAAAATTACATTAAAATTCTATAATACAAATTATATTTATATATTATATTATATTTAATTAAAATTACATTAAAATTCTATAATATAATTTATATTTATATATTATATTATATTTAATTAAAATTACATTAAAACTCTATAATTTAATGCATACCAATATTTGAATAAATGCGCTACATTTATTATTCACGCCGGCAGATGAAAATATATAAATAAATAAAGAGCATCAAATCAAATACGAGTATCCATTAAAAAAATAACATTTAAATCAATAAATTAGAAATATGACGAATTAATGAATAGAAAATCCAATCCTAAAAAAAATGTCTTTGTTAACGTTACGATACGAAACTGAACAGAGATGAATATTTCGAGAATCGAGAAAGGTTTGTGTTCAAAAGCATTATTTGATCTTTGGTTAAGCTGGTGGATTCATCTTGGCGGATCTAACGACTGTTTTCCCTCGGGGAACGTTGGTTCGAATCCTACCGGAGAACGCATATATTTCTAATAAATTTTATCGAATGTTCAGACCCGTAGATGAAAAAAAATATACTGTTTAATAAATAAACAAAGTATCTACTCACATATCGGCATCCATTAGATATAAATTTTAAGCAATAATTTTTTTTTTTATATATATATATATATATATATATATATATATATATATATATATATATATATATATATATATATATATATATATATATATATATATATAAAAGACATGTTTATACGTTCTTTTTTATAGATACAAATATTTAAGTAAATGGTCTGTTTATAATAAACAGTATTAACAACATTTACTGGCCTGAATTTACTTAAATATTTGTAAAAAAAAATGAACGTATAAACATAAAAAATAAAAAAAAAATAATTGTAGGACTTTGTCCACTTCATAATATATATATATATATATATATATATATATATATATATATATATATATATATATATATATATATATATATATATATATTTAATGAAAAACAGACACTTAAAGGTACCATTACAATAATTTATTTCACCAAAATCCTTTTAAAGGATTTCGGATCATCAGGTAACACTTCCAGCAATGAAATGAAAGGAAAAATGGTTCCTTAAATTGTCTGTTTATCATTAAATATCAGCTCTGTTCTTTACATTGAGCTCTCAGGATTTCATCCTCCTTGGATTTACCATTTCAGTTTACCAAGTTCTTCATAACAATTATATATATATATATATATATATATATATATATATATATATATATATATATATATATATATATATGTGTGTGTGTGTGTGTGTGTGTGTGTGTGTGTGTATTCATATAATAGGAAAGAACTGTTAGATTGATAAGCCAAAAGATCTTTTAGTGTTTTTTTTTTAAAAACAGTGCTCGATACAAAAGTAGAACCTAGATTAGAATTATTTAAAAAAAAAATATGATTCCATCGCGACACAGAAATTACTATGTTACGAAATTGGTTAGCAATATTTAACTTTAATTTCAATATTAAACTTATAAGACAGTGATGATGTTCTGTTATCATCCATGTAAACAATAACAGACTTTAATCACTGTCTTGTCCGTATATTTCTTAATATATGGTACAGTAATTGACATCGTTGATAATGGCTTATGTAAGCCGAAAACTTAGATTGGATTAAAAAATATGGATCAATATTGTGATTTTCTTTCTTTGTTTAATGATAATGTTATTAAACTTATCAGATGATGTGAAAAGGATTTACATAAAATAAATAGACAACACTTGTCTATATTATTTAATGAAACATATATCAATATATATATATATATATATATGTGTGTATGGATATATATATATGTGTGTTAATATATAAATATATAAGCAATACATATATGTATAATAAATATATAAGCAATCAATTAATATATATATATATATATATTGATTTATATTATATATATGTATATATGTTAATATATATAAGCAATATATATAATAAATATATATGCATATATATATATATGAATTTATATTACATATATGTTACTACATATAAACAATATATATGTATATATATAATAAATATATATAAGCAATAAATTAATATACATACATTAACTTATATTATATACATGTATATATATGTTAATATATATATAAAAAATATATATATATAGTAAATATATATATAATCAATAAATTTATATATATATTTATTTATATTATATATATATGTATATATATGTTAATATATATATGAGCAATAAATGAATATATATATTATTTTTATATTATATATGTTAATATATATATATATATATATATATATATATATAAATGAATATATATATATATATATATAATATATATATATATAAGCAATAAATTAATATATATATATATATATATATATATATATATATCAATTTATATTATATATATATATATATATATATATATATATATATATATATAAAATATATGTTAATATATATATATATATAATATATATATATATACATATAATAAATATATATATATAAGCAATAAATTAATATATATATATAAATATATATATCAATTTATATTATATATATATATATATATATATATAAATATATATTAATATATATATATAAGCAATATATATATATATATATATATATATATATATGTACATAATAAATATATACATATAAGCAATAAATTAATATATATATATATACATATTAATTTCTATTATATATATATATATATATATATATATATATATATATATTTATTACAAAGCAACTAATTTTCGAGCTAATTTAAGTGTAACAAAATAAATAAATGCAGAGCATCGACTCAAATAAGAGAAACTTAAAAAAAATAAATTTCAAACAAATAAATTAGAAACATGACGAATTAATAAATAGAAAATCCAACCCCAAATGTATATATCAAGAATCAGGAAATGTCTTTGTTCGGGCTTTTGTTGACCAGAAGGTCTTTCGTGGACGAGCGGTCAGTGCACGTCAGATCATACCTCGAGTATAAAACCGGAGAGCTCATATTTTTCTAACAAGTTTTCTGGAAAATTTCCGGTCGGTACATGAAAAAATAAAATAAATATCCTTTTTAACAAATAAAGTGTCCTATAGGAAGAAAATGGTAGCTGTTGACACCGAGGTTCGAACGTGACACTCTGGTCTTACGAATATTTTTCCCCCAGGCATATAAATCGAAGTGTTGGCAGTGTACTATGAGATGACAGTTGGTTGATTACTAGTTGACTATTGGTCGGATTCATTACTAGTTGTCTAATGGTCGGGTTACTAGTTGATTATTGATTGACACTTGGACGTTAAGTGAGTCGCGCTACCACGAAAGCTATTCACTGAATTTGTTAATGAGATTTGATTGACTCTTACTTCTTTTCTTGTGTTATTTATTTGCAGTCGTAATCAAATTCTGTTCTATTTAACATTGAAGGCTTGAGTTAACGGCCATCAATAGGCGTCACAAATTAAAAAAACTAACAGCGCATCTACTCAAATAGGGGCATCTGCTAAAAAAGTTTAAACAAATAAATTTAAAAAAATGTCTGATTAATAAAGGAAAAAAATCCATTCTAAAAATTGTCTTTACGTTAGAGATTAATATTTCGAGAATTTAGAAAGGGCTCGGTTCAAAATCATTGTTCGGGCTTTGCTCGACCGTTTCGTCCTATATTTGGGATTGCAATCTCTTCGTCCCCGAGGCCCATTGGAATAGTTGGTATGATGTTTGCTTGACAACCTAACTGTCAGGGTTTCAATTCTCGGTAGTGGATGTGCACTACTGATGAGTCCCAAATATTCTGTTGAGGTTTCTTTCAAACTCGATGGATTACTTAATATATATATATATATACCTTGGAGGGAAACAAAACAAATATTCGTACACATACAAATTTATAATTTCGATGAATTAATTAAATATAATTATCAAATCCTCCTAATAATTACTATCTGTGTATATCATTGCTTGAACCGGCTTCTAATGCTCTAGAGTGAGCGGCTCGTAGGCTCCAGAGGACACAGTCCTATGGTTAGAGAAAACTCAGTAGAGTTCCACCACGGAATATGTGAGCGAGCGGCGCTACATTGAGTCTGATTTTTAATCTCTTCGTCACGGAGGCCCATTAGAACAGCTGGTATGATGTTTGCTTGACAACCTAACTGTCAGGGGTTTCAATTCTCGGTAGTGGATGCGCACTGCTGATGAGTCCCAAATATAGGACGAAACGGTCGTCCAGTGCTTTCTGTTCAGGTTTCTATCAGACTCGAGGAACTAATTAAATATAATTATCAAATCCTCCTAATAATTACTATATATATATATATATATATATATATATATATATAATGGAAAAAGGCCGACAATTATTTTATACATTCTTTCTATAGATACAAATATTTAAGAAATTGTCATAGAAAATATGCGTCCTTCGACAGGAATCGAACCTGTATCCTATACGAAACAGTCATATAGCCTGACGTTCTTTTACCTATTTATGTATAGACATAAAAATGTCTTAAAATAATTGTCGGACTTTGTCCATTTGATAATGTGTGGCGTCATTTGTTTACATTTGGATACGTGTCGAGCAGATATGAAAGTACGTGAGAGAATCATGGAAGATTGTAGTTTAAAAACAGTAAAATCGACCTTGCTAACCGAACTCTCCTGTGTGGCTCAATCGGTAAAAGCACGTCAGGCTATATGACCGTATAGGATACAGGAGGACGCATATTTTCTACTAGCAGTAGAGCCCGGCGTTGCCCGGGGATATAACAGTAAGAGATAGATCAAGTATCGACCATCATAAAGACTGAAAAATAAAATTGACAAAGATTATTGTTTAAGGTTGACGGACACGCATGTCTTAATTAGTGTTTTTTTTTGTTTTTTTTTCTTTTTACGAATTGGTCAAATCCAAACTCAAACAAAAACATTGTTTTCAATCGTTATGAGTCTATCGATTGAATAGAATTTTATTATAAACAATTGTGTTGTAAATGGAATTTTTAAAGCATTCTGAATGTAAAAATAAAGAAAAAAGTGTGCAAGACAATAAGAAACACTACCTGCCAAAAAAATGTGAAGTTTTGTTGAAATCAGTTGAAAAATGTAGGAAATCCGATCCCATATATAAACGAACACACATACACACACACACACACAACAACAACCTGGGTTTTATAAGTATAACTCGATATGAGTTGTCCCCCTTTCATTCTCGCGATGCCGCTTAATCATGTTTTCAAATTGATTTCGTGCAAAAACAATTGTGTTTTTTCCAATTTTTGACGCTGTCAGAATCACCGAAAGGTAATTTTACGAAGTCCTGTGAAGTTTTGCTGAAATCGGTTAAAAAATGTAGGAAATCCGATCCAATACATAAACGTACAGACACGCACACACACAGACACACACATGAAATCGGCGTTTTATAATAAGTAAGATGACAATGTGTCGGACATTCAGGCCGGTAAATGTTGTTAATACTGTTTATTATAAACAGAGCATTTAATAATTGTTCTACGTATTTTTTTTAATCACATCATCCCAATCAAGGCGGGAATGCTCCATGTATAAAGGGGCTATAGAGAGTGAAAGTGAGAGAAAAGACTGAGTATAGGCAGGATATAGGAAAGGACAAAAGATGAACGGGGTTCAAGAAGATAGAAGATGGCGATTGATGTTGCATTTAAATTTTGTGAATCATTTCACCCCAAGGAAGGCGGGAGCACCACTAGTACGCCAGGGGTTACAGAGAGTGAAAAATGAAAGAAGAGACTGAGTATAGGGAGGATTTAGGAAAAGACAAAAGATGAACGGGATTCAAGAAGATAGAAGATGGCGATTGAAATTTTGTAGTTATCAGGGAAGAAAGTAAGCGAAAAGGGTTCCACAGGCGAGAAATGCGAGAAAAGTAACTGTGGGTGTAGAAGTGGCGTTTGCATTTAGCTATTTCAGCAGTAAACGTGTGGGACCAAGATGACAATATAGTGGCACATTTAAATTCATGCAGTCTGAGCAAGAAACTTCGCCAGAGCAGTTTCCCTGCGATTATCGATAGAAAAGACAGAGGGAAGCCACGCTACATCGATGAGAAAGTGACTATAGTCAAGATGCCAAATCAGGATCGATTATATTAAAGCTCATTCTTTTGATTTTGTCAAGAACTTCAAGCAAATGATCACCAGACCAGATATGGCTATAGTATTCAATGCACTAGTGAATAGTAGATTTGTAAATGTGCAAGATAGACTCTGACGAGAAAAACCTTCTGGCACGACACAGGGATCCAACTTTCCTTGCAGTAGATGCAGCTATTATAATTTACCTATTATCAACACTGTTTCACGATTAGTGAGTTTTATTCAAAATGGTTTTATTGTTGTATTCATCTTTTAAAAAAGAATTCATTTATTTTAAATATTTAAAACATTGCTCAATTATATACATAAGAAAATGAATATAAAAATAATATCAAAGACAACTTCGATCTCAAGAATGCTACAACTATTAAAAGAGAAACAACTTTTCTGAGAGTGCAATTATCGATCCTTTTTAACTGAGGCCCTCAGGTATGTTAAGTATCTCTTTTCACAAGTCAACATACATCATAAAAATGTTCCAAAATTCAATGAAAACACGGACCTCAAGACATTCATCTATTTAAAATAAATATAGAGATATATATTATAAAATAAAATAATAATCACATCAAACGATAACTATATAAATAAAGGAATAAAGATTAGGCTATTTCCTTATATTCCTATTATTAGATATATTTCGTTTATTAGGCTATTAACTTATATTTCCTATTATTATATATATTTCGTTTATTAGGCTATTTTGTATATGCCGCATTATTAGGTATATGTCGTTTATTAGGCTATTTCGTATATGCTGCATTATGAGGTATATGTCGTTTATTAGGCTATTTTGTATATGCTGCATTATTAGGTATATATCGTTTATTAGGCTATTTTGTATATGCCGCATTATTAGGTATATGTCGTTTATTAGGCTATTTCGTATATGCCGCATTATTAGGTATATTTCGTTTATTAGGCTATTTCGTATATGCTGCATTATGAGGTATATGTCGTTTATTAGGCTATTTCGTATATGCCGCATTATTAGGTATATTTCGTTTATTAGGCTATTTTGTATATGCCGCATTATTAGGTATATTTCGTTTATTAGGCTATTTCGTATATGCCGCATTATTAGGTATATTTCGTTTATTAGGCTATTTCGTATATGCTGCATTATTAGGTATATTTCGTTTATTGGGCTATTTTGTATATGCCGCATTATTATGTATATGTCGTTTATTAGGCTATTTTGTATATGCCGCATTATTAGGTATATTTCGTTTATTAGGCTATTTCGTATATGTCGCATTATTAGGTATATGTCGTTTATTAGGCTATTTTTTATATGCTGCATTATTAGGTATTTTTCGTTTATTAGGCTATTTCGTATATGCTGCATTATTAGGTATATGTCGTTTATTAGGCTATTTCGTATATGCCATAGTATTATGTATATGTCGTTTATTAGGCTATTTTGTATATGCCGCATTATTATGTATATTTCGTTTATTAGGCTATTTCGTATATGCTGCATTATTAGGTATATGTCGTTTATTAGGCTATTTTGTATATGCCGCATTATTATGTATATGTCGTTTATTAGGCTATTTCGTATATGCCGCATTATTATGTATATGTCGTTTATTAGGCTATTTCGTATATGCCATAGTATTATGTATATGTCGTTTATTAGGCTATTTTGTATATGCCGCATTATTAGGTATATTTCGTTTATTAGGCTATTTCGTATATGCCGCATTATTAGGTATATTTCGTTTATTGGGCTATTTCGTATATGTCGCATTATTAGGTATATTTCGTTTATTAGGCTATTTTGTATATGCCGCATTATTATGTATATTTCGTTTATTAGGCTATTTCGTATATGCCGCATTATTAGGTATATTTCGTTTATTAGGCTATTTCGTATATGCCGCATTATTAGGTATATTTCGTTTATTAGGCTATTTTGTATATGCCGCATTATTAGGTATATTTCGTTTATTAGGCTATTTCGTATATGCCATATTATTATGTATATTTCGTTTATTAGGCTATTTTGTATATGCCGCATTATTAGGTATATTTCGTTTATTAGGCTATTTCGTATATGCTGCATTATTAGGTATATGTCGTTTATTAGGCTATTTTGTATATGCCGCATTATTATGTATATGTCGTTTATTAGGCTATTTCGTATATGCCGCATTATTAGGTATATTTCGTTTATTAGGCTATTTTGTATATGCTGCATTATTAGGTATATTTCGTTTATTAGGCTATTTCGTATATGCTGCATTATTAGGTATATGTCGTTTATTAGGCTATTTTGTATATGCCGCATTATTATGTATATGTCGTTTATTAGGCTATTTTCGTATATGCCGCATTATTAGGTATATTTCGTTTATTAGGCTATTTTGTATATGCCGCATTATTAGCATTTATTAGGCTATTTCGTTTGTCGCATTATTAGGTATATGTCGTTTATTTATTTTGTATATGCCGCATTATTATGTATATGTCGTTTATTAGGCTATTTCGTATATGCCGCATTATTAGGTATATTTCGTTTATTAGGTTATTTTGTATATGCCGCATTATTAGGTATATTTCGTTTATTAGGCTATTTCGTATATGCTGCATTATTAGGTATATGTCGTTTATTAGGCTATTTTGTATATGCCGCATTATTATGTATATGTCGTTTATTAGGCTATTTCGTATATGCCGCATTATTAGGTATATTTCGTTTATTAGGCTATTTTGTATATGCCGCATTATTAGGTATATTTCGTTTATTAGGCTATTTCGTATATGTCGCATTATTAGGTATATGTCGTTTATTAGGCTATTTTGTATATGCCGCATTATTAGGTATATTTCGTTTATTAGGCTATTTCGTATATGCCATATTATTATGTATATTTCGTTTATTATATTTTGTATATGCCGCATTATTAGGTATATTTCGTTTATTAGGCTATTTCGTTTCGCATTATTAGGTATATGTCGTTTATTAGGCTATTTTGTATATGCCGCATTATATATATTTCGTTTATTATTTTTGTATATGCCGCATTATTAGGTATATTTCCTTTATTAGGCTATTTCGTATATATTATTATTAGGTATATTTCGTTTATTAGGCTATTTCCTTATATTCCTATTATTAGATATATTTCGTTTATTAGGCTATTAATTATATTTCCTATTATTATATATATTTCGTTTATTAGGCTATTTCGTATATGCTGCATTATTAGGTATATTTCGTTTATTAGGCTACTTTGTATATTTCGTATTATTAGATATATTTCGTTTATTAGGCTATTTCTTATATTTCGTATCATTAGATATATTTCGTTTATTAGGCCATTTCTTATAGTTCGTATTATTAGGTATATTTCATTTATTATGCTATTTTGTATATTTCGTATTATTAGGGAATAAATCAATTAGCGTCATGCATAGTCGATGTTAAGTATCACTTTGTTTTTAAATTTCCTTATAAATCATTTAATCACCAGTTACCTACCATCGCCTGAAGAAGTACAATCATTGTATTGAAACGTGAAAGATTTTGTGTAGCGATTTCAGGATATTTTTTATTATAATATCTTAAAATAAAAAATGACATATATATGCGTGTGTGTGAGTGCGTGCGTGCGTGCGTGCGTGCGTGCGTGTGTGTCTGTGTGCAATGACTGACCGCTTATATCCGGGTATGTATCTACTTTTGTTTTTTGGGCCCGAAACACGTGTTGCAAAATTATGGAAAATAAAGCATAATATATATTTTTTTTAAATTCACAGTACAACCAAAAACGTTTGCGGTTTCTCTCTTCTTTTTAATATATATATATATATATATATATATATATTAATTAATTAAAAACATACCACTTTAAGTTTTCATGTAATAAATTATTTCACCACAGCCCTTTTAAAAAAGTACTGCAGATCATCAGACTTTACTTCCAAACAAAAAATGAAAAGAAAAAAGGTTTTATTTTTTATTTTTTTGTTTGGAAATAAAGTCTGATAATCCGCATCACAAAAGGGTTGTGTGAAATAATTATTACATGGAACAAAGTGGTCTATTTATTTAAATTATTTATCTGGATTTGCATTGAGCTCTCTGGATTTTATCCTCCTTGTTTACCCATATGGGTTACCTAGTTTTTCATAAACTATATATATATATATATATATATATATATATAGAGAGAGAGAGAGAGAGAGAGAGTGATAGATAGATAGATAGATAGATAGATAGATAGATAGATAGATAGATAGATAGGTGGTGATTTCCTCATCTGATTCTGACCACGGCTGCCGCTTCACCCGTAATTGCTTTCGTTTCTTGTCAACGTCCACATTCCCTAAATGAGTTTGATACTAGCCTTTGATCTGATAGAAATCATGAAAATATGACAGACAAAATCTGTAAGCTCGATTGCGTTGATTCTATCTGCATAAACCTTCAACTCCCATGTTTACCGTCAGGTGTCTCCTCATTCCTGATAATGATCTGCAAACCTTGTTGCAATCAACACAGGTATTATCGGCAGGATAATTAGGCAAATTGTCGTAGCGGGCTTGCCTTTGGTCTTGATGACCAGATTTACAAACCTGTCCTCGGAAACAGCCACCGTTCACAAACACCACATATGCCAAGACTGGCATATTAGTTGGCAAATCAGAATGGATGCCTTTCAGAAACCACGCTTGATCTGACCTTGTTCCTTGAGACATAAATCTTCAAAAGGGTTGCATCCCTTCCTAATAAATTGCTTCCACAATGTACGATCTAATGTCACTTCTTCTCAATGCTACGCATCTATGTGTATCTTTCAGGGGATCTTTCATAGGACGATCTATGTACATCTATGTAAGTATGCGTTTATTATGTTGTCTGTGTATGCACATGCGTGTGTATTTTTATATTATATTATTTTATTATATTAAGAATTATATTCATTTCTTCTTTTGTTAGGTCTGAATATACAGTAGCAAACTCAATTGTTTTGTTTGATTTGGTTTGATTTGTTTTACGGCATATCAAACTCAATGAGTTATTTAATGCCGACAAAATGTTTATTGCTGGTAATATTTTGTTTTGTCAATCTATTTCTGTAATATTTTTCCTTCAAAAATGTAAACCTTGTAATATTTATTTTTTAAAAATATTGTTGGTAAATTTTTTTTCAAAAATGTCTTGCTGGTAATAGTTTTATTTTTCATCAAAAATTTATTGCTGTTAATAATTTTTTTTACAAAGTATTTCTGCTATTAAAACCTATTTTTATATTTTCATAGTGTTTTACCCCAGTTTAGGAGTTAACTATTTGCCCATAGCTGGGACCCTAACAGGTGCTACCACCCCAGGTCAGGATGGGCCTGGGACCATCAGCAATTAAGAGGTAGTTCCACCCACCCCAAAACCTCTTGATCAGAAACCTTTAACTTTGTTGAAACTTGACTAATTTACATGGTATAATTCTTGGGATACAAAAAGTCAAAATGTTGAATCTCTTGAGAACAAAATGCATTGAAACAAGAAATTAAGTGGATCCTACCACAATCTTACCCAGGACGTTTAGTTTATCGTCATACAGACAGATCTTTATTTAACAAACCTGTTTTATATTATATATATATATATATATATATATATATATAGATGTATGTATATTACCGATATTACTGAAATGTTTTACTTAATTAACACTGTTTGAATATATATATATATATATATATATAATATATAGACTAACTAGACTCGTTTTTCGAAAAACCCTCGAATTTTTGATTTGCTAATCAAATCAATCTCGAGGGAAAAAAGGTTTTAAAAAAAAGAAAGAGCTACAAACATGGACTTCTGCCGACAAAAAAAAAAAATCGCACAGATGCAGGTCTGAAGCCCAAAGAAAAAAACCCCGATACGAGTAACAACTAACTAACAAAAGAGCTCAATACAACCGTAGAACAGACCTAGATACACCTAGTGAGCCAGACAAAACTACCTGGGTTTCACCTAAACGGATCGCCAGGAAAGTTTGGCTCACTAGGTATATCTATATATATATATATATATATATATATATATATATATTCAAACAGGTTTGGTTAAATAATTTAGACATATCACTCAATTAGTCAATTCGTATTTCAGATTTCACCACAATATGGTTTTAACAAATGAAGAACGTGTATTTAGCGTCGAAGACGCATTTCGAGATCATGGTAGATACAAAGATTTGGTGCGGCAACGTTTTGCTAATAAATTTTTCAGATACAACTGCTCCACATCGCGTTTTAGTTCGAACATTGTGGGTAAATTTCGAGAAACAGGATCAGTCAATTATGCCAAAACTTTGCGCATGGACCCAGTAAAAACTATCGGAGATGGAAGTGTTGGCTATGTCTGAGAGTATGCAGCAGAGTCCAAGAAAATCATTACAAAAGTCAGCACAGCTTCAAAACATTGGTCTCGAAAGAGCCCTAGGGTCGTCAAAGATTAAAACTCTTCCCATTATGGCGGTACAACTACTGGAAGCACCTGATTATGAAAAGCCTCTTCACTACTGCAAACGGTTTAAACGATTTACTAAAGAGAATACTTCTACTGTGATTTACTGATGAAGATTGGTTTCATCACTCGGGTGACGTTAATTCACAAAACAAAAGATTGTGGCCCTCCAATAAACCTCATAGTTAGCATG
The DNA here is from genome assembly GCA_903632075.3 of Acanthosepion pharaonis. Classification (NCBI taxonomy): domain Eukaryota; kingdom Metazoa; phylum Mollusca; class Cephalopoda; order Sepiida; family Sepiidae; genus Acanthosepion; species Acanthosepion pharaonis. The sequence goes on along the minus strand of CAHIKZ030004759.1, from coordinate 232,478 downwards.
AAACGCCTTTACATGATCTCAAGGCTGTGTGGGTTGCGATTTACAGGCGTCGAGATTTTAGCCATATGTTCCTTATGAACTCAATAAATATGGTTCACAGATTTTTCTCACCTTCATCGGACAAGTAAATAAAAATTAACATGTTGCGTAAACAGAAAAATTAAAGCAATGTGTTACTGAGACATTTAAGTGTTCCCAACTGCCTAAGAAAGGGTTTTTTTTTGGCATAGGACCAAGAAAATGCCTGAGATTAAAATATCGAGTTATTTAAACAGGAAAATTAAAGCTATGTGTTACTGAAACATTTAAGTGTTCCCAGCTGCCTAAGAAAGGTTTTTATTTTTGGAATAGGACCAAGAAAATGCCTGAGAATAAAATATCGAGTTAATAAAACCAGGAAAATTAAAGCTATGTGTTACTGAAACATTTAAGTGTTCCCAGCTGCCAAAGAAAGGTTTTTTTTTTGGCATAGGACCAAGAAAATGGCTGAGAATAAAATAAGTTACGTAAACAGGAAAATTAAAGTTATGGGTTACTGAAACATTTAAGTGTTCTCAGCTGCCTAAGTGTTGTTGCCTTGTTAAGTCCAGAAATAAAGACATAAATAAAGGAATTGAGTTAAACAAATTTATTAACAGAAACAGTCATATAAACATATACAAACGAGACTGTTACAACAAGAATGTTCGGTCCGACTGTCAAAGCTGACTGCTGGAAACTTATCTCTCCAAAAGGCAGTACCTGCTCCTATTTATAGCTATGAAAGTCCATGCGTGCGTGGGTAAATTACTATAACACTAAGAAAACGTTGTTTTGCCATAGAACGGACATAATGGCTGAGAAGAAAATAACAATTTACGTAAACAGGAAAATTATTGTTAAGTGTTACAGTGTCTCAACTGCCTATGAAAATTGTTTGCATTTATTTTACAAGGCCGAGAGCCTCTCTAGGTAGATGGTTACGTTGAGAGGTTATTTGTGTGTATAAGGAGTGGAAGACAACACTTACCTCCAGCCTTGAATAAGTTAAGATTTTAGTGATCGGGGAAACATCCTGTTGGGAGTCAGTTCCACAGGGCGGCGGTTCGCGGGAAGAAACTGCTCAAGTGGAACTTACCTATGGAATACGGGGGGAATGTGGGTGGTATGTTACCATGTAAGAGTGTTCTTGACATGAAGTTTTGCCACGGCGGGATCAGGGAATGTAGGTCGTCGAAAGACCTTTCCGTGGAACTAGTGGTAGAGCAGTGAGAATCTTGCCACATCCTTCCTGTGGGAGAGAGCTAAAGAGTGGGAAATAGTTCTTCACCCACAATGGCTCTTGGAAGCTTTTGAACTCTACCAACTCTAGAGAGTGGGGTCTGGGTAGCTCCAGTCCAGATATGACAACAGTACTCCATTTTTGGTCTGTTCTGGCTCTTGGTAAGTTAGAGGAATGCAGGAGGAGTCAGGTACTTACTGGAGGGGTACAGGGAGCCGACTATTTTACCTGCATCCTTAGCAGTAGATCATATGTATAAATTCCACTTGAGGTCGGGTGCTAGTTTGAGGCCCAACAGTTTTTGAGGCACGGTGCTTCCTTGAGAGGACCTTCGTTCATCAAGACTGAAGGCGGTTCGGGTTGAGAAAAAAATAACAAGTTAAATAAACAGGAAAAGTTGTGTGTAACTGAAACGCTTAAGTGTCCACCATTGCATAAGAAAAGATTGTTTTGTCAGAGAACAAAGATAATGCCTGAGAATAAAATAAGAAGTTATGAAAACAGGAAAATTAGAGCTATGTGTTACTGAAACGCTTAAGAGTTCCCAGCTGCCTAAGGATAGTCTGTTTTAGAATAGAAGGAAAATAATGGCTCAAAAGAAAATGAAAAATTATGGAAGCCGGAAAATTAGAAAGCATTCGCTTGTTTTTCAGCGAGAATTTGACTATGATCTAGGTAAATTGCTCGAAATCAATTGCTCGGAAAATAATTTCTCGAACTATCAATTGCTCGAAAGGCAGATTGCTTGAAGTAATATTACTTAAAAAGTGTTGCATATAATATTTCATACTAATAGAGTAAATATTAGCAGCAAATAATAACAGTAGTAATAAAAATATACCCTTTATTTTAATCTATGACAAAAAAGCAATGTAGAAAAAAATAAGACCTGCTGTATAAATGTAGTCGTTCAGTTAATGTCATGGTCCATGTTAGGACCCAGGAAGAACAACACAAACACAAGAGTAGAAATAACGAAGTTATATTACACGAAATAATAATACAATATATGGAAGGTGTTAGTATGACTGTCAGTCTGGTTTGGAGTGAACTACTATCGGCTCGACTCGATTCGACCCTCTCTCATGAGAGGCGTAGTATACATAGTGTTAGGAAGAGTTCATTCTGTAGTTATAGGTAAGGACCCATGATAGTTAACAACAATAATGTTGTATTATTTTATCTTATAGTAAATATTAGAAACAATGTAGTTTTTTTTTTAACCACAGGTTTCGAGCAAACTGGCTTTTGGACAATTGATAGTTCGAGAAATTGTTTTACGGGCAATTGATTTCAAGCAACTAACGGATTATGGAGTTTTCAAGTAAGTCAAGTAGCACTTGAGTTAAGTGTTACTCCGGAGTTCTCCAATGCCCAGAATTACTGGGTGATTGGTGACAAATAGATTTGGGTGTTGAAGTTCTTTGTTCTTGGAGTAGAGATACTGTCCATAAATGCAAAAGCAGTCAGTCAGCCGAGCGAATCGTTGCAATGTAGTTGAGAGAGACTAGTTAGAGAAAGAGAGAGAGAGGGGAGACACACTGGTAGGCGGACAGGGAGTGCAAGCTTCCGTAATCAACGACACACAAGCTGTTCGTCCATCTTTGTTTGTGTGTTCAAAGATGGCCACGTTTGATTCCTACAGGCTTATTATCCTATCTTGTAGTGAATGGAATTTTAACCAACGTCCATTGCTTCTTTAAGCGGGAAAAAAGACTTTTCTCTGCAGCTTCGCGCACAAGAAAAATAATGCTGTGGTCGGTATGAATTTTGATTCGGCAGGCACACAAAACTAAGACGATACGACAGGTAGAACGAAGGCTGACAGTATCATCTAGTCTTGGAGGTTGACTGGCGGCCTGGACAAGAGAAGAAACAGTAGAGTTAGAAAAAAACTTGTAATTGTACGGATTCTCAGTAGAGAGCAAGCTGTGTATGTTTGGCAGATTTGTTACACGGATAGACAAAACAACGATAGCTGATTTTATATCTATCCTGACCTTTACTTGGCGTCGTAGAATCAGGCTTTCCATTATTTCCCGTCAATGTCTATCTTCAGAATGGCAACTCCCTGTTCTTCCACGTCTCTTAGTCTGTCTCGCGTTGATCACCGATTCCACCAGGACGAGATCGTAGTGAATAGAATCCTAACAGTAAATTAATTGTTGATTTATAATCAACCTCCATCGGTATTTACCATAGAAGAAAGTGCAACATTCCATTTCATCATCGAAGTTTTAAAATAATTTCACGGCCCGTTCGAATTCCTATTTGATGGTGCACAACACTAAGACAATCCGACAAGCAAACTGGAGGCTGACATCATCCGCTAATCTGCTAGAGTGTCCTGTGGTCCAAACAGAAGAATTGGAATAGCCGTAAAAGCTCCTTTGTTCGGAATTTCAGTTGGGAACTGGTGGTGTGTGTTTGGCGCAGACCTGTGTTAGACAGCTGTGCTAAACGATAGCTGATTTTAATGCCTAAGATGGTTTTTGGTAGTGTTGAAACTTGACTAATGCATGGAATAATAATGCAACACAAAATGAACTTAGAACAAAACGTATTGAAACAAGAAAATGTACACAATATTTACATATAGTCTTTTGTATATTCCTGGGAAGACCGTTCCTGGAGAATGTGTTGACTGAGTCGCAGTCGGGCAGAGTCTTTGGTTGAATCTCTTGATTCCTCCTTCTCTTCCCGGTACCAACCATATATATATATGGTCGGTACTCCACTATGCAAATTAGGTGGATCCTACCACTACAGGTAGTTATAAGTTTGGTGCCATATAATCAGGTTTTCCATTATTTGCAACCATTTCTGTCTTCCGATTGATTTAATCTGACGAAGATACTACCGCTGTCTATTGGCATTTATTTTTAATATTTCACATTTCATACAGATAATGGTTGAGTAAGCTCTTGGCAAGTTCAACGATAACAAATTATCCGTAGAAATTCCCCTACTGCATGGGTAAATATTTGAGATAACAACAAAATATTGCAATAGCAGCCATCAATACGAATGCTGGTCATTAAGAAATAAGGAGGTAAAAATAAAAAGATTTGAAATTGAGAACGTTTTCCTTTTCACTGAAACAGACGTTAAAAACTTCGATTTTCCTTTCTTTCATTTTCTCATTGAAACCAAGAAAACATTTTTGATATGTATTTTGTCGTCTCAAGCAATCAAAAAAGAATACTCTATTATTTATGAGGTATCAGTAGGAGACGTTATCTATCTATCTATCTATCTATCTATCTATCATACTGTTTTTATCTCTCTCTTTCTCTCGCTCTATCCCTAACTATCTCACTATGTATGTATCATAGTCTTTTCTTATCTATCTATCTATCTATCTATCTATCTACGTATCATAGACTGTTTTTATCTCTCTGTTGTGATAAATATGGCGACAAAGATGAGGACAATACTGTGAAAAATGTAAATAGCGATCGAAAGGAATACTCTATTTTTTATGAAGCAGGAGACTTTATCTATCTATCTATCTATCTATCTATCTATCTATCTATCTATCTATCTATCTATCATACTGTTTTTATCTCTCTCTTTCTCTCTCTCTCTCCCTGTCTATCTCTATATCTATGTATCATTGTCTGTTGTGATAAATATGGCGACAAAGATGAGGACAATACTCCGAAAAATGTAAATAGCGATCGAAAGGAATACTCTATTATTTATGAGGCATCAGCAAGAGACTTTATCTATCTATCTATCTATCTATCTATCTATCTATCTATCTATCTATCATACTGCTTTTATCTCTCTCTTTCTCTCTCTCTCTCTTTCCCTATCTATCTCTCTATCTATGTATCATTGTCTGTTGTGATCAATATGGCGACAAAGATGAGGACAATACTCCGAAAAATGTAATTCTATCTATCTATCTATCTATCTATCTATCTATCTATCTATCTATCTGTTCGTTGTAGAAAGGGTTATTGAATGAGGAATAACCAAAAACGGAGGTTGGAAATGAAATGCTAATCTTTATAACATCAACAAAATACAATACTCGCCAGCGGCATGAAGTAGGTAAACCACTGCTAGTGGTGGACTACTTAGACAGCATATTACCCCCACTTATAATATTGCCCAACGTATTTATGAAGATTGGTGCATACCCATTAGTGTTCATAAGTACGGGGCATAACACTATCTATCTATCTATCTTTCTTTTGTTTTTACTGAAACCAAGTAGCGTCTCTGATGAATCTTTTGTCTTTCCCCACGGAACCGTCAATTATTACTGATGTATTGGCAGGGCGCAACGGCCGTGCGAACTAACAAAAGGAGGGACGGGCCCCATTATTATATGATATTGAAAGGACAAATTTTAAATAAAAGTGCCTCCAGTTATCTACTAGTGGGCGGGAGTGATCCAGATGAATTAATTTCTTATGTCAAACCTTTACTTTTCACCTGCAGAATATCGTGAGTGGGCGCTGGTCACGGCTCAATCTACACGTCATATAGAATGGATGGTCATTGTGTCCCTTATTTCGCACCTCAAGTAATCAATCGAAGCAAAAAATCAATGACCCCTTTAACCTTTATGTTTATGTCTGTAGTTTTTACATATTTTTTGCGGGTGGGGGAAACCCCCCCAAAGTTAGTGTGCGTGTCTACGGATACATTCCTGTCCGCGAGCAACATTTTACTTAGCTTGCTAACAAAATTGTGTTTCATTCATTTACTCGTTTTTCCCCCGACAGTTTTGTAGGCGGAACCTAAGCTAACACGTGATTTATTCGTCTGAATAGTACGTAATTTAGCCACGAGTTTAGCTGGATACAACAGCACCGAGAGAAACTCACTTCTCCACTTTTAAATAGACCAATTTAGGAATTTCTCGAACGCATTCTATTCCGAATCATCCTTTAATTATATGGTGGACTTGAAAACTATTCCAATTTGCCACACGAATCGATGATGTCGCAAGGGTAGAATCGATAATTACACTGATATTGATCTCAGTCTTTTGAAAACAGATTCGTCAGGACGTTGATAGAAAAGTCCGCGTTTGTGATAACAGAGTTTCTAGGCTCAAAAGGAGATTGTTGCTACACAACATTTCAACCCGACAGCTGCAGGATAATTTCGTAAAGTTCTCAAAGCCAAAATACACAGTAATCGATGCGCGTCAAAATTAACTTTAAATAACTCGTTTCTGGTTGTCAAAAAGAAAAGACAGAGATGCTCGGTATCATTGGTCCTATGGCCTGATGTCGTCCTAGTGTTGGTTGATAGCTGAGCCATTGACCAGCTCGTTATATATGAAACGGTTGCATCTGAGTCTCTGCGAACGATCTTCCAGTTCATTTGTTAAATAATTGTTTAGCAGACTATTATTTTTAGGGGGAAGTGTATCTCAGCTCCGATTTCTGTAGGTTGACGTTCGGGGTCAGATGTAATACATAATAAGGAAGTCGATTTTGATTGGTTGAGCTCGCGAGGGAATGATATATAAAGGGTTTTCAGTGAGTTGTTTCTTGACCGGCAAGCGATGTAGACGTGTTCTCTTTCTTGTCTGAAATGGCTCCCCTGTGAGTGTTGAGGTCGGCGACTCCGACTGAGTGGTTTGTATATGCCGACATTCATAGAAATAGATAAGTTAATATTTTCCGGTTTGAAGTCCTTTCATCTCTGGACGCCAAAACATTTAGCCACTCCAGGCAGGGAGAAGACCAGAGAGAGGGAGGGAGATAGAGAGAGAGAGAGAGAAAACACATTCGGTGTCATTGACAATCCATTTTTCCCGCTCTGCCTGCCTCATTTTTCTTTTGTCTAAGGTGGTATTTGGTAAGACTGCAGTGGAAAGATTGTTCGATCTTAGGTCTTATCCTTATTCTTTCAACTTCAGTTCGTTGTATATACAGTGGCCTAAGAAAAGTTTTAACCAGGAGAAATAAACTACATCCAATTTCAAAATGTAATTATGTAAATCCTATTCAACATGAATAAACAGTATTCGGAACTAGTATAGAGTAGGTCCTCCATTTGCTAGTTTCAGTGCTTCTCTTCGATTTTGCATGGATTTGATCAAGTTATCAACAATCGTCTGAGCCATAGTTTGACACTCTAGTAATGTTTCTTTAAGGATTGCCACTGATGTGATTTTGGTTGCACGCTCTCAATGTCTTCGGTCAAGGTGCTCCCAAACATGCTCTATTGGATTCATGTCAGGATTTTGGGCTACCCATGGCAGTGACTTAATTCTTTGCGATTCCTTCCAGGACTTTCCTACTTTGCTCGTATGACATGGCGCTCCATCTTCTTGAAAAAGGTAGACATTCTTGTCAGTCTGATTGGTTTCAAATAGTAGGATTAGTCCTTTCTCTAATATTTGACTGTATTTTGGACCATTCAACCGCTTGTCAACAAGAATCAGCTCAGATTTCCCTCCAAACCAGGCAGCACCCAACCCCATTACTCCAATCCCTCCATGTTTCACGGTCGCCTGCAGACATTCAGAGTTCCAAGTCTCATCCTGAGTTCTCCAAACATAAACCAATCTCGAATTCGAATATTGGCAGAATTTACTTTCATCTGAACAAATTACAGACTACCAAAATTTATAATTTTTGCTCTCGAATTCTTTCGCCCATTCCATACACCTATTCCTGTCAAGCTCTGAAATCAAGTGTTTCTTTCTTGCAACTCTTCTTTGACAGCCTAGCTCTTTCAGAGTCTTTCTCATTGCATATGGCGACATTTCAGTGGTGTTGGTGACATATTTAAAGCTCTGATGACGGTTTCTGATGACTTCCCCTATTCAGTGCCTTTTTCGTTCACTCAGACACGATGCTTGGTTTTCCTGAACGTTGTTCCACACGACAATGGCTTTCTTCATTATATTTCTTGACAATATTATTAACCGTTTGATGATTAACCTGGAAAAACCTAGCAATTTCTCTATTTGACTTACCACACTGATGCCATCCTATTAGTTACCCTTGTTGAAATTCACCAATTTCCTTGCTTTCAAGAACTTTCATTTCAAGATATAAGCTAACTATTGATACTAACACGGTATTGTCTGAAAAAAAAGAGACGTTATTACACAAGCCAAAATTGCTGTAATCAAGGGTGACTAAAAAAAATTATCACAGCCCACTCTATCTACTTATCTGCTAAGATTGAATAATTATTTATTAATTATATTTTATTGTTGATTATTATTATTGATACATTTACATGAGTTTATGTCCGCATTTGTTATTTTTTAAATATTTAATTATTTATCAATTCGTTATTTTTTTTTATCTTCGAGAACACAGACAGATATCAAAACTGACATTAAGTGGTCGGCAGTAGAAAGTCACCCAAGAAGCAGAATACAGCCTGAGAAGGAGATTATGGGCGGGTGTGACCAAAACCAATCGAGCTGACCTGTGCAAATAAATCAACCAGGTTTTCTTCAAACGGGGTCTAAAGGATAATTGAGACATGGTGATCGTAGAAATCAGGAGTTTCAAAGAAGAGCAGCGAACATCTACTGCTGTTTCTCAGTCCAAACAATGTGCTTGACGACATGGATAAGATATTAATCCGATGAAGCTATCATGGGGTACCCTGATTGCAAAGTAGCCATTGGCAATATAAGCACTACTGCGATCGACCTATGATCATCTAGCAAATGCGACCAAAATCAAACTGTGGGAGGTACACTGACACAGATATATGTGCATTATATTTAACTGATCGAGGTCACTTTATATCACGTGCACTCTGTATCACTGCAACAAAGCACAGGAAATGGGCATTGGACTTAGTCAGAACACAGTGTGAAGTAGTCAACGTACAGCCTGTAAAGACCAGAGAACCGAAGATCCCTTTTCGCAAGGATGGTGAACGCCCTGTACGAAAAACCCAAATAACTCACAACCTGTTTGGAGGGCGTTGGTTGATTTTATAACACCTCTCCAATTTACGATACACATCATTCAGACAGACGCATGTCATGGCATTGTTGTGTGCTCTGATTCAAAGAAATATGTCCTGCTAGTAGAGTTAACGGTTCCATGCGTGGAGAACATGGGGGAGGCGCACGTGGCCAAATAAAAACTGCTACGAATCACTGCGATCCGACTAGACATGCCATGCACTACCTATTGATATCGGCTGAGGTGGATTCTGTGGATAAACGAGACATGGGGATTGAAGAAATCAGGAATGGTCAGCAGTAGAAACCTCCGTAGAAGCAGAATCAAGGAGATTATGGGAGTGACCTAAACCAACCGAGCTGGCCTGGGCAATATAAGCAACCATTTTCCTTTCTCCAAACAGGGTCCAAAGAATAAATGAGACAATGCGATTGAAGGAATTTCAAGAAAGAGCAAACAATGAGCTTGGACTATATGGAGTGATATTGATCCAAGGAAGCTATCAAGGGGTACCCTGATTGCAATGTAGCCATTGGCAATATCATCTCTCCTATGATCTACCTATGATCATCTACCAAAAGCGTCCAAACTCAAGCTGTGGGTTACACTGACACCGATATAGGCTTATTATTTCTATTTGATGTTCTCTGTTGTATTTGAGTGTTTAAATTTGAGTTAAAGTTCACGTTTGAATCGTTCATCTTTTTTATTACAATTAATCTTAACATTTAAAGCCCATCGTGTTTTTTTTTTCATTTTTATTTTACTTTCCTTTCTCACTATACTTCTTCTGGCCATTCACCAATGATCCTAGGAACAGACCCCCTACTACCAATTACCTCTCCCCTCTTAATATACTAGAATGACAATTAAACATCGCATGGTCAAAAAGTTCGGTGGGCCGCAGATCGACTCTCCAAATAAGTTATCTGAAGGTGCATTCTTTGAAATAACTTGGATTTTTTTAAATAGAAATAGATAGGCTTTCCTATCACCAGCTATATACCAAATGGTCAGCAGTCGGAGCCTCCCTAGAGGCAGAATCAAGCCTGCGAACCAAGGAGATTATGGGAGTGACCTAAACCAATCTGGCCTGGGTAATACAAGCAACCATTTTTCTTTCTCCAAACAGGGTCCAAAGGATAAACGAGACATGGCAATTGAAGAAATCAGGAATGTCACGAAAAAGCAAACAATGTGCTTGGACTATCTGAAGTGATGTTTATCCAATGAAGGTATAATGGAATATCCTGATTGCAATGTAGCCATTGGCAATATCATCTCTCCTGCGATCTACCTAGGATCAACTACCAAATGCGTCTAAACTCAGGCTGTGGGGGTACACTGACACCGATATATGTGCACTATATCAAACTCATTGAGACACTTATCATAGCCCACTGTAGGAGATTCTAAAGACGGAATTATTCGCTACATTAGTCCTCTTAACGTCTATGTTTCGCAGATGAGAAGTTAGATGCGTGCAACAGGCTGCTATTTGATTTTAGGCAAATGTTCTTGTCTTTTCAGTTGATACGTCACACTGCGCCGTTTGCGATAACGTCCAATGGCTAGGGTCTTTCTGCAACATCATTTTTTTTGACTGCGTTAGATTCCTTGCTGTAATTCTGCTGTTAATCTACACGATTTTATCATGTTTGAAAGCTTTTTTTCACATTATTCCTCAAGAGTTTGAATTTTATTTAATCTATACACCCTAGCTGAACGATGTTCCATCCACTTTCTTCACCAGAATGACAAACTTATCTTCTTTACTGCAATTTGCAGGTCGGGAACACTAAAATCAAACATGTGTGGAAGTTTAAGTAACTGGGAAGTGTTCTGACGGAGGATGGTAGGTGCGACGCTGAGATCCGAAGAGTACTGCGAAACAGGAGGATTCCTATGGTGAAAAGAAAAGAGTACTGAGATGCTACATGACATCTGTCCTTCTATACGGCATCAAATGTTGGACGGTATCCTCAAGGATGAAGAAGAGACTCGAGACGGCGGAGATGTGGTTCTGCAGAAGCATGCTGAGGATATCATGGACCGAGCATGTGAACAACGATGAGGTCTTGGAGAGGATGCAAACAAGAAGGAAGCTTATGCTTAACATGAGGCAGAGGCAGATATCGGCTTGGATTGAGGAATCGAAGAGTGGAGCTTGAATTCCAGTCGAATCCTTTATAGTCACTTACGTGATGAAGACACGTGATGAGAAAGGAAGGCTTGGAGAATATGATACTCATGGGACGAATAGAGGGAAAAAGAGAGGGGCAAGCATCATCATCATCATCGGCATTCGTCCGTCTCGAGAGACGATGGAGTAGCGCGGTGCTCTACGAGCCTGGGTGAGATATATGGAGAACTAGAGCTGCCCGGACGTCTAGTTCCCCCTCTAGGCCTTGCTAGCTGTGTCCAAAGGAGAGGATAAACCAATTCAGTTTGGTACCAGCGCGGCTGCAGGAGTTGCCGGAAGGTAGAACAAAGTGGTTTGAATTCAGAGTTGTCCTTCTCTTAGACCAGTTGTCATCCAAAGCTATAGAACCCAATCTGTCCTGCTATTTACCCATAGCTGGAGGGAGAAGAAGAGGATTCACACCTTTCCCAACGGTTTTAGCACGTGGAATTCGAACTCGGCTCTCCGATTCCTCAATCCAAGCCGCAATCCATTACTCCATCGTGCCTCTTCAGACCAGAAGAGTTGGATTCATGCCTTTCCCAAGGGTATTAGCACTTAAGTGAATGTAATGAACACGACTGGAATTCGAATTCGATTCCTCAATTATGAAATGAACAAAGTCAGGCAATTATTTTAAGACGTTTTTATGTTTATACATTCTTTTTTATGGATACAAATATTTAAGTAAATGCTCTGTTCATAATAAACAGTATTAATAACATTTACCGGACTGAATACCCGTTTATTTCATAATGTGTGACGTCATTTGTTTACATTTAGATACGCATCAAGCAGATAAGAATGTACGAGAGAAAATCATGGAAAATTGTAGTTTAAAACCAGTAAAATCGACCTTGCTAACCGAAACGCTCCTCTGTGGCTCAATCGGTATAGCACACCAGGCCACTCGAAGGTTCCGTATAGGATACAGGTTCGATTCCTGTCGGAGGACGCATATTCTCTATGAAAATTTCTCGGACATTCAGGCCGGTAAATGTCGTTAATACTGTTTATTATAAAACAGAGAATTTACTTAAATATTTGTAAAAATAATGTATGAACATAAATAAATGCCTTTATATATATATATATATATATATATATATCAAAGTATATAATTGGTATACACGGAATGAATTCCAATAACCAACAATTACTATTCTTAAAAGAGTGCTCAATACAAAGTAGAGCAGATATAATTATTTTTATAAAAAAATTTATAACATAAGTATGTTATAAAATCACTACAAAATAGCCATTTTGTTTCAACACACTCTGTGTCTTATCAAGTGATGGTGTTGAAAAGAAAATAAATGGTTTTAAAAGTTTCAGATTAATTAACGATCCTACACTAGGGGAGCATTGTTACAAAAGCTAGAATAACCAATCAAAACCGAAGTACAGAAAGATTCAAAAGCTTGACAACAAAATCCTGCTATTATAGCTATTTAGATCTTTAAATACGTGTAATATTAAAAATAATTTTTACTAACTAATAATTATAAATTTATATGATAAAATTTAATATTAAAATTAAAAACTGGCAATTTTTAAAAATCCAAATTTAATCACTATTAAGTTTAAAAACTACAAAATTATTGAGAAAAGAAAAAAATATATATGTTTATTCAATTCATTTCTTCATTAAAATTACGTCTGGCAAGACAAAAAGCTACAATTCGTCCGGTTAACTGAGTTTAAGACCATATATATTATATGGTCTTAAACTCAAGTTAACTGAGTTTAAGACCATATTCACAAACTTTAAAATAAAAACGGAAAAGAAAAAAATATATACATGTATTATCAGATGACCGGACGAATTGTAGCTTTTTGTCTTGTCAGACGTAATTTTAATGAAGAAATGAATTGAATAAACATATATATTTTTTTTTTTTTCTCAATAATTTTGTAGTTTTTAAACTTAATAGTGATTAAATTTGGATTTTTAAAATTGCCAGTTTTAATTTTAATATTAAATTTTATCATATAAATTTATAATTATTAGTTAGTAAAAATTATTTTTAATATTACACGTATTTAAAGATCTAAATAGCTATAATAGCAGGATTTTGTTGTCAAGCTTTTGAATCTTTCTGTACTTCGGTTTTGATTGGTTATTCTAGCTTTTGTAACAATGCTCCCCTAGTGTAGGATCGTTAATTAATCTGAAACTTTTAAAACCATTTATTTTATTTTCAACACCATCACTTGATAAGACACAGAGTGTGTTGAAACAAAATGGCTATTTTTGTAGTGATTTTATAACATACTTATGTTATAAATTTTTTTATAAAAATAATTATATATATATATATATATATGGGAGTGTATGATTATTAGTTAACTCTCTATCCATTTCCTTACGTTACATTAACCCCAAAAAATGAAGTCTCACTTTTTAAGGGGATAAGATTCGAAATTAACTTTTTCCAAACATATATCTGCGAGGACACACAGTTGCACTGGTTCGCACCCAGAATGCTCTCAAACGGAAAAGATCCACAGTCGTGCCATTGTTTCTTGTCTGTCATGGCGTAAATTCTACTGACACCCTTTATGCACAAAATCGCTGGGCGGCATGAACGCCAGATTCTGAAATAACAAAAAAAAAAAAGAAAGAAAGAAAGAAAACAACTGCCAACTCCGTCGCTGTTAGAAAAGTTGAGGCTTTCTCCAACAACGAACAATGCAGTAGGATTTCTTTCGGCAGCACCTCTGCACTTACCCATCGAATTTGCAGAGGCTGTCACAATACGATACTGTGACCGGCTTTATTTGTGAGGACACTATCGACATGCCAGCAAATATCCATCAATAAAAGTGTCAGTTGCAAAAAGAAGTCTTTCGCTTTTCACACAGTTGCAAAGATTTGCATCCGAGAAAAATAAATTAATTCTAACATAGATGCTACAAGACTTCAACTACACACACGTACACATATACACACGCACAGACATCACACACACACACACACACACACACATATATATATATATATATATATATATATATATATATATATAATTTTTTTAAATATTATTCCATCGCTAAATAAGAGTTCTCATGTTTCAAAAACAGAAGCTAAAAACTTCAATTTAAAAAAAAATTAAATTGAATTTTTGGAAAAATGTCGCTTGAGGATGAAACAGAGTTGGGCACTTTAATTCAATTTAATTTTTAAAATTAAATTGAAGTTTTTTGGTACTGTTTCTGAAACATGAGAACTCTTATGTAGCGATGGAATCCTATTTTTAAAAAAAAATAATTATAATTTAGGCTCTACTTGAGTATTGAGCACTGTTTTTTTTAAAAAAAAATACTAAAGATTATTAACCTAACGGTTCTTTCCTATTTTTCTATATATTTGCGCACCCCCCCCACACACATATATATATATATATATATAATATGTGGTGCAGTTTAATTTATATTACAATAAATCCTTCAAACACTAAATTCAACCTTAGTGTTGTGACTGGACGCTCCACAAGTTTGTATCCGTCATCAATTACACATTAAAAAAAAAAAATAAAACATTTCAATTTGCACCATATGTTTTCGTCTCGGATGATACCTGAATTTTACCAAAAAGAAAATATTTTCTGTGCCTGATGAAGACCTGAGGACCCGTCGAAAATATTAGCATATTTAAGAACTAATACAGGTAATAATTTAAAAAAAAACAAGGATCATAACATTCATTGGTTAGTGGGTTAATGTATCTTGAAAATTTAGTTAGTGATTTTGCCATTTTATATCATTAACTTTACTAATTTACTTTTTGTACGAATGATTCATTGTTATATATATATATATATATATATATATATATATATATAAATGGATGTGTGGACTTTTGCACCTGCATGAAACTCTGAGTCCTGCTATCGATGTTGAATATATAATAATAATATATATATATAATAATCATAACATCTTCAATCTTTGTGAAGAGGTGAAATTAGCTATAATAATATTTCCAGATCAAAAAAAGTATTTTAATGAGAGATCGGCAATTGCGTCCCGTTGTATTCATACGAAAATGTTCCTTTTTGAGTTCATTTGAAGTGGGATAAAAATAAAGTTTTTTATTTATTTATTCCACCACCGATACATTTCCAAAACATTTCCCCTCCTCTCCCATCGTGCCCTTATTCACTTATTCATTTATTTTTAAAAATATAGCGTTCATAAATATTTATTTTCAAAAAGAAAGCGTAAGGAAATCAATACTGTGTGATTAAAGAAACGTCATAATAATCACCCTACGTGGCTGGCATCCCGGCCACACCCTTTCACAGTCGAAACTATTAAATGTAGCCGCCTCTTCTACTCCAATAGCTTCATGTCTCGCACCTCTCGCCTGTGGAACTCCCTTCCTTATTCCAGTTTCCCTGAGAGCTATAATCTCCAAATATTCAAATGTAATGTCAATCGATATCTCCAGTTGCCTTGATCTATCCACTACCCTTCTCCTCATCCTTTCTTCTATCACTCTTTTCTGATCTTGCTCTAAATGTTCTGTAACCCCTGGCGTCCTAGTGGCTTCCCGCCTTGCTTGGGGTGAAATGCTTAAAAAAAATAAAAAATAAAAATATGTAAAAATTTAAACAAAGTCCCCAAAATTCAAACGCGGATGTCCTCAAGGACACATTGCCCAGTGGATAATGACGTTGGTTAGATCCAGTGACTAGACCCAAAGTTTTGTGAGTCTAGGCGTCCTCAGTTTAGATGTCATCGTGGTCGACCTTATCGTCAGTTGTTCC
The DNA here is from genome assembly GCA_903632075.3 of Acanthosepion pharaonis. Lineage (NCBI taxonomy): Eukaryota > Metazoa > Mollusca > Cephalopoda > Sepiida > Sepiidae > Acanthosepion > Acanthosepion pharaonis. The sequence goes on along the minus strand of CAHIKZ030004759.1, from coordinate 216,353 downwards.
ACAGTAAAAAACAGAAGTAATTTAAATTTGACATGGCCGAAAAGCTGAAATAGGAAATGACAAAGAATTAGAAATGATTGCCAAAGAACCGTTTACACCTTGGCATTGTTTAAAAAAATCAATTTAACCAAAGAAAGGCGATAATGCCACTAAGACGCAAAGGGCAACTGTGGGTGAAAAGAGAATGAGGATATTTTAGACGAACCCGCAAACACAACCCTAGACAAAAAAAAAAGTGATAAACCGCTAGTCCTGTTCAAAATACCAGGGAGAAATATGAAGCGGGCGATTGGGAACACACAAACACACACACACACACACACACACATATATATATATATATATATATATATATATATATATATATATATATATATTTTGTCCACCCTTTTTTATACAAGTGGATTCGCCCAGTCTGTACTTGTACTGCTGCCGGTGAATACCCGGAAGTCAGACAGTGAGAGAGAGTAAGAGTGTGAGGTAACCGCTTTGTAGGAGTCACAGTTACGAGCACGTAGACTCAGAAGGAAGTCCTACTTCGATACTGAATTTCCCAGACTGTATAGATATTTTAAGTTATTGCTACTAACCGCATTTCTGGATCTACTAACCGTATTACCAATTGTATTATTACATCAATACATTTATTTGTTATATTTCATTCCTGCGTTTGTCATTCATTTTGAGACCGGATTTCAGCCGGAATCCACAACATATATATATATATATATATATATATATATATATATATATATATATATATATATATATGCAAATATATTAAAAAAATAGGAAAGAACCGTTAGGTTAATAATCGGAAGTTCTTTAGTATTTTTGTCTTTATTTTAAAACAAAAAACAGTGCTTGATACACCAGTAGAGTCTATATTATAATTATTTCCTGAAAAATATGATTCCATCGAAATTAAATTAAAGTACCTAGTTCTGTTTCATCCTCAACGAAACCGAACTAGGTAGTTTACTTTAATGAATGAATTAGAAGTTTTTAGCTTCTGTTTTTTGAAACATGGGAACTCCTATGTAGCGATGGAAACATGTTTTTAATAAAATAATTTATATATATACTTGGGTATAAATTTGCACATAAATTTCTGGTGTTATAGAAACAGTACTCCATGTTATATAACAGAGCTATAAAGTATATACATTAATTAATATACATATTATCCCACACTACTTGGAGTTTCATGCCAAGCGCAATCTTCAGGTGCTTACTGTACACTGATCTTTATTTAATTTGAAAATAAATCAGTTTATCGTAAGGATGACGTATTTAAGCACTATCTAAATAATGAGATAATCATTTTCCAAAACTTAAAAAAAGTCTTATTAT